>CM042174.1:15731482-16094335 GCA_023376005.1 Doryteuthis pealeii
ACTACTACACCACAGAGATTCCCCAAGAATAGGTGGATGCATACCTTTCGCAAGTGTATTAGCACTATGTGAAATGCAAATGGCCTCATACAGGATTTGAATTCTGGCTGCCGTGTCCTTCCTATAATAACTATTACTCTATGAGAGCCTCATGTAAGTTTATTTAGTAACCACTAAGTCAATTTCTTAAGGGGAATTTAACAGGTTTGAATTCAGAGTTTTCATTCTCCTAGACTGGTTGCTAATATAAAATGCAACTGCCTTATCCATTGAGCAGTACCAGGTAACCTAACAGAGTTATGAATATGTTGTAAAGGTAGAAACAAAAATTAAAAAAAAAACGTGTGTTTGTGCATGTGAGTGAATGCAAACTTAATTTTTTCGCCGACTGAGAGATTATATAAGCAGAATTTCTGAAAAAAAAAAAAAAAAAAAAAAAAAAAAAAGAAATAATAAAAAGATAAAAATCAGCAGCAGCAACTAAAGTATAAATAAGCAGCATGTCACAAAGAACAATTATAATCTACACAAGCATTTGTCATACAAATAAGAATTGCCATGCCTAAAAATATTGAATAAAATTCTGGTTATCTTCAAGATACGCAACATTTATCAACTTTTTTTTTTTTAAAAGAAAGTCTCCTTTCAAATTAGAAACAGGAGCCAGTCATGTATACTCTTTTGATCTGCTTTTCTTTTGAGAAAATAAACTTGTTTTTCATCTGAATTCTTAAAATAATGTTCTTTTCTTTTTCTTTTTTATAAATAATAAATGAAAATATTTTTATAAGAATATTCTTTATAAAAATATTTCATCAATAAACTTTTTTTTTTTTTTTTTTTTTTTTTTTTTAACTTTTTTAACAATGAATTGTTTAACAAACTAAAAAAAATATTCAAGAATTCAGATGAAAAATAAATTTATTTCCCCCCCACCAAAAAAAAAAAGAAAAAAGAAAGAAAGCAGTTCAAATGGTAATTTAAATGGAGCATTCCTTAAAAACAAAAAAAAAAAAAGCTGAAAAATCCGGAAGTGTGTATCTTGAAGATAACCAAAATTTCTAAAAAGATAAAAATCATTGACTTATTTTGTAGATATCAGCATTACCATTCCTCAAGACATTGTAGATATAAATTTACAAGTTAAAAAAAAAAAAAAAATTGCAAGTAGGAAAAGTAAAATGATTATTGATGATATTACAAAGCCATAACTATGTATTGAAAGAAAAAGAGAGAATAGATTCAAATGCTTAGATAAGTCTAACATGCATTTAACTCACTGCGGACTTAGAAAGATTTTCTTCCTCTGATTCTGGTTCAACAGACCCCCAACATTCCTGGCTAACTTTTTCTTGACTTTCTTCTTCAGAAACGGTGGGATTCAATTTGGCCAATTCTTCACTATCATCAGCAACTTGAGTTTCTTCAAGAGGAACCTGGGATGCCTCTTCATCACTTGGAGTATTGTCCAAAACTTCCTCCTCTTTTTCCAAATCTTCCGTATCACTTGGAACCGCATCTTCTACTTGATCTTTAGAAGAATCATCTATTTCTTCTGATTCTGGATTATCCAAAGACTCAGTCTGTTGCAAAGATTCATTGCCTTCTACATCATCATCTTTTTGAGCCTCTTCTTCAGCATCTTCTGCAATCTGTCTGTCATCATCACTTAAGTCTTTGTTGGATTCTGTTACATCCTTTTCTTCATCTTCGACATTCAATTTATCTTCCAAAAGCTCAGAATCCTCAATAAGTTGGCTTTCTTCTGTCTCGTTACATTCCTTAACATCATCTTCAAAAAGTTCACCATTGTCTTTCGCATCATTCTCACTAAATTCTTGATCTACCAAAACCTCGGAACTTTCAACAGTCTCTTCATTATCTTGTGTTTCAGTATCTTCACTAATTTCTACATTATCACCCTCATCATTTAAAATCTCTGTATGTGGTTCCTCTTCTAAATCTTTGGTATCATCTACAACTTCACTAGCCTCGTCTAATAGTCCACTATCATCTTGAGATTCTACAGCCTCATCAACAACTTCACTAGCTTCATCTAATGCTTCGCTATTATCTTGAGATTCTACAGCCTCATCAACAACTTCACTAGCTTCATCTAATGCTTCGCTATTATCTTGAGATTCTACAGCCTCATCAACAACTTCACTAGCTTCATCTAATGCTTCGCTATTATTTTGAGATTCTACAGCCTCATCAACAACTTCACTAGCTTCATCTAATGCTTCGCTATTATTTTGAGATTCTACAGCCTCATCAACATCTTCCATAGTTTCGCTTATTTCTTGAACAGATTCAGGAAGTACATTATCATTAACAGTCTTTTCCTCTTCTTCCTCATTCTCCTGGGTTTCTATCCTTTCATCATTCTCTTCTATCAAAGATTGAGTAATTCCTCAGCATCTCCCTCATCTTGAACTTCTTTCACAGCCCCTTTCTCTCCTACTCTGGAAGCTTCTAGAACTTCCTCAATCACTTCCTCCAATAATTCCTCTTCTTTATTCTCCTCTTCCTTTCTTTCTTTCTCTGGCTCCATTGGCCCTGCATACATCTGGCTTAAACTTTCTTCATCTAAAACTGTCCGTCTAGAAGACCGTAAAGTATTAGGCAATTCTTCTTTGATAATATATTCTTCTACTTCAGTAAGTGTATCTTCTGCTAATTCTTTAGCTATCTTAGATGGTTCTTCATTGAAAGAACCTACAATCTCAGAGGATTCTGCATTCTCAGGTACTTCAGAGTCTTCAACCTAAGGGCAGGTAGATTATACCAGGTAAGGGAGGAAAATAAAAAAAGCCGTTATTTAATATGGCACTTATAAATTGTATAATTACAAAAATCAAATCTTAGATATTGGTTGCTTTTTGTTTTGTTTTTTTAAATTTATTTAGTGAAAAAAACAAAAAAACAAAACAAAGGAAAGTGAATTTAGAGTTTCCCCCTTTCACTACCAAATTAGATTGAAATTATTTAGCAATAATTTATCTAAAAAAAACACCCAAAAACAACAACAACACAAAGCAACAAAGAAAAAGCAAAAAAAAAAAATCAACTATCTAAAAAACAAAAAAAAAGACGGTGCTGCTAGCCTTTTACTACCAAATTAAATTGTAATTATTTAGCAATAATTTATCCCCGCCAAAAACAAACAAACAAGCAAGCAAAAAAATCGAAAACAAAAAATCCAAAGAAATCAACAAAAAACAACAACAAAAAACAAACTGTGCTGTGAAACTTTTACAGATAAAATCCATCTTTAACACTCTCACTACCAACATTTTATTTTTAAAGCTTTGGTTCTGTTTATTTTCATTAATATCGACCATCATTTAATGCCAAATGGTTGATAGTTTTATTTTATGGCATTTCAACCTTTTTCAGGTCAATGTTGAGTCAAGTTGTTTTGATATCAGGCTGCTTACAGTACCTGCTGTTGCTTAAATGGTCACCCATCTAAGTATTGAACAGGCTTAATGCTGCTTAACTTCACTGATCTAAAAGGAATCAATGCTTTCAATGTAACTTGACTGTAAGCTTTTAATATGAAAGCTATCCTTGTAGAAGAAGAAGTATTTAACCCATAGCTAGGGGGATACAAGGCTTCATAAAGATTAGTAATAGTTTCAAAAGGCTAACAGAATAAAACATCCCTGATGATCATTGACCAAAACTGAATGTAAAACAAAACTGAAGTGTTTTATTCTAATATCATCATTGCCATACATTGCCATAAAGAAACATCAGGGTATTTTGGGGGTTTTCTGCATTTGTATTTCACTGAGCAGTTCAACTGCTGAAAGACAGTAGTGGTACTATTTAACCTATAACTGAGGAAATATGGGGTTCATACCTTTCCCAAGGGTAATTAGTCCAAAAGTGAATGTAATAGCATGACTGGAGTTTAAACTTGCTTATTAGGATATCACAGTCCAGTATGATAGCCACTACACCACCAGGACTACTACCCCAAAGTTATCCTTTGAGTGTGATGTCTTAAGCGTTAAAATAAAAATGAAATTCGACTGGGACACCTGTGTCCCAGTGGGAGAGAAAGGGTTAAGACAATTATGAAAAGGTAATTTTTTTTTTCTTTTTACAAACACAAAACAAAAATATTTCTTAGAACTATAAATATAACATTGTTAGTATAAACATGTTTACATTTTCACAAAATTTAACAAGGAACAGATTTTGAATTCTAAAGGAAGAATTATGATATTGATAGACTGACTTATTCTGTAAACCTGGTCTGATCATAGGGGGACTACCCATGTAGCATGTCCTGGGCAGGAATAGCCTGAAAGAGTCCATCCCTCACCAGGTCTGGTTTTATCTCAAAATTCTTCTCCTTTTGTGTGCGAGGGGGGGGGGGCATTATTTTGATTCTTTCCAATAATTCTTTCTCACTTTTAAAACATTTATAAACTATTCCTATAGATGAAGTTGGATAATTTTTTAAATTCTTCCTGTGGGAGGGGGCAGGGATAATTATTTTGATTCTATAGTCAGCATAAAATGAACTAAAGAATCCAATAATATTTTAGTGTGTAGTTGGAAAAAAAGAAAAGAAAGAAAAACATTCACTTATTTCTATTTCAACAAAAGAAAACAAAGTTTAAAAAGCAAACAACTAAAAACTAAAAAAAAAAAAAAAAAACTTTAAAAAAGTAGACAACAAAATTAAATAAATTAAAACATTTGAATATAGAGAAACATAAAAAATTATCAAAAATATATACAATAAAAAAAAACAACAATCAAATCAAAATTCTTTTTTTTTAACAAAAATCAATTTGGATTCTACAAATTTGAATTAGTAAACTCAGTTAAGATCTGATATAAAAAAAAAAAAAAAAGGAAAAAAAAAAAAAAAAAAAAAAAAGATCTATAATAATAAATTTTCACCAATCTACTATACATTGGTTGGTTGGTTGGATTTTACAGTAATATCAACCCTTGTTGGGTTATTTTATGCTGAAGATGTTTGTTTGACTCATTCTTTTTTTCTTTAAACTCAATTTCTTCCTTTAACAATATTTTTTAAAACTCATTTTTTTTATCTATTTAACCCATAGATGGGACCCTAACAAATACTACCACTCCAGATCAGAGTGGACCTGGGATTAATGGCGATGAAGGAGTACTCAACACTCCCCAGAATGCCAGAATTGGAACTTCACCACATAATGCAAGTTTAACCTCATACCCAGGACACCGCCTTCTAGCACATATATAATAAAAAGGGTTGGGGTTTGCTCTAAGAGCAATACAGTTGAAACAATCGTATAGGTGTTAGGGCAGGTATACATATTTATTAACCTCTCTGTACAAGCAGGATGTGACACAAGGTTAATTTTTAAGTGAAGTTTAACAGGTTTGAAATCAGAGTTTTCCTTCTCCTAGACGCCTAACCAAGGTTAAAGAGCCCAGTCTGCCCTAGTATTTACCGATAGCTGGAGAGAGAATAGTTGGATTCATACCTTTTCATTATATATATATATATATATATATATATATATATATATATATTTCCTGACCTCCAATCAGGCAGATTGACACAAGGTTTTTTTTAACATGAGGAGCCATACACAAACCAAAGCTCATGCAGTGGATAGTGTAAAAAGTGTGTAAATCCCTTCAACATTCCCTTTTGGGGCGCATCAGGCAATAAACCAAGCCCTGCCTCTTTAAATTAAGGGGTGTTGGCTGGGATCACATAATTTATCATATCATACCAGTCCAGAGGCTGCAGCTATTGAATACGAGGCATGAATGCCATTATATATATATATATATATATATAAAAATGGACAGAACTGATTTTTCTTTTAAATCAAAATATCTTTGTCACATTTGTATTTATACTGACATAACAAAACAGTTTTTGTAAGATCATTGACAAAAATCCCAAAAAACAAATTATAAACATAAATTCTTGATTATAAAATAAACAGAAAATAGAAAAATAAAATAGAAAAAATGATACAATAAAAAGAAAAGATAATAAATCCAGATGAAAGGTTTATGGATTTTTATAAAGAGAGGATCATGCGGATGAATAAGAGTTTAAAGTTTATTCCATGCCATAAAGATCAAGTCAAGATGAAAATTCTGATCAGAAAAAGAAAGAAAGAAAGAAAGAAAAGAAAAGAAAGAAACTAATCAGAAGAATTTTTTTTTAAATGATTTAATTAGGTAGAAATGTAGTAAACTAATTCAGTATTCATTAAAAATGTAAATTTGAATAAATAAATAAATAAATAAAAAACATTAGCATAATTATAAACTAATAATTTAAAGTTACTATGGTAACAAAGTAATTTGTATTATTTGGATGTTTTTTTACTAGCAAAAATATGTACCCCCTTGGTCACAAGTATTAAAGTTTTAATGTATTAAAATATTATATTAAATTAGAAAGACTAACAAAACTAAATAAGAGTGAATATAAAAATATCACACTTATTTTCATGTTATTTTAATTGATTTTCTATTGAAAATTATATATAGGATTTCTTTAAATATGTTTGAGAATAACATGATAGTATTAGAAATCAGTAACAGCAAATAATTATTTATCAAACCCTGTTTTGTTAAAATCATTTTGCAAGTTATTCCAACCATATGCTATGGAAATCTTTATTTCTTAGAGATATATAATACATATTTCAGGATTTTAAATGCATTAATAAAATTGGCAGTTTTGCAGTGAATCTAAATCAGCTAGACTTTAATAGAGACATTGTTAATAAATAAGATGCTAATTAAGATTAAATAATGACTATTTCATAATTGTTGAGAATATAATTTAAATAACTAAGAAAATTGTGGTCAGTGATGTCATAGTTTCCGTTACAGACAGACAGTTACATAATCTCCATTATAATAAGATATACACAATGTTTCAGCCACTGCCTTTCTTAGGTGTTATTTTTTTCTAATTAGGAACTTTCACAGAACCCTTTATTCAATCCACCATGGTAAACTTCTTATTCCGCTAAGCATGGCAGGGTACAAGTATTGAGCTATGTTAAGTATTCTGTTATGTGGTCAGGATTGAACCTGCAACCTACTGATGATTGTCACTGTATTAACTCAGCCCTTATATCCGTTGTGCCATGTGTCTAACTGGTTTTGAATTCAGAGTTTTCCTTCTTCTAAATTGGCTGCTTACTAAGGCTGAAAAGCCCAGTCTGCCATATCATCTTACCAGGATACTATTATAGATAGAAATTATCCTTTAGACTGCTCTAAGGACTTTGTGGCAACTGGTTTTATATTCAAAGTTGTTCTTCTAAATTGGTTGCCCACCAAGGCTTAAATTAAAAATCCAAATGATACAAATTCCCAAGCCTCATCTCAAAAATTCAAACAAATAGTAACAAAGTATATTTAGTCATTTTTTATACTAAACAAAACAATTAGGACAGGTTGTCGTTCTAAAATTAAACTTAATTTGAACAAAGTGTTAACACTAGTAACAAAAAAACATTTGTTATTTCAACATATTTAGCAGTTACTACTTTAATTACTAGGGACAATCAAAAATTTTGCTATATTTTAGTACATGCTAGTGTTATATACTACCTCTTAAGTTTTCTAACATTTATCATCTATTGAGTTACTACCCCTTTTGGGGGTTCAGGATTCTCTACAACTGGAGAATATTTGTAATTGTTTCATAAAGGTACTCTCATAATTAGGGTGTTCACTTTAAAAATTTCTTTTTTTTTTCTTAAATCATTCTGTATATTATAATTAGAGGATAACATATTGAAATGCATTTTTTTTCTTCTTTTCTGAAATGACAAAAGAGTGGAATGCCACCATCTTTGAAATTTGAGTTGAGAAGCAGTTTTAAAAGAAAGGTGAATTTCCAAGAGGAAAGTTTTCAGTGAAAATAAACCAAGATATCCGAGGAAAGCAGCAGCAATCCAGGTTTAGGAGATTATGGAGAGCCATACCTGGAAGGGATTGCAGGTTAGAGAAGATAAAATGGTGGGTAAGGAATATTGAATCTAATTAATGTAAATGTTATACAAACGTTAATGGTTTGATTTCTTTGTTTAATGGCATATCTATCTTCATGGGTTATTTAATGCCAAAGCTATCTTTGTAGAAAAAGAGTAATAGTACTATTTAACCCATAGATGAGGGGGGGGGGGTCAATACCATTCCCAAAGGTTTTAGTCCATAAGTAAACATAATAGCACAACTGGATTACTATAATGTCATTGTCCAGCACATTAGTCACTATGTTATGTGGACTCCCTGTTTGGGAGTGTATTTAAACCATAGCTAGGGGGAGAAGGGGGTTCATACCTTTCCCAAGAGTATTATAGAGCTCAACTCACTTACTTTGATGTTGTAGTCCAGTATGTTAGCCACTACGCCATGGGGACTACCCGTTTGGTTTGGTTTGTTTAATGGCACATCAACATTTCTGAGTTATCTAATGCCAAAGCCATCAACCTTTCTGAGTTAAGGAATGTTGAATATAATTAATATGAAAATCATTTCATCCAAATGTTAATGGCATATCAAGCTTAGTGGGTTATTTAATATCAAAGCCACCCTTGTAGAAGAACAGTAGTGGCACTATTTAATTTATAACTGGTTTTATGGCATATCAACCCTTGTTAGGTTATTTTTTGCCAAAGATGTTTTAAAACAAAATATCTTTGGCAAAAAATAACCCAACATTCTTGACGGGTATTCAACATTCTTTTCAAACTCAATTTTTTTAAATTCAATTTTTCTATTTAACCCATGGGACCCTAACAGGTACTACCACTCCGGGTCATGGTGATGAAGGGGTACTCCACATTTCTTAGGCTTCTAGAACAGAAACCTCACCATCAGATAGAGTTTAACATCATATCCATTAAGACCCTTGGCTACCACCTTCTAAAACATATAAAAAGGGTTGGGGATTTGCCATAAAGGCAATAGGGTAGGGGCAATCATATAGGTGCTAGGGCTTGACATGTCCAGCTGATTGATCAGAGGGGGCAGCTCCAACCACCCATCTAGTCTAAGTAAGGGCCAAAGTGGAGTGTTGCATGTCATAAGTGGAGTTGGGAGATGATTGAGAGATTCATGCCTTACCCAGGGGGTAACAAATGTTAATGTTAAAGATAGAAACATAAAAGATGGAATGAAAGCAACATGAAGACAGAGAAATTAAAAGAAAACAAAAATTAAAAAGAAAAGAATCAGATTGTTTTAACGGCATACCAAACCTCAGTGGGTCATTTAATGCCAGCAAAATTTTGAAAGATTCATACCAATAGTTTGGAAGAAAATTTTTTTAACTCTTTTTTTTTTTATAAACAAATTTTCTATTTAACCCATAGATAGGACACTAACAGGTACTACCATTTGGGGTCAGAGTGGACCTGGGAGCAATGGGGTGCTCCACATTCTCCAGACCTACAAAACTGGAACCTCACCAGCAGATAGAGTTTAACGTCATACCCAGGAAACGAAGACCTTCAGTCACCGTCTTCTAGCACCCATGTGATAAAAAGAGTTTGGGGTTGCAATAAGGGCAATAGACAATCATATAGGTGCTAGGGCTTGACATGACTAACCGATTGCTTGTCGAGCCTAAGTAAGGGCCAAATTGGAGTGTTGTATCTCTTTACAAATAATAATGAATACAACAATCACACTTTGTATAAACACGTTCAAAAAACTAAGTAGAAACAACTCTTATTTTAGAATTTTTAAAATTCATCAGAAAATATGTACTCCTACACATGGACACACCAACAAAAATTTACACTTATCAGCTGGTACAGATGTTCAGTATCATCTAGAGAAGTGCTCCTCAAACTAGCTGGTGTGATGTACCAGCCAGTGTGCCATTGACCGGTACTGCACTATTATTATTATTTGATTTATGATAAAGTTAAAACTATTTCTATTCATTCTTTTGTATCATAGCATGTGAAAAGAATAATATTTAACAATACAGAAAACTTCTACACATTTTCATTTTTACATTACATATGCATATATACATAAATATACATATACACACGCATATATATATGTGTATTTACCAACCTCTGCATGAGCAGGATGTGACACAAGGTCAATTTCTTATGTGGAGTTTAACTGGTTTGAATTCAGAGTTTTCCTTCTCCTAGACACCTAGTTGCCTAACCAAGGTTAAAGAGCCCAGTCTGCCCTAGTATTTACCGATAGCTGGAGGGAGAATAATTGGATTCATACCTTTCCCAAGGGTATTAGTGCTGTGTGAAATGCAAACAGCCTCATCAAGGATTTGAACTCATCTTATTGTGTCCATTTCCTCTGACGGTAACCATTACACCACATGACTATTTCTCTCTCATATATATATATATATATATATATATATATATATATATATATATATATATATATTATATATATATATATATGAATGGAAACATGAATGAGTAATCAGATAAATCTATTTCAGCACCTTCTCAAATCTGATTTCAAAATGTTATTTTTAAATCAAATTTATTTATATTCTACTCTCATATATATATATATATATATACACACACACACACACACAGACACATGTAGGTAGGTATATATGTATTTATGCATGTAAACTTTATTTTTATGTTAAAGTTCTCAACTTTCTTTGGTTGAATCCTATCATGGAAATATTTTATATCATTCACCTATATATCATTATATAAATGATGATAAATGTTAAGTGTAATTCATAAAAGATGGCTCAAAAGACCTTTGTATGAGAGCAGCTCTATCTGAAATCCTTATAAGTTAATAGATTGATTTGCAAAATAGTGTGGCTATATCATCTGTGATTTTAGTCTTGAATGGTAGAGTCCACTTTCAATGACGATAATTGTTAGTAGGCATTATTTATAAAAGATGGCTCACAAGACCTTCATATAATAGGAGCTCTATCTGAAATCACTGTAAGTTGATATATTGACAAAATAATAAATTTGGATAGCAGAGTCTTCTTCCTATGGTGATAACCATTATGCTGCAAGCACCTCCAAGCAAACTTTAACACATGTACAAAGAAATAAACATTTAGTTAATTATCAGCTTCTAAAGCTGTGTATAGCTTTCTTCTCTTTGCAAGAAATAAACTCCAATAAGGATCCTAAAAACAAAAAAAGACAAATTACAAAAACGTTTTCATTGACATACAATGTTTCAAGTGACAATGTGAAAGTCAAAGACAAAAAAAAAAAGCCGGGACATACAAGGTTGAAATAGCAAGTTGTGGGGGTGGGGGTCAAAGAAGAGAGTTTGTGAAGATTGAAAGAGATGAACAATGCAAAGCAGGAGTTTTTAGGAGTTTCTTCAGGAGATGCTGATGATACTGTGTATAAATAGATAAGTTAAATTCATTTAATAAATTTTAGAGATGCTCATATATATTTGTACATGCATTCATTTCATGAAGGACAACTACGCGTCTGGATTTACCTGTGTCTCCACTTGGTCATCAGCTCCAATCACTTCCTGTTTGGTTTTGAGAAATACAAATTGAATATTAGTACAACAAAACAATAAAAAAACCTAAAACAAAAAATCTTTATATATACATTATATAAATAAAAACCTTTAACTGATCAGATATAAATTTATTTCAGCTTTTTGGCCTTTTCAAATTTTGATTTCAAAATGTTATTATTATCATAAGTTGGTTTCAAAAGTTGATTGGTAGATTTAAAAAAAAGATAAAAAAAAAAAAAATGGTTTCAAAAGTTGATTGGACTTTTTCCAACCAACATAAAAATACTGTAACCTTAAACCAATCGGTCTAAGTATCTCAAGTTTTTTTATATAACACTACCAAATACTTATTGATCCCAGAGGAAAATGTTAACATAAAGAGATGTTCTCCTATGGACTCCTATACATGGACACATCAGTGTTGGCCTACCAGCAAAAACTTACATTCATCAACTCAGTGTTGACCTACCAAAAGATAGGGATGGATGGTGAGCGAAAGTCACGGGAATCCGTGCTGTTGGTATACCATGATGATGATGATGATGATGATAGTGATATTTAGACCATAAAATGTTACGGATATAAAAACATTTTTTTTTGTTTTTGTAAAGTGAAAGGTAAAAAAAACACAAAAAACAGCTCAAATTGCGATTGCATGTCATTCCATCTAGGATTATTCTATGCCTAGAGGTTAGGGAATCACATTCATTGTATGTTCATATTTACAATTTTCATACCATTCAAAGACATACATACAATTCAGAAACAGAAACTACTACATGAAAATTTAGATATAGTGGGGGAGTCATATGATTGGGTTACAGTTATATATATATATATATATATATATATATATATATATAATTTTTTTATCAATATGTAGATTTTTCTACACTTCTTTTTTTAATGATATATTTTTTTTAAATTGCTAAAATGACAAGAATGGATCTAAACATATTTTGCATCCTTAGAATTTTATATTTATAAGTTCCCTCACAAAAAAAACAAAACAAACCAGTTATGTATTTATAGTTATATGAACAATATCCTGAAGTTATGAGAGAATAAAAAAAAAAAAAATTATATAATGATACATGCACTTGTAATGATAAAAATAACTCAAAAACAAAGCAATTACTATTTCTAAAACAAAAACAATTGAAGTCTAAAAAAGATTAGTTCTTTTGATAGTATGAATGCAAAAAACAATGAGTATTAATTAGTAAATTGGTACAATAAGAAGAAAAATAGATTAAAAATAAATCCATCATTGCAGTAAATAAGTATGTAGCAAACCTCATACTAAAGAAGCAAGAAAAGGTCCAAGGCAACAAAGATTTTGAATATTAAACATTCTTGATATTGTTATACATATTTACCCAAACCTACACACAAGCAGGATGTGACACAAGGTCAATTTCTTAAGCAGAGTTTTAATAGGTTTTAATTCAGAGTTTTCCTTTTCCTAGACAAAAAATTTGCACACAGTTGTACAGATTCAAGTATTCCTATGTAATAATAATAAATAATAATAATAATGGTTTAAGTATTTATAATCAAGTAATTATTTATACTTAATAATATTCATTTGTATGCACACAGTTATATGGTTTCAAAGTAACCAATAATAATCCTTATTATAACTTGAAGTAACTATTCTTAATATAAATAGTTTATAGTTATATAGCATTAAGTATTCCTATTGAATAGGAATAACTTTGAAACAGATCTATTTGACTCATAGATAGTATCCTAATAGGTATTACCATTTCAGGTTAAATTAGACTTGGGAGTAATGGCAATGAAGAAATATTCTACACCCACAAGAGTTACAGAATTGGAGCTTCCCCATCAGAGGTAGTTTAGTATCATACCAGGAACATCTTTAGATATTGCTAAGAATGCAACTTAGAGCTTGTGTATGCATTTACCAACTATCCACATGAGTAGAATACGATACAAGGTCTATTCTTAAGCGGCGTTTAATATGTTTGAATTCAAAGTTTACTTTCTCCTAGGCTGGATGCCTAATCAAGGTTAAAGATCCCAGTCTGCCCTACTATTTATCCATAACTGTTTCTACAGAAATTATTCAAATACTGTTTAATTTCTGTAGAAACAGCTAAATAGTGGGCAGACTGGGATCTTTAACTTTGGTTAGACATCCAGCCTAGAAGAAAGTAAACTTTAAATTCAAATAGACCTTGTATCGCATTCTACAGTCCAGTGTTAATAGTCATCAGAAACAAGTCTGCTGATGAAGTAAGGACAAACTCATAAGTGACATTCTCTGATGGACTACTACATATTGGCACACCATTGTGTGATGACTAGCAAAAGAACAACAACTAATAAGAACAAATGGTGAGAGACTCAAGAAAATCCATTGTTTTGCTTTATGGTATATCAAATCATTTTTGATAAACAAAGGACTCAGATTTCTTACAGTACCTGTTGTTGCTTAAGTGGTCACTCAAGTATTAGAACAAGCTCATCGTTGCTTAACTCCAATGATCTAGCAGAAACCAGTACTTTTAGCATGATTTAAATTTCATGTTGAATTTGGTTTCTTTGTTTAATGGCATATCAATCATTGTCAGTTATTCAATGCCAAAAACATCCTTGTAGAAGAGCAGTAGTGGTACTATTTATCCCATAGCAGGGTTTATTACTCTGAAAGTGACTGTAATCACACAACTGGAGTTCAAATTCACTGGCTATGATATCACAGTCCAGCACTTTAGCCACTACACCACAAGGGCTCCACCTTTATTTTATGTAAAAAATTTTTATTACTTATCAAAAAATTATTCACATAACAGGTATAAAACCACTTGAAATTTTAGAATAATTTTGATAGAATAACGGAAAACTAACATTATGGTTTTGTTTGTTGGTAAAAATGTCATTTGACTGTCTGGGAGTCAAAAGATACAAACTTTGTCTGTGTATAGATAGTTGGCCTAGGCCTCAGCCAACTGGTACAAGGCCTATAATTTCCAGCTGCAAAAAGTCAACAAATAGTCCTAGATGGTATTAATTTTGTTAATGAAGGACCATAAGTCAAAGGAGAGTAAGTAAATATATATATATATATATATATATATATATATATATATATATATAAAAAAAAAGGAATTTCTATCATGTAAATCAATTGAAGTAAAAGCTTTTTTAAGAATTGCAATTCATTAAATACTGCAAAGATGAGTAAACTTATTTAAAAGAAAAGTGTTTTTTCTTTGTTTCTCCATGCTGTTCATAAAACCATGCTGTTCATAAATATTAAATCATTTCAAACGGATTTAAAAAAATGAATAAAACATTACGGCACTCTTTATATTTAGGGACTAATAAAGTCATCAGGTTTTAATACAAGAGGGTATCAAAAATTTTGCAATGATTTGGTATAAGCTAGTTTGCAACATGTATATAATGTGACTGAAGCAGTTCAAACTGTGGCAGGTACTCACTATGGTTAGTAGTATCATAGTAGTTGGTGAGTGCATTGCTTCACTCTGTATCCAATTGGAAAGCCGCACTGATCAACATGGACTAGAGTGTAACTTATAGTTTATGAGTTCAAACTTAGCCATAATGTCTTGGAAGAAACAAAAAACATTAGTTTCTACTAAAAGTGAAGGCACAATTGATCACAGTAATCAAATGGTTCAAGAAATTTTACTTGGGTTGAAGAATCTCAGTGATCGTGTAAGGTCAGGTTAAACTGAATTCTGAGCTGGTGCTTCAAGCCATAGCGGTAAACTCTGTGGCAATCAGGTGAGAATGATATATCACAGTCCAGTGTAACTTAATCACCTTCACTACCCCAGCAAAGCAGTTGGCTGTTCTTGAACAAAGATCAAGGTAAAATATCTGCACAGGTAGTCTGGGAAGCCCCAAAAGCTTGGCTCCAGGACCATCTCCCTAGGCAGCACCTGCTCCCTGACACAAGAGGGCAAAGATTGGGTTTATTGCCCAGTGTCTGAGGTACCCAAAAGGTGACTGGAATTGTAAGCAATTTTTAAAATCCATCAATGGCATCCCAAATTAAATAACCTTGTCATATTTGGCTCGGTCATTAGCCAACTTGAGCAAAGAAATCACAAGCTGCAAAATTGTGTCACATGTTACCAAAATATTGCAGAACTTTTGACTTTTTGACTAGTTAAATTATCTGAGGATTTTTCATTACAAAAATAAAAAAAACATGCTTTTTTGCTCATTCACCATTGCTGTTTACTTGTCACTCATTTGACTCAACCTACAAATTATTCTGAAAGTCTTGTCAACCCTACATATTTTTTTTTTTTAAAGTGGTGAAATAATTATATAATACCACCCAAAATTCTAGAAAATAATTTAATTTTTCAAGATTTTTTTTTTTTAAAGAGTGAAATAATTATATATATATATATATATATATTAAGATTTTTTTTTTTTTAGGTGTAAAATGCAACACAAAATTCTAGAAAATAATTTTTTAATTTTTTTTTCTTTAGAGGTAAAATAATTAATCCAACCCGAAATTCTAGAAAATAATTTAATTTTTTAAGATTCATTCTAGAGGTAAAATAATCAACTATAACTTTTATATTATTAAAACAAAAAATAATAAAAGTTAAAACAATATGTAAGGATGACAAGACTGAGTAAATTATTAAAGGGTTCTTCATAAAAGAAAAAAAAAATATACATGCTTCTTTTTTTTTTTTTTTTGTATTATTCAGATTTTCAAATTGTTGTCCTCATTGTCAACATTTTGGCCAATACTCCAGGTACTTTTTGTCAAACTAAGGAACCTTCTCGATCTTGGAGTCTTCATGGAATTTTCAAACCAAACCTTTTATTGTTTGACAAGAAACACCTGAAGAAGGCTGGAGAGCACATTGACCAAAAACTTGTGTATATAACAATAAAGATGAGGACAAAAGTTTAAAAAAAACCTAAATAATGTGAATTATCAAGCCTCATCTAAAAAAAAAATCAGACAAATAACATGCTTTTTTTTGTTCACTCATCATTACAGACAAATTGTTGCTTGCCAGGTTTAGAGAGAAGATAAATAGAAAAGCCCAGGACTGAAGTTATATGAAATAGAAAAGCCGAGGAATGAGGTTATATCTTTGTTAGAAGGTCATGCAAGGTAAAAGGAAGAAGGAGTCAAAGAATCCATTGGCCAATCAGATCAATGCAAAGCAAATTTTAACGAGCAGATTTTCCAAAATCATTTCTTCACCTCTTTATTCTCCAATGCTACTTCCTCACTTGCTTATCCTCTGCTTCAGCTTCCTTGGTGTCCTCTTCCTTCTCTCTGTAACCTCTTCTTTCTCTTCAACCTCCTTTTCAGCTTCAGCCTCTGTAGCCTCCTCTTTCTCACTTCCTCCTCTGCAACTTCCTTTTCAGCTTCAGCTTTCTGTAGCCTCCTCTTTCTTCACTTCATCCTCTGCAACCTCTTCTTTCTTCTCTCCTCTTCGGTGGTGGCCTCCTCTTTCTTTTCTCCTTCCTCCTCGGCACCTTCTTTAGCCCCCTCTACTACTTCCGCCTTCTCCTCTTTCACTTCCTCTTCCTCTGTAGCCTCTTTGGTCTTTTCCCCTCCCTCTTCATCTTCTTCTCCTCCTGTTCCTCACCCTCTTTTTTGAAACCAATCAAAGAATCATCATCTTCAATTTTTGCTTTTCATCTGATCTTGAAGCTCTTCTAAAATAAAATAAAATAATAATTTCAATATATTTCCTCTTCAAATCTAAAAACACAAATAAAATCATATACAATTCAAAACCCAATATAGAGATTATGTATAACTTTATATATTACATATATGTTAATAATCATCACATATCTACCCTATATACACGTGTAACATAAAATAAACATTTCATTCTCACTGTTAAAAATCAATCTAAGAAAATATAACACCCATCTATACCAAATATTTTGACAAATATAATTAAAGTATTAAATGTTTTATTTTCATCATCAAGTCAGGCACAGATTCCCTAAATCTCTCTCTACGTCACCCATCCCTTGCTGTTGGCAGGTCCTCTATGCAGCATCTAAGGCCTGCTAAGTTCAGTGGCTGATAGGACAGATGGTGAGAAAGAGTCTAGGGAATTGTGCTATCAGTATGACTTGATAATGATGAAATCATAAAATTCAAAACCTAACATTATAATCTATTTTCAAAAAATATCAGTAAATCACATTTTAAAGTGGACAGATTTTACATGTATAGAATCTCAAAACATTATTACACTTGTAAGAAAGCCTTCAGGAGAAAAAAAAAAAAACTAATTAAAGAAAATCATTCCATGTAAGAAAAAATAAATAAATACAAAAAAAAAAATATTTTATGATATTGGATTAAAAAAAAAAAAAAAAAAACACGGAAAAAAATAAGAAAAAACTGAACTATTTTTTACATTTCCTCAAATGAAACATTCAATGAAACACACATAGGAAAGTGATATTTTCCTTGATTATATTTGCAAAGTTCCCTTAGTTGTATGAAAAATAATTTTCTAAAACAAAAATTTTTCAGAAATATCAAAAAAATAGGAAATTCCTTAGAATTTTCTGTCTTTGATTTGATATCCTAATTTGTGATTAATCCTTTGCTAATGGTGAATAAGCAGATGTCCGAGTTTAAAAAAAGTCAAATTGTGACCAATACAATGATTTGTGGAATGTCATTTTGCGATATTTACAAAGAAATTGAATTGTCATCATTCATCAATTGATGTTTTCCTCAAAGAGAAAAAAAAAAACCCAACTGAATCTGAAGATACAAAAATAAGGAAATTTGACAACCAATTAACCAAGGAAAATAATCATTGAAGTTTCATTAAAATTTTGGCAATAATAAAAAAAATGGTTCAGTTTCTATTCTTTGTCTTTGTCCAACTAACTGGATTTATCTAAAAAAACATATTCAAATATCTTTTATTTTAAAAATACGCATGCCAATTATGGAAGTTTTAAACACTTCCTAATTTACAAATTTAGTTCAAGTCACATGATCATGTCACATGATCAAGAGTAAAGACAAAAGAATTATAAAAATAAGAAAAAAAAACCCCAAAAACCCAGTCCAAACTCTTAAGTTCATTTACTCAAATAAAACAATTTAAAATGATTCTGCTTTCTAAGACATTCCACATTAAAATGAACATTACAACTAACATCATTAGAACAAGTTCATTTATTTAAACCTTTGTAATCAGACTGACTCAAAATATTTTAATGGTAGTCAATGTAAGGCATTTCTATGGCTGCTTGTTAATCATTCAATATCAAGAATTAGATTTTTACTGAATAATAACATAAAAATGTTTAAAGATTATCTGATAAGCGATCAGTGTATGGAGCGCAACTTTATGTAGTATTCTTTGGCCAGGCAGGAGCGGAACCTTTCTAGATTACTGGGTTATGGCATGTCTTAACCTTTGGTTCTTATGCCAAAGATATTTTTTTTTTTATTCATTCTTGATGGGTAAGTCAATTATTTTAAACATCATTTTTCTATTTAACCCCATAGATGTCCCTAACAGTTTACTTACCATTCCAAGTCAGAGGGACCTGGGAGTAATGGTCATGAAAGGGTTACTGCACATTCCCCAGACCTTCAGAACTGGAAACTCACCTATCAGATAGAAGTTTTAACATTATGACTCCAAACTTGAAAACCTAAGCCACTGCCTTCTAGCATCCATATGATAAAAATGGTTGCTGGGCTTAGCCATAAGGGCAATAGGGTTGGACAGGCAGTCAAGAGGGCTTCCCTCCAATTAATTGGCTGGTCACATCAAGCCCTAGCACCTAGATGATTGTCCCAACCCTATTGCCCTTATGGCAAGCCCCCAACCATTTTTATCATATGGATGCTAGAAGGCAGTGGCTTAGGTTTTCATGTCTTGCGTATAATGTTAAACTCTATCTGATGGTGAGTTTCCAGTTCTGAAGGTCTGGGGAATGTGCAGTACCCTTTCATGACCATTACTCCCAGGTCCACTCTGACTTGGAATGGTAGTAACTGTTAGGGTACCATCTATGGGTTAAATAGAAAAATGTGTTTAAAACTAATTGACTACCCATCAAGAATGAATAAAACAAAAAAAATATCTTTGGCATAAAAGAAACCAATGGGTTGACATGCCATAAAACCCAGCCAATCTAGAAAGGTATCCGCTCCGCCTGGCCAAGACATACTACATAAGTTGCGCCTCCATAACTGAATCAGCTTATCAGATAAATCTTTAAACATTTTTAATGTTGATTATTCAGTAAAAATCTAATTCCATTGATATTGAATTGATTAACAAGCAGCCAATAGGAAAATGCCTTACATTTAGCTACCATTAAAATATTTTTGTCAGTCTGATTACAAAAGGTTTAAAAATAAATGAACCTTGTTCTATGATTTATTGTAAGTTCATTTTAATGTGAATGTCTTAGAAGCAGAATCATTTTAAATGTTTTATTTGAGTAAATGAACATTTATGATTATGACTGGGTTTTTTGGGGTTTTTTTTCTTATTTTATATTATTCTTTTGTCTTTACTCTTGATCATGTGACATGATCATGTGATTGACTAAATTTGTAAATTATGGAAGTTGTTTAAAACTTCCATAATTGGCATGCGTATTTTTAAAAAATTAAAAAATATTTGATATGTTTTTTTTAGATAATCCAGTATTGACAATAAAGACAAAAAGAATAGAAAAACTGAACCATTTTTATTATTGCCACAAATTTAAATGAAACTTCAATGATTATTTTCCTTGGTTATTGGTGTCAAATTTCCTTATTTTGTATCTTCAGATTCAGTTGGGTTTTTTTTTTCTCTTTGAGGAAAACATCAATTGATGAATGATGACAATTCAATTTCTTTGTAATATCGCAAAATGACATTCCACAATCATTGTATGTCACAATTTGACCTTTTTTAAACTCAGACATCTGCTTATTCACCATTAGCAAAGGATTAATCACAAATTAGGATATTCAAATCAAAGACAAGAAAAATTCTAAGGAATTTCCTATTTTTTGATATTTCTGAAAATTTTTGTTTTTAGAAAATTATTTTTTCACTACAACTAAGGGAACTTTGACAAATATAATCAAGGAAAATAATCACTTCCTATATGTTGTTTCATTGAAGTTTCATTTGAGGAAATAGTAAAAAATAGTTCAGTTTTCTTATTTTTTCCGTGTTTTTTTTTTTTTTTTTTTTTTTTTTTTAATACCAATTATTCATAAAAATATTCTTTTTTTTGTATTTATTTATTTTTCTTACATGGAATGATTTCTTTAATTTAGTTTTTTTTTTCTCCTGAAGGCTTTCTTACAAGTGTATATGTTTTGAGATTCTATACATGTAAAATCTGTCCACTTTAAAAAATGTGATTTACTGATATTTTTGAAAATAGATTATAATGTTAGGTGTTTGAATTTTATGATTTCATCATTATCAAGTCATACTGATAGCACAAATTCCCTAGACTCTTTCTCACCATCTGTCCCTATCAGCCACTGAACTTAGCAGGCCTTAGATGCTGCATAGAGGACCTGCCAACAGCAAGGGATGGGTGACTAGAGAGAGAGAATTTAGGGAATCTGTGCCTGACTTGATGATGAAAATAAAACATTTAATACTTTAATTATATTTGTCAAATATTTGTATAGATGGGTGTTATATTTTTCTTAGATAATTTTTTTTAACAGTGAGAATGAAAATGTTTATTTTATGTACACGTGATATAGGTAGATATGTGATGATTATTAACATATATGTAATATATAAAGTTTACATAATCTCTAATATTGGGTTTTGAATTGTATATGATTTTATTTGTGTTTTTTAGATTTGAAAGGAAATAAATATTGAAATATTTATTTTATTTATTTTAGAAAGAGCTTCAAGATCAGATGAAGCAAAAAATTGAAGATGATGATTCTTTGATTGGTTTTCAAAAAAGAGGGTGAGGAACAGGAGGAGAAGAAAGATGAAGAGGGAGGAAAAGACCAAAGAGGCTACAGAGGAAGAGGAAGTGAAAGAGGAGAAGGCGGAAGTAGTAGAGGGGCTAAAGAAGTGCCGAGGAGGAAGGAGAAAAGAAAGAGGAGGCCACCACCGAAGAAGGAGAGAAGAAAGAAGAGGTTGCAGAGGATGAAGTGAAGAAAGAGGAGGCTACAGAAGCTGAAGCTGAAAAGGAAGTTGCAGAGGAGGAAGTGAAGAAAGAGGAGGCTACAGAGGCTGAAGCTGAAAAGGAGGTTGAAGAGAAAAAAGAAGAGGTTACAGAAGAGAAGGAAGAGGACACCAAGGAAGCTGAAGCAGAGGATAAGCCAAGTGAGGAAGTAGCATTGGAGAATAAAGAGGTGAAGAAATGATTTTGGAAATCTGCTCGTTAAAATTTGCTTTGCATTGATCTGATTGGCCAATGGATTCTTTGACCTCCTTCTTCCTTTTTACCTTGCATGACCTTCTAACAAAAAGATATAACCTCATTCCTCGGCTTTTCTATTTCATATAACTTCAGTCCTGGGCTTTTCTATTTTATCTTCTCTCTAAACCTGGCAAGCAACAATTTGTCTGTAATGATGAGTGAACAAAAAAAGCATGTTATTTGTCTGATTTTTTTTTAGATGAGGCTTGATAATTCACATTATTTAGGTTTTTTTTAAACTTTTGTCCTCATCTTTATTGTTATATACACAAGTTTTTGGTCAATGTGCTCTCCAGCCTTCTTCAGGTGTTTCTTGTCAAACAATAAAAGGTTTGGTTTGAAAATTCCATGAAGACTCCCAAGATCGAGAAGGTTCCTTAGTTTGACAAAAAGTACCTGGAGTATTGGCCAAAATGTTGACAATGAGGACAACAATTTGAAAAAATCTGAATAATACAAAAAAAAAAAAAAAAAGAAGCATGTATATTTTTTTTTCTTTATGAAGAACCCTTTAATAATTTACTCAGTCTTGTCATCCTTACATATTGTTTTAACTTTTATTATTTTTTGTTTTAATAATATAAAAGTTATAGTTGATTATTTTACCTCTAGAATGAATCTTAAAAAATTAAATTATTTTCTAGAATTTCGGGTTGGATTAATTATTTTACCTCTAAAGAAAAAAAAATCTTAAAAAAATTATTTTCTAGAATTTTGTGTTGCATTTACACCTAAAAAAAAAAAAAATCTTAATATATATATATATATTATATATATAATTATTTCACCTCTTTAAAAAAAAAAAATCTTGAAAAATTAAATTATTTTTCTAGAATTTTGGTGGTATTATATAATTATTTCACCACTTTAAAAAAAAAATATGTAGGGGTTGACAAGACTTTCAGAATAATTTGTAGGTTGAGTCAAATGAGTGACAAGTAAAACAGCAATGGTGAATGAGCAAAAAAGCATGTTTTTTTTTATTTTTGTAATGAAAAATCCTCAGATAATTTAACTAGTCAAAAAGTCAAAAGTTCTGCAATATTTTGGTAACATGTGACACAATTTTGCAGCTTGTGATTTCTTTGCTCAAGTTGGCTAATGACCGAGCCAAATATGACACAAGGTTATTTAATTTGGGATGCCATTGATGGATTTTAAAAATTGCTTACAATTCCAGTCACCTTTTGGGTACCTCAGACACTGGGCAATAAAGCCAATCTTTGCCCCTCTTGTGTCAGGGAGCAGGTGCTGCCTAGGGAGATGGTCCCCTGGAGCCAAGCTTTTGGGGCTTCCCAGACCTACCTGTGCAGATATTTTACCTTGATCTTTGTTCAAGAACAGCCAACTGCTTTGCTGGGGTAGTGAAGGTGATTAAGTTACACTGGACTGTGATATATCATTCTCACCTGATTGCCACAGAGTTTACCGCTATGGCTTGAAGCACCAGCTCAGAATTCAGTTTAACCTGACCTTACACGATCACTGAGATTCTTCAACCCAAGTAAAATTTCTTGAACCATTTGATTACTGTGATCAATTGTGCCTTCACTTTTAGTAGAAACTAATGTTTTTTGTTTCTTCCAAGACATTATGGCTAAGTTTGAACTCATAAACTATAAGTTACACTCTAGTCCATGTTGATCAGTGCGGCTTTCCATTGAAGCAATGCACTCACCAACTACTATGATACTACTAACCATAGTGAGTACCTGCCACAGTTTGAACTGCTTCAGTCACATTATATACATGTTGCAAACTAGCTTATACCAAATCATTGCAAAATTTTTGATACCCTCTTGTAAAAACCTGATGACTTTATTAGTCCCTAAATATAAAGAGTGCCGTAATGTTTTATTCATTTTTTTAAATCCGTTTGAAATGATTTAATATTTATGAACAGCATGGTTTTATGAACAGCATGGAGAAACAAAGAAAAAACACTTTTCTTTTAAATAAGTTTACTCATCTTTGCAGTATTTAATGAATTGCAATTCTTAAAAAAGCTTTTACTTCAATTGATTTACATGATAGAAATTTAGTCTCCTTTTTACTTATATGTATATATATATATATATATATATATATATATATATTTACTTACTCTCCTTTGACTTATGGTCCTTCATTAACAAAATTAATACCATCTAGGACTATTTGTTGACTTTTGCAGCTGGAAATTATAGGCCTTGTACCAGTTGGCTGAGGCCTAGGCCAACTATCTATACACAGACAAAGTTTGTATCTTTTGACTCCCAGACAGTTAAATGACATTTTTACCAACAAACAAAACCATAATGTTAGTTTTCCGTTATTCTATCAAAATTATTCTAAAATTTCAAGTGGTTTTATACCTGTTATGTGAATAATTTTTTGATAAGTAATAAAAAATTTTTTACATAAAATAAAGGTGGAGCCCTTGTGGTGTAGTGGCTAAAGTGCTGGACTGTGATATCATAGCCAGTGAATTTGAACTCCAGTTGTGTGATTACAGTCACTTTCAGAGTAATAAACCCTGCTATGGGATAAATAGTACCACTACTGCTCTTCTACAAGGATGTTTTTGGCATTGAATAACTGACAATGATTGATATGCCATTAAACAAAGAAACCAAATTCAACATGAAATTTAAATCATGCTAAAAGTACTGGTTTCTGCTAGATCATTGGAGTTAAGCAACGATGAGCTTGTTCTAATACTTGAGTGACCACTTAAGCAACAACAGGTACTGTAAGAAATCTGAGTCCTTTGTTTATCAAAAATGATTTGATATACCATAAAGCAAAACAATGGATTTTCTTGAGTCTCTCACCATTTGTTCTTATTAGTTGTTGTTCTTTTGCTAGTCATCACACAATGTGTGCCAATATGTAGTAGTCCATCAGAGAATGTCACTTATGAGTTTGTCCTTACTTCATCAGCAGACTTGTTTCTGATGACTATTAACACTGGACTGTAGAATGCGATACAAGGTCTATTTGAATTTAAAGTTTACTTTCTTCTAGGCTGGATGTCTAACCAAAGTTAAAGATCCCAGTCTGCCCCACTATTTAGCTGTTTCTACAGAAATTAAACAGTATTTGAATAATTTCTGTAGAAACAGTTATGGATAAATAGTAGGGCAGACTGGGATCTTTAACCTTGATTAGGCATCCAGCCTAGGAGAAAGTAAACTTTGAATTCAAACATATTAAACGCCGCTTAAGAAATAGACCTTGTATCGTATTCTACTCATGTGGATAGTTGGTAAATGCATACACAAGCCTCTAAGTTGCATTCTTAGCAATATCTAAAGATGTTCCTGGTATGATACTAAACTACCTCTGATGGGGAAGCTCCAATTCTGTAACTCTTGTGGGTGTAGAATATTTCTTCATTGCCATTACTCCCAAGTCTAATTTAACCTGAAATGGTAATACCTATTAGGATACTATCTATGAGTCAAATAGATCTGTTTCAAAGTTATTCCTATTCAATAGGAATACTTAATGCTATATAACTATAAACTATTTATATTAAGAATAGTTACTTCAAGTTATAATAAGGATTATTATTGGTTACTTTGAAACCATATAACTGTGTGCATACAAATGAATATTATTAAGTATAAATAATTACTTGATTATAAATACTTAAACCATTTTATTATTATTATTATTATTATATTACATAGGAATACTTGAATCTGTACAACTGTGTGCAAATTTTTTGTCTAGGAAAAGGAAAACTCTGAATTAAAACCTATTAAAACTCTGCTTAAGAAATTGACCTTGTGTCACATCCTGCTTGTGTGTAGGGTTGGGTAAATATGTATAACAATATCAAGAATGTTTAATATTCAAAATCTTTGTTGCCTTGGACCTTTTCTTGCTTCTTTAGTATGAGGTTTGCTACATACTTATTTACTGCAATGATGGATTTATTTTTAATCTATTTTTCTTCTTATTGTACCAATTTACTAATTAATACTCATTGTTTTTTGCATTCATACTATCAAAAGAACTAATCTTTTTTAGACTTCAATTGTTTTTGTTTTAGAAATAGTAATTGCTTTGTTTTTGAGTTATTTTTATCATTACAAGTGCATGTATCATTATATAAATTTTTTTTTTTTATTCTCTCATAACTTCAGGATATTGTTCATATAACTATAAATACATAACTGGTTTGTTTTTTTTTTTGTGAGGGAACTTATAAATATAAAATTCTAAGGATGCAAAATATGTTTAGATCCATTCTTGTCATTTTAGCAATTTAAAAAAAATTATATCATTAAAAAAAGAAGTGTAGAAAAATCTAAATATTGATAAAAAAATTATATATATTATATATATATATAATATATATATATATAACTGTAACCCAATCATATGACTCCCCCACTATATCTAAATTTTCATGTAGTAGTTTCTGTTTCTGAATTGTATGTATGTCTTTGAATGGTATGAAAATTGTAAATATGAACATACAATGAATGTGATTCCCTAACCTCTAGGCATAGAATAATCCTAGATGGATGACATGCAATCGCAATTTGAGCTGTTTTTTGTGTTTTTTTACCTTTCACTTTACAAAAACAAAAAAAAATGTTTTTATATCCGTAACATTTTATGGTCTAAATATCACTATCATCATCATCATCATCATCATGGTATACCAACAGCACGGATTCCCGTGACTTTCGCTCACCATCCATCCCTATCTATAGTGTTCACACTGAGTTGATGAATGTAAGTTTTTGCTGGTAGGCCAACACTGATGTGTCCATGTATAGGAGTCCATAGAGAACATCTCTTTATGTTAACATTTTCCTCTGGGATCAATAAGTATTTGGTAGTGTTATATAAAAAACTTGAGATACTTAGACCGATTGGTTTAAGGTTACAGTATTTTTATGTTGGTTGGAAAAAGTCCAATCAACTTTTGAAACCATTTTTTTTTTTTAATCTTTTTTTAAATCTACCAATCAACTTTTGAAACCAACTTATGATAATAATAACATTTTGAAATCAAAATTTGAAAAGGCCAAAAAGCTGAAATAAATTTATATCTGATCAGTTAAAGGTTTTTATTTATATAATGTATATATAAAGATTTTTTGTTTTAGGTTTTTTTATTGTTTTGTTGTACTAATATTCAATTTGTATTTCTCAAAACCAAACAGGAAGTGATTGGAGCTGATGACCAAGTGGAGACACAGGTAAATCCAGACGCGTAGTTGTCCTTCATGAAATGAATGCATGTACAAATATATATGAGCATCTCTAAAATTTATTAAATGAATTTAACTTATCTATTTATACACAGTATCATCAGCATCTCCTGAAGAAACTCCTAAAAACTCCTGCTTTGCATTGTTCATCTCTTTCAATCTTCACAAACTCTCTTCTTTGACCCCCACCCCCACAACTTGCTATTTCAACCTTGTATGTCCCGGCTTTTTTTTTTTGTCTTTGACTTTCACATTGTCACTGAAACATTGTATGTCAATGAAAACGTTTTTGTAATTTGTTTTTTGTTTTTAGGATCCTTATTGGAGTTTATTTCTTGCAAAGAGAAGAAAGCTATACACAGCTTTAGAAGCTGATAATTAACTAAATGTTTATTTCTTTGTACATGTGTTAAAGTTTGCTTGGAGGTGCTTGCAGCATAATGGTTATCACCATAGGAAGAAGACTCTGCTATCCAAATTTATTATTTTGTCAATATATCAACTTACAGTGATTTCAGATAGAGCTCCTATTATATGAAGGTCTTGTGAGCCATCTTTTATAAATAATGCCTACTAACAATTATCGTCATTGAAAGTGGACTCTACCATTCAAGACTAAAATAACAGATGATATAGCCACACTATTTTGCAAATCAATCTATTAACTTATAAGGATTTCATATAGAGCTGCTCTCATACAAAGGTCTTTTGAGCCATCTTTTATGAATTACACTTAACATTTATCATCATTTATATAATGATATATAGGTGAATGATATAAAATATTTCCATGATAGGATTCAACCAAAGAAAGTTGAGAACTTTAACGTAAAAATAAAGTTTACATGCATAAATACATATATACCTACCTACATGTGTCTGTGTGTGTGTGTATATATATATATATATATGAGAGTAGAATATAAATAAATTTGATTTAAAAATAACATTTTGAAATCAGATTTGAGAAGGTGCTGAAATAGATTTATCTGATTACTCATTCATGTTTCCATTCATATATATATATATATATATATATTATATATATATATATATATATATGAGAGAGAAATAGTCATGTGGTGTAATGGTTACCGTCAGAGGAAATGGACACAATAAGATGAGTTCAAATCCTTGATGAGGCTGTTTGCATTTCACACAGCACTAATACCCTTGGGAAAGGTATGAATCCAATTATTCTCCCTCCAGCTATCGGTAAATACTAGGGCAGACTGGGCTCTTTAACCTTGGTTAGGCAACTAGGTGTCTAGGAGAAGGAAAACTCTGAATTCAAACCAGTTAAACTCCACATAAGAAATTGACCTTGTGTCACATCCTGCTCATGCAGAGGTTGGTAAATACACATATATATATGCGTGTGTATATGTATATTTATGTATATATGCATATGTAATGTAAAAATGAAAATGTGTAGAAGTTTTCTGTATTGTTAAATATTATTCTTTTCACATGCTATGATACAAAAGAATGAATAGAAATAGTTTTAACTTTATCATAAATCAAATAATAATAATAGTGCAGTACCGGTCAATGGCACACTGGCTGGTACATCACACCAGCTAGTTTGAGGAGCACTTTTCTAGATGATACTGAACATCTGTACCAGCTGATAAGTGTAAATTTTTGTTGGTGTGTCCATGTGTAGGAGTACATATTTTCTGATGAATTTTAAAAATTCTAAAATAAGAGTTGTTTCTACTTAGGTTTTTGAACGTCTTTATACAAAGTGTGATTGTTGTATTCATTATTATTTGTAAAGAAGATACAACACTCCAATTTGGCCCTTACTTAGGCTCGACAAGCAATTGGTTAGTCATGTCAAGCCCTAGCACCTATATGATTGTCTATTGCTCTTATTGCAACCCCAAACTCTTTTTATCACATGGGTGCTAGAAGACTGTGACTGAAGGTCTTCGTTTCCTGGGTATGACGTTAAACTCTATCTGATGGTGAGGTTCCAGTTTTGTAGGTCTGGGGAATGTGGAGCACCCCATTGCTCCCAGGTCCACTCTGACCCGAATGGTAGTACCTGTTAGTGTCCTATCTATGGGTTAAATAGAAAATTTGTTTATAAAAAAAAAGAGTTAAAAAAATTTTCTTCCAAACTATTGGTATGAATCTTTCAAAATTTTGCTGGCATTAAATGACCCACTGAGGTTTGGTATGCCATTAAAACAATCTGATTCTTTTCTTTTTAATTTTTGTTTTCTTTTAATTTCTCTGTCTTCATGTTGCTTTCATTCCATCTTTTATGTTTCTATCTTTAACATTAACATTTGTTACCCCCTGGGTAAGGCATGAACCTCCCAATCATCTCCCAACTCCACTTATGACATGCAACACTCCACTTTGGCCCTTACTTAGACTAGATGGGTGGTTGGAGCTGCCCCCTCTGATCAATCAGCTGGACATGTCAAGCCCTAGCACCTATATGATTGCCCCTACCCTATTGCCTTTATGGCAAATCCCTAACCCTTTTTATATGTTTTAGAAGGTGGTAGCCAAGGGTCTTAAGGGATATGATGTTAAACTCTATCTGATGGTGAGGTTTCTGTTCTAGAGGCCTAAGAAATGTGGAGTACCTCTTCATCACCATGACCCGGAGTGGTAGTACCTGTTAGGGTCCCATGGGTTAAATAGAAAAATTGAATTTTAAAAAATTGAGTTTGAAAAGAATGTTGAATACCCATCAAGAATGTTGGGTTATTTTTTGCCAAAGATATTTTGTTTTAAAACATCTTTGGCAAAAAATAACCTAACATGGGTTGATATGCCATAAAATCCAACCAACTAACCACCAGTTATAAATTAAATAGTACCACTACTGTTCTTCTACAAGGGTGGTTTTGATATTAAATAACACACTAAGCTTGATATGCCATTAACATTTGGATGAAATGATTTTCATATTAATTATATTCAACATTCCTTAACTCAGAAAGGTTGATGGCTTTGGCATTAGATAACTCAGAAATGTTGATGTGCCATTAAACAAACCAAACCAAACGGTTAGTCCCCATGGCGTAGTGGCTAACATACTGGACTACAACATCAAAGTAAGTGAGTTTGAGCTCTATAATACTCTTGGGAAAGGTATGAACCCCCTTCTCCCCCTAGCTATGGGTTAAATACACTCCCAAACAGTGAGTCCACATAACATAGTGACTAATGTGCTGGACAATGACATTATAGTAATCCAGTTGTGCTATTATGTTTACTTATGGACTAAAACCTTTGGGAATGGTATTGACCCCCCCCCCACTCATCTATGGGTTAAATAGTACTATTACTCTTTTTCTACAAAGATAGCTTTGGCCTTAAATAACCCATGAAGATAGATATGCCATTAAACAAAGAAATCAAACCATTAACGTTTGTATAACATTTACATTAATTAGATTCAATATTCCTTACCCACCATTTTATCTTCTCTAACCTGCAATCCCTTCCAGGTATGGCTCTCCATAATCTCCTAAACCTGGATTGCTGCTGCTTTCCTCGGATATCTTGGTTTATTTTCACTGAAAACTTTCCTCTTGGAAATTCACCTTTCTTTTAAAACTGCTTCTCAACTTAAATTTCAAAGATGGTGGCATTCCACTCTTTTGTCATTTCAGAAAAAGAAGAAAAAAAAAATGCATTTCAATATGTTATCCTCTAATTATAATATACAGAATGATTTAAGAAAAAAAAAAAGAAATTTTTAAAGTGAACACCCTAATTATGAGAGTACCTTTATGAAACAATTACAAATATTCTCCAGTTGTAGAGAATCCTGAACCCCCAAAAGGGGTAGTAACTCAATAGATGATAAATGTTAGAAGACTTAAGAGGTAGTATATAACACTAGCATGTACTAAAATATAGCAAAATTTTTGATTGTCCCTAGTAATTAAAGTAGTAACTGCTAAATATGTTGAAATAACAAATGTTTTTTTGTTACTAGTGTTAACACTTTGTTCAAATTAAGTTTAATTTTAGAACGACAACCTGTCCTAATTGTTTTGTTTAGTATAAAAAATGACTAAATATACTTTGTTACTTTTTGTTTGAATTTTTGAGATGAGGTTTGGGAATTTGTATCATTTGGATTTTTAATTTAAGCCTTGGTGGGCAACCAATTTAGAAGAACAACTTTGAATATAAAACCAGTTGCCACAAAGTCCTTAGAGCAGTCTAAAGGATAATTTATATCCTGGTAAGATGATATGGCAGACTGGGCTTTTCAGCCTTAGTAAGCAGCCAATTTAGAAGAAGGAAAACTCTGAATTCAAAACCAGTTAGACACATGGCACAACGGATATAAGGGCTGAGTTAATACAGTGACAATCATCAGTAGGTTGCAGGTTCAATCCTGACCACATAACAGAATACTTAACATAGCTCAATACTTGTACCCTGCCATGCTTAGCGGAATAAGAAGTTTACCATGGTGGATTGAATAAAGGGTTCTGTGAAAGTTCCTAATTAGAAAAAAATAACACCTAAGAAAGGCAGTGGCTGAAACATTGTGTATATCTTATTATAATGGAGATTATGTAACTGTCTGTCTGTAACGGAAACTATGACATCACTGACCACAATTTCCTTAGTTATTTAAATTATATTCTCAACAATTATGAAATAGTCATTATTTAATCTTAATTAGCATCTTATTTATTAACGATGTCTCTATTAAAGTCTAGCTGATTTAGATTCACTGCAAAACTGCCAATTTTATTAATGCATTTAAAATCCTGAAATATGTATTATATATCTCTAAGAAATAAAGATTTCCATAGCATATGATTGGAATAACTTGCAAAATGATTTTAACAAAACTGGGTTTAATAAATAATTATTTGCTGTTACTGATTTCTAATACTATCATGTTATTCTCAAACATATTTAAAGAAATCCTATATATAATTTTCAATAGAAAATCAATTAAAATAACATGAAAATAAGTGATATTTTTATATTCACTCTTATTTAGTTTTGTTAGTCTTTCTAATTTAATATAATATTTTAATACATTAAAACTTTAATACTTGTGACCAAGGGGGTACATATTTTTGCTAGTAAAAAAACATCCAAATAATACAAATTACTTTGTTACCATAGTAACTTTAAATTATTAGTTTATAATTATGCTAATGTTTTTTATTTATTTTTTCAAATTTACATTTTTAATGAATACTGAATTAGTTTACTACATTTCTACCTAATTAAATCATTTAAAAAAAAATTCTTCTGATTAGTTTCTTTCTTTCTTTTCTTTCTTTCTTTCTTTTTCTGATCAGAATTTTCATCTTGACTTGATCTTTATGGCATGGAATAAACTTTAAACTCTTATTCATCCGCATGATCCTCTCTTTATAAAAATCCATAAACCTTTCATCTGGATTTATTATCTTTTCTTTTTATTGTATCATTTTTTCTATTTTATTTTTCTATTTTCTGTTTATTTTATAATCAAGAATTTATGTTTATAATTTGTTTTTTGGGATTTTTGTCAATGATCTTACAAAAACTGTTTTGTTATATCAGTATAAATACAAATGTGACAAAGATATTTTGATTTAAAAGAAAAATCAGTTCTGTCCATTTTTATATATATATATATATATATATATATGGCATTCATGCCTCGTATTCAATAGCTGCAGCCTCTGGACTGGTATGATATGATAAATTATGTGATCCCAGCCAACACCCCTTAATTTAAAGAGGCAGGGCTTGGTTTATTGCCTGATGCGCCCCAAAAGGGGAATGTTGAAGGGATTTACACACTTTTTGCACTATCCACTGCATGAGCTTTGGTTTGTGTATGGCTCCTCATGTTAAAAAAAACCTTGTGTCAATCTGCCTGATTGGAGGTCAGGAAATATATATATATATATATATATATATATATATATAATGAAAAGGTATGAATCCAACTATTCTCTCTCCAGCTATCGGTAAATACTAGGGCAGACTGGGCTCTTTAACCTTGGTTAGGCGTCTAGGAGAAGGAAAACTCTGATTTCAAACCTGTTAAACTTCACTTAAAAATTAACCTTGTGTCACATCCTGCTTGTACAGAGAGGTTAATAAATATGTATACCTGCCCTAACACCTATACGATTGTTTCAACTGTATTGCTCTTAGAGCAAACCCCAACCCTTTTTATTATATATGTGCTAGAAGGCAGTGTCCTGGGTATGAGGTTAAACTGCATCATGTGGTGAAGTTCCAATTCTGGCATTCTGGGGAGTGTTGAGTACTCCTTCATCGCCATTAATCCCAGGTCCACTCTGATCTGGAGTGGTAGTATTTGTTAGGGTCCCATCTATGGGTTAAATAGATAAAAAAAATGAGTTTTAAAAAATATTGTTAAAGGAAGAAATTGAGTTTAAAGAAAAAAAGAATGAATCAAACAAACATCTTCAGCATAAAAATAACCCAACAAGGGTTGATATTACTGTAAAATCCAACCAACCAACCAATGTATAGTAGATTGGTGAAAATTTATTATTATAGATCTTTTTTTTTTCTTTTTTTTTTTTCCTTTTTTTTTTTTATATCAGATCTTAACTGAGTTTACTAATTCAAATTTGTAGAATCCAAATTGATTTTGTTAAAAAAAAAGAATTTTGATTTGATTGTTGTTTTTTTTTTATTGTATATATTTTTGATAATTTTTTATGTTTCTCTATATTCAAATGTTTTAATTTATTTAATTTTGTTGTCTACTTTTTTTTTTTTTTTTTTTTTTTGTTTAGTTTTTAGTTGTTTGCTTTTTAAACTTTGTTTTCCTTTTGTTGAAATAGAAATAAGTGAATGTTTAATGTTTTTCTTTTTTTTTCCAACTACACACTCAAAAATTATTGGATTCTTTAGTTCATTTTATGCTGACTATAGAATCAAAATAATTACCCCTGCCCCCTCCCACAGGAAGAATTTAAAAAATTATCCAACTTCATCTATAGGAATAGTTTATAAATGTTTTAAAAGTGAGAAAGAATTATTGGAAAGAATCAAAATAATACCCCCCCCCCTCGCACGCAAAAGGAGAAGAATTTTGAGATAAAACCAGACCTGGTGAGGGATGGACTCTTTCAGGCTATTCCTGCCCAGGACATGCTACATGGGTAGTCCCCCTATGATCAGACCAGGTTTACAGAATAAGTCAGTCTATCAATATCATAATTCTTCCTTTAGAATTCAAAATCTGTTCCTTGTTAAATTTTGTGAAAATGTAAACATGTTTATACTAACAATGTTATATTTATAGTTCTAAGAAATATTTTTGTTTTGTGTTTGTAAAAAAGAAAAAAAAATTACCTTTTCATAATTGTCTTAACCCTTTCTCTCCCACTGGGACACAGGTGTCCCAGTCGAATTTCATTTTTATTTTAACGCTTAAGACATCACACTCAAAGGATAACTTTGGGGTAGTAGTCCTGGTAGTGTAGTGGCTATCATACTGGACTGTGATATCCTAATAAGCAAGTTTAAACTCCAGTCATGCTATTACATTCACTTTTGGACTAATTACCCTTGGGAAAGGTATGAACCCCATATTTCCTCAGTTATAGGTTAAATAGTACCACTACTGTCTTTCAGCAGTTGAACTGCTCAGTGAAATACAAATGCAGAAACCCCCCCAAAATACCCTGATGTTTCTTTTTGGCAATGTATGGCAATGATGATATTAGAATAAAACACTTCAGTTTTGTTTTACATTCAGTTTTGGTCAATGATCATCAGGGATGTTTTATTCTGTTAGCCTTTTGAAACTATTACTAATCTTTATGAAGCCTTGTATCCCCCTAGCTATGGGTTAAATACTTCTTCTTCTACAAGGATAGCTTTCATATTAAAAGCTTACAGTCAAGTTACATTGAAAGCATTGGTTCCTTTTAGATCAGTGAAGTTAAGCAGCATTAAGCCTGTTCAATACTTAGATGGGTGACCATTTAAGCAACAGCAGGTACTGTAAGCAGCCTGATATCAAAACAACTTGACTCAACATTGACCTGAAAAAGGTTGAAATGCCATAAAATAAAACTATCAACCATTTGGCATTAAATGATGGTCGATATTAATGAAAAGAAACAGAACCAAAGCTTTAAAAATAAAATGTTGGTAGTGAGAGTGTTAAAGATGGATTTTATCTGTAAAAGTTTCACAGCACAGTTTGTTTTTTGTTGTTGTTTTTTGTTGATTTCTTTGGATTTTTTGTTTTCGATTTTTTTGCTTGCTTGTTTGTTTGTTTTTTGGCGGGGATAAATTATTGCTAAATAATTACAATTTAATTTGGTAGTAAAAGGCTAGCAGCACCGTCTTTTTTTTGTTTTTTAGATAGTTGATTTTTTTTCTTTTTGCTTTTTCTTTGTTGCTTTGTTGTTTGTTTGTTTTTGGGTGTTTTTTTTTAGATAAATTATTGCTAAATAATTTCAATCTAATTTGGTAGTGAAAGGGGGAAACTCTAAATTCACTTTCCTTTGTTTTGTTTTTTTGGTTTTTTCACTAAATAAATTTAAAAAAACAAAACAAAAAGCAACCAATATCTAAGATTTGATTTTTGTAATTATACAATTTATAAGTGCCATATTAAATAACGGCTTTTTTTATTTTCCTCCCTTACCTGGTATAATCTACCTGCCCTTAGGTTGAAGACTCTGAAGTACCTGAGAATGCAGAATCCTCTGAGATTGTAGGTTCTTTCAATGAAGAACCATCTAAGATAGCTAAAGAATTAGCAGAAGATACACTTACTGAAGTAGAAGAATATATTATCAAAGAAGAATTGCCTAATACTTTACGGTCTTCTAGACGGACAGTTTTAGATGAAGAAAGTTTAAGCCAGATGTATGCAGGGCCAATGGAGCCAGAGAAAGAAAGAAAGGAAGAGGAGAATAAAGAAGAGGAATTATTGGAGGAAGTGATTGAGGAAGTTCTAGAAGCTTCCAGAGTAGGAGAGAAAGGGGCTGTGAAAGAAGTTCAAGATGAGGGAGATGCTGAGGGAATTACTCAATCTTTGATAGAAGAGAATGATGAAAGGATAGAAACCCAGGAGAATGAGGAAGAAGAGGAAAAGACTGTTAATGATAATGTACTTCCTGAATCTGTTCAAGAAATAAGCGAAACTATGGAAGATGTTGATGAGGCTGTAGAATCTCAAAATAATAGCGAAGCATTAGATGAAGCTAGTGAAGTTGTTGATGAGGCTGTAGAATCTCAAAATAATAGCGAAGCATTAGATGAAGCTAGTGAAGTTGTTGATGAGGCTGTAGAATCTCAAGATAATAGCGAAGCATTAGATGAAGCTAGTGAAGTTGTTGATGAGCTGTAGAATCTCAAGATAATAGCGAAGCATTAGATGAAGCTAGTGAATGTGATGAGGCTGTAGAATCTCAAGATGATAGTGGACTATTAGACGAGGCTAGTGAAGTTGTAGATGATACCAAAGATTTAGAAGAGGAACCACATACAGAGATTTTAAATGATGAGGGTGATAATGTAGAAATTAGTGAAGATACTGAAACACAAGATAATGAAGAGACTGTTGAAAGTTCCGAGGTTTTGGTAGATCAAGAATTTAGTGAGAATGATGCGAAAGACAATGGTGAACTTTTTGAAGATGATGTTAAGGAATGTAACGAGACAGAAGAAAGCCAACTTATTGAGGATTCTGAGCTTTTGGAAGATAAATTGAATGTCGAAGATGAAGAAAAGGATGTAACAGAATCCAACAAAGACTTAAGTGATGATGACAGACAGATTGCAGAAGATGCTGAAGAAGAGGCTCAAAAAGATGATGATGATGTAGAAGGCAATGAATCTTTGCAACAGACTGAGTCTTTGGATAATCCAGAATCAGAAGAAATAGATGATTCTTCTAAAGACCAAGTAGAAGATGCGGTTCCAAGTGATACGGAAGATTTGGAAAAAGAGGAGGAAGTTTTGGACAATACTCCAAGTGATGAAGAGGCATCCCAGGTTCCTCTTGAAGAAACTCAAGTTGCTGATGATAGTGAAGAATTGGCCAAATTGAATCCCACCATTTCTGAAGAAGAAAGTCAAGAAAAAGTTAGCCAGGAATGTTGGGGGTCTGTTGAACCAGAATCAGAAGAAAATCTTTCTAAGTCCGCAGTGAGTTAAATGCATGTTAGACTTATCTAAGCATTTGAATCTATTCTCTCTTTTCTTTCAATACATAGTTATGGCTTTGTAATATCATCAATAATCATTTTACTTTTCCTACTTGCAATTTTTTTTTTTTTAACTTGTAAATTTATATCTACAATGTCTTGAGGAATGGTAATGCTGATATCTACAAAATAAGTCAATGATTTTTATTTGTTTAGAAATTTTGGTTATCTTCAAGATACGCACTTCCGGATTTTTCAGGTTTTTTTTTTTTTTTTTTTTTTTTTTTTTTTTAAGGAATGCTCCATTTAAATTACCATTTGAACTGCTTTTCTTTTTTCCAGGGGGGAAATAAATTTATTTTTCATCTGAATTCTTGAATATTTTTTTAGTTTGTTAAACAATTCATTGTTAAAAAAGTTTTTTTAAAAAAAGTTCATTGATAAAAAATATTTTTATAAAGAATATTCTTATAAAAAATATTTTCATTTATTATTTATAAAAAATAAAGAAGAAAAGAAAATTATTTAAGAATTCAGATGAAAAACAAGTTTATTTTCTCAAAAGAAAAGCAGATCAAAAGAGTATACATGACTGGCTTCTGTTTCTAATTTGAAAGGAGACTTTCTTTTAAAAAAAAAAAAGTTGATAAATGTTGCGTATCTTGAAGATAACCAGAATTTTATTCAATATTTTTAGGCATGGCAATTCTTATTTGTATGACAAATGCTTGTGTAGATTATAATTGTTCTTGGTGACATGCTGCTTATTTATACTTTAGTTGCTGCTGCTGATTTTTATCTTTTTATTTATTCTTTTTTTTTTTTTTTTTTTTCTTTTTTCAGAAAATTCTGCTTATATAATCTCTCAGTCGGCGAAAAAATTAAGTTTGCATTCACTCACACGCACAAACACATGTTTTTTTTTTTAAATTTTTGTTTCTACCTTTACAACATATTCATAACTCTGTTAGGTTACCTGGTACTGCTCAATGGACAAGGCAGTTTGCATTTTATATTAGCAACCAGTCTAGGAGAATGAAAACTCTGAATTCAAACCTGTTAAATTCCCCTTAAGAAATTGACTTAGTGGTTACTAAATAAACTTACATGAGGCTCTCATAGAGTAATAGTTATTATAGGAAGGACACGGCAGCCAGAATTCAAATCCTGTATGAGGCCATTTGCATTTCACATAGTGCTAATACACTTGCGAAAGGTATGCATCCACCTATTCTTGGGGGAATCTCTGTGGTGTAGTAGTTAATGTGTTGGACTTTAACGTCATAGTGAGTTTAAACTCCAGTTACACTATTACATTCACTTTTCGATTAATACCCTTGGAAAAATATATGAACAACTTCACCCCCCCCCCATCTCAACTGTGAATGAGCACAACTACTGTTCTTCTACAAGGATAGTTTTGGCATTAAATAATCCACAAAGGTTAATATCATTAAGAAAATTAACCAAACCATTTCACATAGTGCTAATACTCTTGGGAAAGGTATGCAGACAAATATTCTCTGTCCAACTATGGGTAAATAGTAGGTACGATCTAGGAAAAGGAAATCTGTTAAACTTTGCTTAAGAAATTAACTTTGTGTTACACCCTGCTTGTGCGGAAGGGTTGGTAAATATAAACTACTCAATTTCTTAATAAACTTAGTTTATTCGGTAACCATTGGAATACACTCGTGGTGTAATAGTTATCATCATAGGAAATGGACATGACAATCCGATTTCAAATCCTGAATGAGGCTGTTTGTATTTCACATAGCGCTAATACACTTGTGAAACATATGCACCCAACTATTCTCAGGGAGTCCCCGTAGCGTAGTGGTTAACGTGCTGGACTGCAACATTGTAGTAAATGAGTTCAGACTTTGGTTGCAATTTTACCCTTGCGAAAGGTATGAATGGCCTCATCCTCCCCACAGCTATGACTGAGTTAATTTTGCAATGAATTCCATAAAGTTTATAGAAATGCTATAATATTTTTTTTTTTTGTGGGTGGGGGTACAGTTAATTTAATTCAACAAAAAACATAAAATGACAAAAAGTTTTAAAAATCAGTTCTTATGAATGTTAGATCTGGTGAAAAAAAATGGTTTCACACTAAAAATAAAAAAGACAAGAAGCTGACAATATCTAACAGAAACTTTTTTTTATTACAAGCTCTATTCAACAATAGAATGGGTTTAAACTAGCAGTAAATAGTTACCGAGTAAAAGACAAAATAGGACTAATTATTTTGAAAGTTTTTGATAGTAAATATTCATTAAGTTTCGAATATTAGAATAATTTGTGAATGGAGGAAGAAACAAGAACTTATTATTCCAGTATATTAGATGCATGTTTTTTAAAAGAGCATTTTCCTCCCTTCTTAGTGCTGTCAATTTTTTCCAACATTTGTTTTTATTGCTTTAGCTCTTTTTTTTTTTTTTTTTTTTTTTTTTTTATACTTTGCCTCCTATACGTAATACCAGTGCATTAGAAGCATTGTAGCATTAGGATGCTTTCTTATTTTTTAATTTTTTCTTCTTTTTTTTTTCTTTTGCTTCTTGTAAGCATGTAGTATTTTCAGCACATTTTATATATTCCCATTTTAAAATCACAAGATGGTTCCCACAAACATACATTGATCCCCATTGTGGAGGCGCTCATTATGAAATGGTTATCGTAGTGGAAAATGAACCCCCTGATCTCCCCAACTATGGGTTAAATATTAGCACTACTGTTCTTCTACAAGGATGGCTTTGCCATTAAATAACTGGTTATTAAATGTTTGATAGGCCAATAAAACAAAGAAACCAAAACAAAATATATGTATATTTCTTTATAGATTTGCTGTGATGTATCATGGGAATGGTGGTTGTTTATGAGGGTATGATGGGAAGGGTGGTTTAGTTTTGGGGGTATTCATGCATATATAAATATATATGCCACATAAATTAAACCATTCTTCCATCATACCTCCATAAACCACCATCCTTCCCATGATACACCACACTAGTCTTCTTTTAACTAATATAGCAGTCTGAAGAAGCCAGTTCTTTCAAATACAAGAAATAATGGTGGAAATAAATGTATAACTGCTAATGACTGGTATTTAAGATTTTTCTTTGTTAAATATATTGTTCTGTATATAATTCCCCAATTATCATACATTGAGCTCTCAACATTGACTATACCAATTTTGATATTTAAAAAAAAAAAAAAAGTCCTGCTTATAATCATTCCCACCAACAATTTACTTGGTTACTTATATATGTGATGGATGTTGGGATTTTTTTTCTTAAAAGCATGGAAAAATATAAATAACCAAAATTCAAAGTGATGAATATTATGTTCTTAATCCTATTTATTTATCCTAATATGAATTTATAAAGAAGGTTGCTTCTTTTCCCAACATCCATTACATCTATAAAGAAGCATATGTAGACTCCCTAACAACATTGAATATATATATATATATATATATATTAATATATATATATGTGTGTGTGTATATATAAAATAAATAAGGGTGGATTGTATATACCTATATTTTAAAATCTTCACAGGTAATTCTGAAATAAGAGTGTAATCTTGCAATGTCACCTGATAGCTCTAATTAATTTTCATTTTTTGTATTATACAATAAAACACACCTTTGGGTCTACTGTTAGGCTTCCAGGGGCAGAAAGAATGTACCATTTATTGGCATTCTTCCAGAGACTATTTACAGACAAGGTTAACAGCTTTGCTGGGTTGTATCATGTCAGATTGCTTACTGATAATACAGCCAACCCCACCTACCCCACACTGACCTTCTTTTTTTTGCATTCATTGAGGGGAATCCCAAAACGCTTATCAGAAGCTTTGCTGACATTTCAAACAGAATCCTTACTATGTTTCACAATATGTGCTCTCTTTTATTCAATATGTGCTCTCTTTAATAGAAGCAACCACCAGTCAATGTTTGGGTAGAGGTGGACATAATAAAAAGTTACTCTTGTAGATCCGTTAATTGTTTTGGTCTTACATAATTGATTTATGTTTTAATGACGAACACAACCAATGACTTTACTTTTCTTACTATTCAAATCCTAATTTTTAAATATCTTCCCAGATATAAATAAAATCTTCATTATTTTTGCACAAAAAGCAAGGTGATAGTGAATGTGTATATATATTTACTTTGTCATTAATTGTTTTATTTTTGTAGTCCCCCACTCCGATATACACACACACACACACACACATACCAACTGTCCTTTATATGTCTATATCTTGCTCATCTTTATTTATTCGTTCTTTCGGTGTTTTTTTTTAATATATATAAAAAAATACAAAATAAGTGAAAGAAAACGTATATATAATTCTTTATAGACTACTGTGTGGTGCATCATGGAAGGGTGGTTTTGTGGAGGTATGATGGGAAAGGTGGTTTAATTCGTGGGACACACACACATATATATATATATATATATATATATATATAAAAAACCTTTCAGGACTTCCCAGAAAGATTGTATATAAAGCCTCATGAATTTTCCAATAAAGTCAGTGGTCAGATGGTATACACTGATACCTGTGGTTAGAAATAGATCTATAACCACAAAATGACCAATTTTTAAGCTTTTTCTTTACCAATTATATATATATGCCCCACAAACTAAACCATCCTTCCCATCATACCCCCACAAACAACCACCCTTCCCATGATGTACTACACCAGCCTTTTTCTTATTAATATAGCAGTCTGAAGAAAAAAATCCCAAATAAAAAGTCCAACCTGATATACCCATAAATGATAGGAGGAATTTCACTGACATCTGATTGGGTGTTGGCTTGCTCCTTCAGCTTTAGAGTCACTTATTTCCGAATGAATAATCTCAAACAATCTCAAACTCAGTTTTTTAGGGATAGAAACATTATGTCCTAGAAGCTCCAAATATTCTCCTCCTTTTAGAGTAATAAAATTATATAGGGCCGGTTTAGCTCAATCAGTAGAGTGTCTGGCTGGGAACCGCAAGGTTCCTGGTTTGATACCGCCCCTCGCCAACTAAATATATGAGTAGCACAGGGATCTATGTGGTAAAGTGAGGAGCGGATAGTAGGTGTGGCACTCCGCTTCACATGCTAAAAAACAATCTCCTTGGTCTAGTGCTAGTGAAAAGGGGATAGACTTCCTCACTGTCTGGCTGATACTGACTTTAGGCCACTCCAATGACTTTACTTACTTTACTTATATAGCAATACTTTCTTATTATTTTCCAATGCATCGCCATAGTGTTGTGGCTAAAGCATGGGATTTTCATGGGATTTTCATATTGTAGTGTGTACAAAATTGCAATTATGTTCACTGACGATGACATAGATTTTTTATCTTTCAATTTTTTTCTAATAGAAATTATTTTTTCCTTCTTCAACAAATCTTTTTTTTTTTTTTTTTGTTGTTGATAATCTTGAATTGTTCTTTCCTTATCAAACTTAACCTTTTAGCAAAATGGCAACACTAGCTTTATTTTAAATTGAGTCACCCACCTAAAAAGAATTTTTTCTCTAAAATAAAAAACTATTTTCTGTAATTAGGCTTGGGATTCTAAGTGTTTAAGGAAAAGACAAAATTGTTTTTTTGTTTTTTTTGGGTTTTTTTTTGTGTGTGTGTGTCCTGAACGTCACACCAAATAAAAATGCTGAACTTTAACTCTTTGTACTTTTAGATTTTATATACGCTTCCTTTGATTGATAGAAATTAGCAAGGCTTAATGTTTTTATTCTTTTCTTCTCGAGCTAAAATATTTCTCCATTTGCTTGGTAAACCTTTTATAGTCTGCATTATGGCATCATTAAATTTGCATGGTGTTAACCATTTAAAGAATTTCTTAATTTCAGAATTTCCACCTGATAAGTATTATTATTATCAATATTTTTATTACTATTATTTTTCATTATTTTTATTGCTATTGTTTTTCATTGTAATTGTTTAAAATGTAACTTGTCTTTTAATTGTATATGTTTTCTATACGTTTGTCTTACAGATTTTTTTTTAAATGTCATTAATTTTTTTTTTTGTTTTTTTTTGTTTTTTTTTTACTAGTCTTTTTAATTTCAGATATTTTATTCTCTGAATTATCAATAATAAACTAGTTGTGTTCATAGAACTTATATAAAAATAAATATGTAAGTTCTCTTTTTCCTATTTTGGTATTTCAACTTTTTTTCCTACCCCTGTTCCTTATATGGAACACTATTTTTCTGAAGCTGTAAATTTTTTTCATTCATAACCTTATCTCTAATTATATTAAGTATTTACTATTTTTAAAATTTTTTTTTATTTCATTTCCAGTACAAAACCAATATCTGTTAATATTTATAATTTAAAACTTTAAGTTTAAATTGTTAACAAAAATTGGAGAGAAAGGAAAGTAAAAAGTTTAGGAATAAAAAATAAAACAAAATAAGTACAGAAGTTGCAGAACCTTTTCATTCCTGAGTATTTATTAGCCAGTTGAAAAAATGTACGATAGAATTCAGAAAATTCTTCAAGAGTAAATTTTTCAACTGGTAGAAATAATAATTGCATTACTGTTTTCATGTTTGGCACAGTAAGGGTAAATTTAGATTGATTTATAAAGAAAATTTTATTAAATTAAAAAAAAATGCATCCTGTAAATTACATACTGTTTTGTTTTTTCTTAAATGGAGGGGGGTAGTCTCCATGGTGGAGTGATTAACATGTTGGACAGTGATTTCATAGTAAGTGAATTCAATTTCCAGTGATACTATTATATTCACTTTTGGACTAATACCCTTCAGAAAGGTATGAAACCCCCTCAGCTATGGGTTAAATAGTAATACTACTGTTCTCCCTCCATCTATGGGCAAATAGTAGGGCAGAATGGGTTCTTGAACCTTGGTTAGACCACAAGGTTCCTGGTTTTGATACCAGCCCTCAGCGTATGAGTAGTACAGGGATTTGTGCAGTAAAGTAAGGAGCTGATGGTATGTGTGGCACACCACATCAGATGCTAAAAAACAATCTCCTTGGTCTAGTGCTAGTGAAAGGAAGATAGACTCCCTTGCTGTCTGGTTGATACTGACTTTAGGTGACCCCAATGACTTGAGTTGACTTGCAGACAAAAACTCTGAATGCAGACCTGTTAAAAACTCCACTTAAGAAATTAACTTTGTGTCATATCCTGGGGGCGGGGGTAATATATATTATTGACTGTTTCTATCAATCAAAAACAAAACACTAATATTAAGTAGTAAACATGATGATAATGATAATCATTATCATCATCATCATTATTGCTTGGCTTTGTGAACAAAGATTCAGGGGATGGTCACCGTTGACTGCAATCATGTTTGTTGTTGATAAGGACAGTCAGTCATGGTCATTGCAGTTTGAACGTCTGGTCAGGATTTGATGGCATTGTGTTGTACCTCTTCCTCCTCCTCCTTGTGCCTTTTTTTTTATGGTCAAGTCACACTGAAAGCACCAGTTACTGCTAGATCACCAAAGTTAAAGAGTGATGAGTCTGTTCAATATTTAATTGGGTTTACCATTTAAACAATAGCAGATACTGTAAGCAACCAGAGTTCTTTGTTTATCAAAATGACTTGATTCGGAATTAAAATGACCCCAAAATATTTTATATGCCATAAAACAACCAACCAATCCTGTTACTTATTGTCCTTGAAGGTATTTCTGTTTTATGTTGTTTATGTTTTAATCATGAACATCACCAATGACTTCCTCTTCTCTTATTATTAAAATCCTAATATTTAAATATCTTCCCAGATATAAATAAAATCTTCATTAATTTTGCACAAAAACAAACTCTAGTGATAGGGAATGTGTATTTATATATATTTACTTTGTCATTAATTGTTTTATTTTTGTAGTTTCATCCAGACATACACACCAACTGTCCTTTATATATGTATAGAAATTATTCCACTGAAAAAACTCTCAATCTCTGGATTATATTTGATAGAATTTTTTTTTTTTTTTTTTTTTTCTAAATTATAGATTTTATTAATTGTTTATAAATTACAAAAAAAATGGCTTCAAATAATTTTATCTTAATTTTTAAATTTCTGCCAGGTTTTTCTACTTTTCTCTACATTTTCCAATTCTTTTTGGCTAAAAAAAAAATCAATCTTCAATTTATCTCTGTTTTCAGCAAAATTAATCAAATTATTTTTCTCTCGTTGTTTGTAGGTTGAGTCTTTCAAGGGGAGATAAATCATGTTTGAACTAAAAAAAAATTATTTTTATTTTTTCATTGAGTGCTTTTTTCTTTTTTTTCTTTTTTCTTTTTTTGTTTCTATCAACAATTTCAGTTATTCTAAATTATTTCTTTTAGCATCGAGTACCCCGTTTTGTATAAGATTTCAGTCTTTCATATTCAGGTAACCTACATGCACATAATGTAATAATATGCAATCATAGTTGGCAGGCTTCCATTTTATTAAATGTATCAGCAAAAGGTTTGGTTTGTTTTTTACCTGGTCTTATATTTCAGACACACACTTATAAATTAATAGTTGGGAATGAAAACTTAAGAAAATAAAAAAAAATGGTGAGGTATCATTCCTTTTTATCCTCACTACACGTTACAATGCTGTTATATATATGATAGATGAGAATCATATGGTCTATATATTCAACTAATTTAATAATGTTGAAAAAATGAAATATTCTTAGAATAGATTTTGATTTTATCTTCTTCACCAGAAAAATAGCAAAATCAACATTTTTCTCCTTTTTTCCAATTGCACTGGATTTCTAAGTAAGTAGATTTAAGTTTTTCAACACTTTCTTTCATTTATGTTAGTTAAATATATAAACAATATGATTTTCATCTATGTATATAAGAAACCAGTGGAACCCAAATGCCTATCTATATACATTATTGTTGGTGGAGTGGCCTATTGTTGGTATCAGCTGGACAGCAAGGGAGTCTATCCCCTTTTCACTAGCACTAGACTAGAGAGATTGGTTTTGCTGAGGTGGAGCGCCACACCTACCATTATGTCCCCACTTTACTGCACAGATCAGATTACTCAATCTGTGCTACTCATACGCTGAGTTGGCAGGGACCAATATCAAACCAGGAACCTTGCAATTCCTAGGAAGATGCTATACCAACTGAACCATACCATCCCCTTCAATGTGTGTGAGAACTTTCTCATAAATTTTAGAACAGCAAAATATCTAAATATAAAAAATGGAAAAAACAAAACTTCTTTACTTGTATAGACCAGCTTAAAAGTGCAGTAAAGGTAACCTCCAAAGACAAACTTTTTTTTATTGACCATATTTTTCTAATGTGAGGAATGACAGTTTTGGTAAACTACAATTTCATTTCTTGAATTAAATTTCTATTTACTCGTTCCCCAATGATACCTGCATTGGAAAAATATTTCTGACTACTCTTTTAACATGAACTAATAATTTTCTTTAGAAATATTCTGTGAAACATATTTCTTTTAATAAATCTTTTTTTAATTTATAAAAGAGGAAATTTTAAGGTGGAGAATAAAGCATGACTAGAATATAAGGTCAGGTAAAAAAACAAAAACATTGTGCACAAATTTATTTCTAGCCACCTTGTAGTACTCTTTCCATTTTGGCCTTGTGCCATCCATGAGGGTGAAATCTTTTAAATGTTTATTGGAGGAAAAAGCAATACATTGTAATCTGACTCTTTCATAAGACAAATATCTTTTTTTCTAGCTTTATCTTACTGTTTATCTATATAGTAGCTCTGTACAGTGTCGGGTTTATAAAGGGGGCAAAGTGGGTCCTCCCCCCTACCAGCCTTCCTTTTTAAAAGCTGTAATAATTATAAAATTAGTTTTATTATTGAAAATATAATGTTAGTTTTCTGCCGGAAATAATTATATCAATTTGTTGTATAATACAAACTGAAAAATATAATTATAAGCCAACTTGAGGGACCCCCTAGTCAAAAGTGTCCCAAAATCTGGATCTGTCTCTGTTTGCTGTTTATATAAAACTTGCTTCAAATGAATGTTACAATTTTAGAATCTTAAATCTCTGTAGTTTTCTTCTTGGTGTTATTTAATAATTATAAATTGATGTTTAAAAAAAAATGAATTTGATATTCAGAATTACATTTTAAAATCTGTTTTATTTTTTAGATTTAAAAATTTTTCACTACCTAGTGAGGTTTTTATCATCTACTCCTACACTCCTACTACCTGTTTTTATCATCCACTCCTACTACCTAGTGGGGTTTTTATCATCTACTCCTACTACCTAGTGAGGTTTTTATCATCTACTCCTACTACCTAGTGAGGTTTATCATCTACTCCTACTACCTAGTGAGGTTTTTATCATCCACTCCTACTACCTAGTGAGGTTTTTATCATCTACTCCTACTACCTAGTGAGGTTTTTATCATCCACTCCTACTACATAGTGAGTTTTTTATCATCCACTCCTACTACATAGTGGGGTTTTAATAATCAACATTTTAAATTCCCTACACTTTTTTGGTTCAAAACAAAATCATAGTTTTTTTTGGTTTTTATTTAACAATTTTAAATTAAACAATTTTTAGTTTTTGTTCAAAGTTAATCATGTTAAATTTTTTCTAATTTCTTTTTTTGTTTTGTTGTTGTTTGCTTCTTGTAGGTTGTTGTTTATTTGTTTGTTTTTTTGTGTTTATTTCATTTTTTTTTTTTTTTTTTTTTTTACTTTGTGTTTTCCACTATTTTTTTGTTTTTTCCTTTTTTATTAAGACATTCAACTTTGTCTGTAAATTCTCTTAATTTGCAATTTTCAAAATAAATTTTCCAGATGTCTTTATCAAAAAGAGGAAGTTGAATAGATTAATAAATAGAACATTTAGAAATTGTTTCCAATTTCTGTTTCCATCTTGGCATCTTTTGTAAAAGAGTTTTATCATATCATGACCAAAATTATTTTATGTTAAAAATACATTGAAATAATCTTATGCTATAAATACATTAAAATATATATTATAAAATTGGCTTTTAATCAATGTTTGTTTATTTTTATTGTGATCAAAATCAATTGTTAGATTACTGAATTTACAATCTAATACAAAATCTTTTGGTGCTAATCCTAAAAGACATACAACAATCTTTGAGCACCTTTTTGATCTCCATGTTTCTAACATATGTGGGCATGCCTACAAAGTCAGAAAACAGCATAGCTTACATGAATTTTGGAAACACACATGTATATTATTACTGTACGCTATTCATGTTCCTGACATTAGTACATTATTCTATGATAAGCACTGTACAAATTAAATTTTATTAATATTAATCTTATGCTAACATACTGGATCTGGTTGAGGCTAAAAAGTTGTCAGCACGAATTATATGTGTGTGGAAACACCATTCCCCGTGTTATTACATAACATCAAGAAATGTAATGATATCAACGGCTGAAAGTAAAACACATTTTTAAAAAATCACAAACTGCACTAAAAACGAAACTCCTAAGATGAATGGAAGTTATTTCTTCTCTTTTTTTAAAAATATTTTTAATACCCTGTCTGGGTGCAAAAGCTGTTTGGGAGTGGCAGTCCCACCTTGAACTACTGAAACTGTGTTATCATTCCTGGTTGGGTATTGCATGTATGATGAAAATATATATATATATATATATATAATATATATATATATAATATTAATCTTATGCTAAAAATATATATTAGTTTATCTTATGCTAAAAAATGTATATATAAAATATATTGAAATAACATTTAAACTTAATTTCCTAAATCAAACATATATGTAAATAAGATTTTTGATTATGAAAGGGTTGGCCATTTTAAAACAAATTTCATTTTCTGGACCAAGAAACCATTTAAAAAGTAAATGTTGAATGTTTATTATTATATTTTTATTTTTATTTTTATTTTTTAATTCACTTACATTTTTGTTTTCAAGTTTAATTTCATTGAATTTCTTTGTTTGATGAAAACAATAGTTAATATGATTAACTTAAAAGATTAACGTCTGATTTTAATGATTGCTTTGATATTTTAAAAATAAATCTTAATTTGTTTTATAAATACTAAGCTTAAATTAAACGGATTTAAATTCATTCATTTTTAATCATTTCTTAATTACATTTTATTGATATAAAATTCTTTATTAAAACAATCTTTAACTGATTCATTGTTTTTAAATTGTAAACGAACGATTATGATTTTTTTTTCTCTATTATTTAGTTGCAATTTGTGATTTTATTTCTGTTTTTTGTTTTGTTTTTGTATCAGATTTTTATTTTTTATTTTTTAAACGCCATTTTGTTTACTCAGCTTATTAATGTTTGAAAGGGGAGATAACTCATTTCATCCCAAAATGTCTACTCAACTTTTTTAGGAAGCTGAGGAGTCTGAACAAAAAACAGAAGTAGAAGAAAAAGTGGACAAAGAAGAAGAAGTTGAAGAAGAGGTTATTTAAATATTCAGTCTGATGAAAAATGTGGCCATGCTCCTTCTTCAAATTCTTCCCTCTTTTACCTTCTAAGCATGTTTGATTATTTTTAAGATCTTCAGTCTACTAGAGTGAGTCAAAAGTTTTGCAATATTTTGGTAACATGAGTCACAATTTGGCAGCTTTTGCCAAGGTCGTGAAGGTGACAAACCACACTGGGCTATGAGATGCTGGGCTCTCCTGATACTCTTTGAATGCTACTTGCTGTGTTATAGCCCAGTTTGAACTCTAAGCCTAAGTTTCTGAATTAGGCTACATTGTATATTTATCTGTGCATCTTTCAAATCATACAAAACAATGCAAAACATATCAGTGCACCAAGTACTGTGGGTACCTCCCACTGTTTGAAGTGCTATGGTCAAGTGAGGCACAATTTAGCAGCTCCAGCTGCTTTTGCCAATGTTATGAAAGTGACGAACCACACTGGACTGTGAAATGCTAAACTCACCTGATACACTGAGAGAACAGCCTCAGAATTCAGCTATCTGATTTACCTGACCTTACCAGATCCTCAAGGTACTTTGCAACCAGACCAAAATTTCTTCAATTAGGTTGTGAAGGTCATGAACCACACTGGATTGTGAAATGCCAAACTCACCTAATAGTCTCCGCATGCTATTCATTGGATTTGCCTCTATAGCTTGGATCACGGCCTCAGAATCTAGTTTACAGTTAAGTTACACTGAACGCACCAGTTCCTGCTAGATCATTGAAGATGAGCCTGTTAAATACTTAACCGAGTGATCACTTAAGCAACAGCGGGTACTGTAAACAACCGGATACCTTTGTTTATCAAAATGACTTGATTTAGCATTAAATAACCTGAAAAGAGTTCATATACCGTAACCATTCAAAGTCCATGTTGGGAAGGTGACAAACCACACTAGACTGTGAGATGCCAAACTCGCCTGATAATACTCTCAGAGAGCTACTCACTTGATTTTACTCTGTGGCTTGGAGCATGGACTCCAACATCCAATATCTTTAGGCTTACCTGACCTTGCCTTGCTCAACATTCTTTGTAACCAGAGTAAAATTTCTTGATCCATCTGGTTACCAAGTGATGCTGATAGATTTTTAATTTAGTATGTCCTGAGACACACGGATTTGATTTGAATGAGTCCCTGGGAAATTTGATGGGTCCCAACTAGAGTTTCTTAATAAATTGTAGTTTTTATCTATGAACAACTAAAGCCGTCTAAATTGAAATGTATTTACAGTTAGCTGGAAATGGTGGGGGAAGAAAAAAAACAGTGGGATGCAAAGATATGATTTTCTGCATCCTTTTAGATTTTTATGTGTCAATGACACAGGACATGTACCCATCAACATCTCTGGGTTACTGTATTGTGATCACCTTCAGCTTTCCCACAACAAATGGTTCTGGTTGCTTTTGCAGCATTATGCCTTGTTCATCTGTGCAGCTTTGAAGTCACATATGATCTGAAGCAATGCACAACATGTTAACACACTACTGCAAGTACCTATCATGGCTTGAACTGTTATGGTCATCTACTATACATAGCACATACCAAAATATTGCAAAACTTTTGACTCACCCTAGTAGATATAGAATGTTGCATGTCTCTTTCTTATTTTGTCATTTACTTAAAAAGATATTTAATATTTTACATTATGAATGATAATCAAATATCCTGCTTTTCAAAATGAAAGACAATAAAATGGGTTCCTTTCTGAGATTGTCATATTACATTTTATGGTGAGATCTGGGGGATTGTAGAGTACCTTTTTATTACCATTAATCCCAGTTCCACTCTGGGTCAGAGTAGATCTATTAAGGTTCCATCTATGGATCAAATAGATCTGTTTAAAAAATATTTTTTCTATATGATAGAGCCCAGTGCAATAAAACTCCCCAGAAACGACACAAAAAATGTAAACATGTAAAAAAAAAAAAGAAATTTAAAAATGTAAAAAAGTAGTAAAGTCAGCAGAGTGGCCTATTGTCAGTATCAGCCAGACAGTCTATCCCCTTTTCACTAGCGCTAGACCAAGGAGATTGTTTTTGTATCTGAGGTGGAGTACCACACCTTTGGTCAGCTCACCACTTTAGTTGGTGAGGGCCTGTATCAAACCCAGAACCTTGTGGTTCCCAGGTGGATGCTCTACTGACTGAGCTAAACTTGGTCTTCTGACTGAATGTACAATGTATAAAAATAGGCATAAAATAACCCCAGATGGGTTGATGTGCCATTAAAATCTATCTAAACTCATCAGTGCAGTGTAATTGTTAATGTATTTACCAAAAGTGGAAACAATAAAGGTAAATTCAGAAACATTTTTTTCCACTCAGAGTTTCTGAGGCATCGAATAAACTGTCTGCATCTATTGTAATCTGATGAAACACTGCATCTTTCAAAGCCTCCATGCTTCCTGTAATTCAACAAAACTATACCTGGTAAACCCTACCTGATCACCACACACATATGCATGCACATGTACACATACATGTACATTATAACTGTACGCTACTCATGTTCCTGACATTAGTATATTATTCTATGTACATGAGACTTTGATGAGTTGTGGTGCACCTGGAACTGTACATAATAAATTTCATTATTATAATCAAAATCTTCAATTTCAACTAGACTCTTTTGTGATAAACTTGATAAATCAAAACTTGTAACAAATAAAATAAGTTTACTCTTCATTTATTGTTAATCCAAAAAATCTGTCTTTAAATTTTCCATATCCTTAAAGCTGTGGTTCTCAAAGTAGGTGGTACCCCACCCTTCGAGGTGAGGCCAAAAGGAGTGGTGGGTTTTTTTTGGGGGGGTGACATCGTAGTATTAGTAGCAATTAATGAATAACTTGTTTTTTTACAAAATCTTTTCCATTTGTGCTAAATACCTTTGGGAAAGGCATGAATCCATCTATGGGTAAATAGTAGAGCAGACTGGGTTAGGCAACCAGTCTAGGAGAAAGAAAAATCTGAATTCAAACCGGGTTTACTCTGCTTAAAATTGACCTTGTGTCACATCCTGCCTGTAACGGTAAAATACATAATCAAAATCCTGTTTTTGGGCTGGGGTGGAGGTTTCACCTCAAAATTCTGATTAACCAGTTTGTGTGTGTGTAAAATACTAAATACTAATTTTCTTCTCAGGATAAAAAAAAAAAGATTTGAATATAACTTTTTTCAAAAATTTATTTTAAAAATTTGGATGAAAATTTTTTTTTTTTACCTATGTCAATAATGGAAAATAAACTAAAATTGATTTTTTTTTTTTTTAAGCTTCAACTCACATTTAAAAGAAACACTAATTCTGTCCCAAAATAAATGTTACATTTAGTGTATGAAATTTCTGTAAATGTAACAAATATTATTGGACAAGGGTAGTAAATGTTTACGTTTTTTTGGGGGGCGGGGGAGCTACTAATCAATTAATCTTAAAATAATTTCCAAATTTCGTTAATTTGTGTTCAGAGTTGTAACAAATTTATTTTTTCATTAACATTCAACATTTTGTTTCTTGGAATCCAAATTTTCCCAGTTAAAATCCGGTTTGTGCCTGTTTTGCTGGGGAAAAAAAAACAGGAAGTTGACTCACATTATTATTATTAACTATTTTTAGAAACTAAAACTGCAAGTTGAAAAACTTTTTTTTTTTTTTCAATCTTAAATTAACCCTTTCACAGGCAGTTTATTTATTTTTTTAAATTCTTGTAGAGTGGGTGAATTATTTTCAGAAAATTTGCAAAATGGATGCCATGTTGAAACAAATCAATAAATTACAATAGAATGAAAACCAAATTTTTCACTTTTGATATTTTCCAAAACAATCTTTATAACAATCCTATGCTATAGTGGTGCCTCCTGGTGACATTTCTATACATTAACATTGAATTGTTCAATGAGTAGCCAATAGGGAAATGCCTTACATTGGGTGAAGTTAAGCAATGATGAGTCTGTTCAATACTTAAATGGGAGACCATTTAAGCAAGAACAGGTACTGTAAGCAACCTGAATCCTTTGTTTATCCAAATGATTTGATTTAGCAGTAAACAATCCAAAAAAGTGTTGATATGCAGTAAAACAAAAACCAACCAACTAAATGTCCATCTCATTCTCTCCATCTCTCTCTCTCCCTCCTTCTTCTCTCTCTCTCTCTCTCTCTGTCTCTTTCTTTCTCTCCAAAATTAAGTAGCAATAAACCTGTTTAATACTTAAATGGATGACCATTTAAGCAACAGTAGACACTGTAAACAAGCTGAGTCCTCGGTTTATTAAAATAACTTGATTCGGCATTAAATAACCCAAAAAGGGTTGATGTGCCGTAAAACAACCAACCAATTGTCTATCTATCTCATTCTCTTCATTTCTCTTTCTCTCTCTGAAATTAAGCAGCCATAAGCCTGTTTAATACTTAATACTTAAGCAACAACGGGTACTGTAAGCAGTCCTTTTAAAAAATAGCTTGATTTGACATTAAATGATTTGAAAATGATTGATATGCCATAAAACAAAACCAAGAACCAAACCAAACATTACATTGTGTTAACAAAAATATTGTTCTGCCTGCTAAAGGGTTAAATTAAAAGCTGCTTGAAAATTAATTTTGAAATCCTTATAAACTTTTTTTTAATCTGGGAATGACTTTTACCTTTTTCTTTTTCCTTTTTTTTTTCTATTTTCTCTTTTAATTCAAGGAATCAAATATTTCTTTTACTAACACTCAAAGAAAAGAAAAAAATCCTGGCCATATTGTTGCCTGTAAAGATGGCCAACCCCCTCCTTTTTTTTTTTTTTTGTCCTCATTAACACAGCATTTGTATTTAGCAGAGTTTGGTATCTTTAAAATGTCATAATCTTTGCAAATTTTTTAGTTTCTTTAATTTCTTTTGCAGAAAAAACCAGAAGAATCTGAAACTCAGGTTTGTACCAATTCCAAATTAATTTTATCCCCCTCGTCACTATTTGACCCATAATTCTAAATCTACAATTAATATCTTCACCTCCCCACATCCTCTATTCACAGGGCTTAGAATACACTGACTGTATTCCTGCAGAGGTGTAAGACCCCCCCCCCAAAAAAAAAGGAGTGTCATGAGTAAGTCATGCAACTTCATTTGATAGTGAAGTACCAGTTCTAGGGAGTGTAGAGTTCTCTTTTAATGGTAAAAACACATTTTTGCCATTAGCCCTTTCTATTTAACAAAAAACAACATTTTTTGATTGTGATGCTTCTCAGATTGATTGCCATGATTATTTGAATGAGATCTTAATAAATTATTCAACGCTCTGTTTGCTCAACAGTCATCCTATTCAAGATGATTTCCCAAGTTGAATAAAATCTTTTACGAAACGAACTACAGAAAAAAAAATCTATCATAGTATCAATTGATAGTTTTTCTCAGTACTGTTTTTCTCCCCTTTTTGTTGGGCTTAGAATACACTGACAGCAGAGTGATAAGACCCCCACCCACCCCCAAAATAAAAGATGGTGTCCTAAACTGTATAAAAAAAAATGTAAAAATGAATGTTTAAGTATTCAATTTACGTGATTGCCTAATCTCTACACATAAAATAACCCCAGACGAGTTGACCTGACGTTAAAATTGATCAATCAATCATTTTATAATTGGCTGTTTATCTCACTGTAGGTATGGCCAAAATTTCGGTATGATATCTCCTCCTTTCTTTAAACTTTTATTTAAAAAATTGTAAATTGTCACTTATTTAAAAAGAATTCCTTAAAAATAGAGCCTTAACTTACATATAAATAAAATTCTTTATAAATTTCTTGATTATAACAATGAAATAAGTTAAAAAGAACACAGAAAAAATGGCAAAAATGCACCATTTTGACATTTTAAAATTCTCCCGTTTTAAAGACTGAAAAAAAATTGTACATTTAGATTTAAGAAAAACCTTCCTCTTCATAATACAACAAAAAAAATGACGTAAAAATAAGTTTAAGCTGGGGGTAAAAAAATTGTTGGCCATACATACATATCACAGCATTGATATCAGTTATTTTAATATTAAATTAATTTTCAACAAGAAACATTGCAGAGTTTTCTCTTGAATTCAACTTGCATTCAGCTGTCCATTTTACAAAAAAAAAAAATTAATTTTTGTTATTTTGTCTTTATCATTTAAAAATAAATACTAGCTAAAAGCCGCCCTATCATGCAGCAATTAAGCTAGCTCCTGAAATTTTGGATGCCTAAGTTTTAATTTTGGCGATTTTATTTATTTATATTACATTTTATTCAGTCAGTAGAGCATCCACCTAGGAACCACGAGGTTCTGGGTTCAATACTGGCCATTGCCAACTCATCACATGAGTAGCACAGTTGAGATCTGTGCAGTAAAGTGGGAAGCTGATGGTAGGAGTGGTACTCTACCTCAGATGTAAAAACAATCTCCCTAGTCTAGTGCTAGCGAAAGGGGATAACTCCCTCCACCAATTTTACATTGTGATTTTTTGCCTCAAATTTTTTTTGTATGATAGCATTTTTTTTTTTTTTTTATAAGTTGGAAATAAATTTTGGACTAATCAAAATTGTGAAATCCAGCAAAAGTCACCCATGAAATAGAAATAAGTGTTCATATGTAAAGTAAGGACCTACATACATTAAATTGTCTTTAAATTTAGTGGCAGTAAAAGAATTATCATTGAACTTTTAGAAGGTATGCTTAAATATTAATTCTACACTTGAATATTTAGATTATTTCCTATAATTTCAACATAAACAAAGGGAAATCACTCTTGACTGATAAATTATTTATTTACCCATTAAACTAACCCTAACCCCGTCTTCTTTTTTCCTAGTAGATCAATAAATAATTTATCAGTCAATAATGGTTCCCCTTTTTTATGTTGAAGTTATAGGAAATAACATATATATATATATATATATATATATATATATGTTTTTTTAATATCAGATTATATATTTTTTGCTATTATATAATAATATGATAATATAGTGTTCTGTTTCGCCGTTTCAATGTGACAAGGCAGTCAAATCCCGACTGAATTATTAGTCAGGCATTTTACCGATGTGCCATCTACACACTGACTTTTTAGAAATGAGATTTTACTGTTATACTGGGCCATTAGGGAGTGCTCTGTTTTAAGGAGAGCTATGCAATTTTTGCTTAATTAGCAGTCAGAAAATTCCATATCATTTTTTAATATTATATTCTTTTAATTTTTCTTCTATATTTTTCTTAATCTCTTTTCAGGAGTAATGTCTGGCTGAAAAGATTTGAACAAGAACAAAGATCGCCATTGGTGCTGCTCCTATGATTTTTTTTTTTTTAACTTTTTTTTTTTTTTATCTTGAAAAAAAAAAAAGGAATCAGTTTCCCCACCTATTTCTTTTCTCATTTCTTTTTTGTCTGCTTGTAGATCTCAAATTTCAAATGTTCAACCGCCCCCACACACACCCACACTTCATAAATAAATTTAATTTTATTAAACAAAAAATAACAGCAATCCATCAAGAACAAAACAAACTCATCTTTTTTTGTTTAAATCTTTCATCTGTGATTTTCCTCAAATAATAGATTTTAATTTAGAAATTTTGGTCATCAAATTGGATAAAAATAAATTCTTTTATACGAATAAAATACTGCTATTATCTTTTAAAGGTTTTATTTTAAGGATCGTTTGGTGATAAAATCTTAAGTTAGTTTTTTTGAGATTGTTTTGTATGAATCAACCACGTACAGTATTGAAAAGAGAAAAACAAGTGAAAAAACTGAACCATTTTTATTATGGACACAAATGAAACTTCAATGGCTTAGACACACATAGGAAGTGATTATTTTCCTTGACAAAGTTCACTTAGAATTTTTGCATCTTCAGATGCAGTGGTTTTTCTCTTGTGTCCTTTTTTTTTTTTTTTAATAATTTCTAGTTTTCTTATTGCTGTTTTCTTAAAAATTCTATCCCAAACTGACAATCCACAAAATCATTGTATACCACAATTTGACCTTTTTCAAATTCAGACAACTGCTTATTAGCCGAGAACTAATCACAAATTATGATGTCAAATCAAGGAAAAGAAAATTCTAAAATCTTTTTTTAGAAAATTATCACTTTTCGTAGGGGGTACTTTGGCAACAACAAACAAGGAAAATAATCACTTCCTATGTGTGTCTAAGCCATTAAAATTTGGGGCAATAATAAAAAGTGGTTGATTTTTTTTTTTTTTTTCATTGTCTATTTTTGTTTTTTGTCCAATACTGTAATTTTTATGCACAATCTCAATCCATTTTCCTTTTATTCATTATTTATTGAATAAAAGGAATTTATCTTTTTTTTAAAATAGCATTTAAATTTCTGCATATTTTTTTAATTCATTCCCTTTTTTTTTCACTTAGAAAATAAAACTCCCATATATTTCTTTAAAATAATTTTAGCTTTTTTTTTCTCTCTCTCTACAGCAGACGATCATAAAGTTGAGGTTTTATTTTATTTTTTTTTTTTTTTTTGCAAAATTAGAATTTTGTAAACGTAAAATGATTTTCTACTTTGAAAAAGAAAAAAATTAAGAAAATGCTGTTATTAATTTTTTTTTTTTTTTTAATTTGAAATATTTTGCTTGCAATGACAAAAAAAGATATTCTCCATTTTCTCTGATGTTTGTTCAAAATGATATTTAATAAAAATGAACGATCCATTTACATCTGGTTTTAATTTTAATAAAGTGAAAATTTTTTATTTGATTCTGTGTTTTTATTATTAGTGTCATTTAATTAAATCAGACAGAATTTTTTTTATTTTTTTTTATTATTATTAAAGAAAAAATTAACCTCTTCCCTTTCTCTTTATTTTTTAAATACCCGTCCAAAAACGGGAAGTTTTTTTATTTGCTTAATTATCCCTTTTATATTTGAGAATATTTTGAGTGAATTTGAGAATTTTTCTTACAAAATTACCAATATTTTTGAAATTTATCCTGAGTATTCTTGGTATGGGCAACACGCACACACACACACACTATTGTGAATACAAAATTGAAGGAAAAAATAAAATAAAAATTTTATTTGTAATTATGAAGAAATTTACATTTCTCACAGCATTAGTTTTGTAAAGTGAAATTTTACTTTCAAATGAAATCTTTTACATTCATTAGAAAATAAATTATCTTTCTCTCAGTATCCGTTTTAATTTGGGATTTTTAACACAATACAGAAATAAACTAGTGAAAAAGTATTCTTTTTATATTTTGAAAATAGTAACACTCAGGATTGTAAAAGAAATGTTTATAAAAACTATTCCATGAATATTTAGAATTTATCAGAGAAAAGGTTAAAACAAAGAATTAAAAATGAAGGTGGTGGATCCATGTTTCATCCATTGTCACATATTTCTGCAAAAAGTTGTAACACTACCCGGGCGGGCTGCGAGGCCTCTTTGCACATTTCTCTGCATCCGATTCTGCATTAACTGCATTCCTTCTGGGCCGTTCATATCGTGTCGTCTGCTAGCTATTTCTAGGACCTGTCCACATTGCAAACACATACTCAAACACCTCACAGGCACCCCCCCCCCGCCCGCCAAGGGGGTGCATAAACAAACAAGTATCATAAAGAGAGAGAACAACAACAACAACAACAAGACAACATCAGTCAGGTGAACTTCAGATAAATGAACCTCTGCTGGAGCTGGTCTCTAGTGGGCAACTAACATCTTATCTTCTCTGGTGTCCAAAACTTGACTACTCTCCCCGAGTCCAGCAAACTTACTCACTCCCCGGAGTCCAGAAGCTAACTGCTTAAACTTTTTAAATTTCCCAGAATCTCCAAATCTCATCTCACTCTCGCTATCAAATCTCGTCTACGAGATTTGTGCCTATCCCCCGCGTTATTTGAAAAAGTTCTTTGTTCCCAAAATGGGTCATGTTTTATTGCTACTGTAACCTACGGTCAACTCTCAAATTTATTGAAAACCCAGACTCTGTGTCCCCTAAGAAGAGATTATCATCCTCCTTGAGTTTTAATGGTTTCTTTAACTTATCATTGACCCTACTGTACACATACAATATATGCGTACACACACATATCTATCTATCTATCTATACATATATGTACCCACATTATCCACACTAGAACACACACACATATTTATACATATATGTGGTTTGACTTACTATTTATTAATTCAATATAAATAACTACTACGTATCTATATAACTAACTGTGCAGCCACATATGCATGCACAATGCATAGTATTATAAAGTTTTTGTTGCATTGAAACAGTTGCAAACAACACTCTGAATTGTCAACGTGTTGTTGTTTTTGATCGACTGTGAGTAACGGCGGTACCCACATAGCTTTCTCATTAACAAATGTTCATGCAAAATGGTGAATACACTGTCTTCTGATATCTTCAACTCTTCTGCTATCTCATGCGACTTGAATCTACAATTGGCTAAAAGGATTTTTTTGGTGTTTTCTGGGACAACTGCCGAATTTGGGCGACCTGAGTGTTCAGCATCATTCGTGTCTGTATGACCACGTGTTTAGTCAGCATACCACTTTTTAACTGTTTCCAATGGAACAGAGCCCGAATAACACTTATCAAGCCATTGCTTTGCTTGAACAGTATTTTTCCCATCAGAAAGCAATGCTTTATCAACACATGAAATTCAGATTTTTCCATTGTATTGAAAATTTGCAACAGTAGCTTCCATTAAATAACTGTAATTTGTAAACTAATTATCCGATTGGGCCCACATTTTGACACGTGCCATTTGAAAGTTTGTACTTTAATCATGGATTTTTTATTAATTGCGCCATCTATATGTCAGGCCTGGGATTTATTGAGTGATGTTTTAGAACTCTATGCCTATTTCTGTTGCACCATGTGTCCTACTGGATCCTATAAAACTTTTTTTTAAATCTTATATAATAAATACAAATGTAAAATGCTAGATCAAAAAAACATTAGGTTTATAGATTCCAAAAATTCCCTGTGAATTGTCTGGTAGAACAACACATGGTGTAATGGATATAGATGTTGCAATTAATACAATTCTAAGTAACAATAATCTGGTTGTTGTAGGTTCTCTTGCAGATTGACTATTGTTTCAATTTATTTTGGCACGGAAAATTCGGAAGGACAAAAGAAATTGAAAGCAAAATGATGAACAATAGATAAAGGAGTCAAAGAAGAACCGGAACTAGAAGGTTCCGCTAGAGAACAATGAATATGTGGACGTTTGGCGGGAAAGTCAGACAAAGAGGAAATTGAACAAAGAAAACAATAGATAGGGTTGCGCTTACTTAAGCAGTCAGCGGTCAGTAGGGACAGTCAGAGAGGAGACGGCAAACAGAGCACAAGGAGTCTGACCGACGCTTGCGGTCAATCACTGCCAGTGGGCAGTGAGGCACGCCCACCACCTACCATCCCAGCAGTAGTAGTTCCCATTGTCAACGCTCGTCCACCCACACGCACCAGGAGGGAATTAAAGAAAAAGTCAAATCTCCTACTACATACAGCATGCCTTGTGATTTCATTAAGCAGTATACCAGCAACGTATACGATTCAGAGTAGCGAAGAAGGGCTATGCAACAGTTCAATCCTGAGTACAGGCGAAAATAACATAGAATATGTAACACTTGTAGCTGGTCATAAATAATGGAATGAGAACAATCTACCCCGATGGATTAAATAGAGGGTTTGGTTTGAAGTTCCATGAAGATTTGAACTTTCAACCAAGATGAATTGAACTGTATTAACTCAACCCTTCCATTACACTCATTAATTTACGCAGGTTAATTTTTGAAACCTATAAATCTTTTCTTTCTTTTTTTAACCTAGAAGTTACACTTAGAAATAATAATGTATATTTGGTGTCAGTCAGTAACTGAAACTAAGTCACTGCTTATGTCATAATACCCTCAGGAATTACGTAAGTTTATCAATGATTATTTAGTTAATAGTCAAAATCATTAATATATAGAATAGAATAGATCTTAACAATGTCTATGAAAATCTGAGTTAGATTTACCACAAAATAGCCCATGTTATTAATGTGCTTAAAATCCTGCAATGTGTCTTAGATATCAGTAAGAAATAAAGGTTAACATAATATATGATGTGGTTAATTTGCATACTGGTTTCTACAAAAGCCGGTTTAATAAATGATTACTTGGTCTTATTGATCTCTAATATTGTTTTATTCTCCAACGTATTAAAATCAATCCTATTAATAATCTTATATAGAAACCAATTAAAATAAGTAATCTTTTTATATGCATTCTTATTTAATTTCATTAGTCTTTCTAATTTAATATATTTAATTGCATTAAAACTTAGATAAATACACCTGGAGGGGGGGTGCATATTCTTGCTAGTATAAATCAAAATGCATAAGTGTCAAAAAATTTTCTGTTTTTACTGAAAGGACTGGTTCCCATAAGATCAAAGTTAAGCAGCAATGAGCCTGTTCGATACTTAATTAGGTGACCACATAAGCAATGGCAGGTACTGTAAGCAATCTGAGACTTTTGTTTATGAAAATTACTTGAAAGAGGGTTGTTTGGTTGGTTTTGTTTTATGACATATCAACATTTTTTTGGGTTATTTAATGCCGAATCAATTTATTTTGATATTTCAGTTTCTTACGGTACCCGCTGTTGCCTAAATGGTTACCCATCTAAGTATTGAACAGGCTCATCACTGCTTAACTTTGGTGATCAAGTGGGAACCAATACTTTCAATGTAACTCAACCATAAGCCAAGAAAGAGAGTTGATATGCCATAAAACAAAACAACCAACTTGACTATTCTCTTCATCTTTATTGTTATACACATAACATTTTGACCAATGTGCTCTCCGGCCTTCTTTAGGTGTTTCTTGTCAAACTCAGGATCCCTCATGATGCAATTGGGAGCCATCATAGAACCCCCCAAACCCTTTATTCAATCCACAGGGGGTAGACAGAGTGTATTTTTTGTTTCTAAATACCCAGAAACCCAATTTTCTGGCCACAACAGACTGGCACTAAAAAAAAAAAAGAAAAGAAAAGAAAACACTTGCAGAAAACAACAGAAGAGGAAACCCCTCCCCCATGTATTTTTTCAAACAAACCTCTTAGCATCTTAAGTAGTTACTTGAGAACTTAGGTTACACAAATGGTATTAATTAGAAGTAACAAAGTAACTTGCTTCAGGACTGATGTCGATGTGGGGGGGGGGCACGTTTCCTTGCAGTTCCCCTCCCCCACTTCCATCAATGAACAAGTGCTTGCTTTATCTTAAAACTCACTAGAATCTTAAAAAAGGATTTATGACAGTATTGTTTGTAGCTTGCATTACTTCTACTAGCAAACATATCCACCCTCCACTGGGCACTAGTATATATGTCAGTTTTAATGTAATTTTAACCCAATCGATTGAGCATCTGCCTCCTGGGAATCCCAGGGTTCCGTGTACAATCCCAGTCCGTCACCAATTCAGTGAATAAGTAGCACAGCTTGGGTAATCTGATCTGTGCAGTATAGCATCTGGGAGCTGATAGTAGGTGTATCACTCCACCTCAGCAAAAACAATCTCCCTGATCTAGTGCAAGTGAAAAGGGGATAGACTCCCACAGTTTGGTTGATACTGACAATAGGCCACTCCAACAACTTTAATACTAAATTAGAAAGATGAACAAAACTAAACAATGAAGAGATTCAATTTATTTTGATTTCTATATAAAACTATATAGGATTGCTTTGAGAGGGAGTTAAATGAACATTTTACTTTTTACAGGTATTTGCCTCTCATCCCACTTATGAGGGCGTGACACAAGGACATTTTTATGTGGACCCACCCACAAGCAGAGGCTCATGGCTGGTAGATGGAAAAAATTGTGTCGATCCCGTCAGCATTCCCCCTCAAGGGGGGCGCCTCAGGCACTGGGCAATAAACCCAGCCCTGCCCCTTTGATTTAAAGGGGCAGGTACTGCCTGGGGGGATAGCCCCCTGGGATCGACGCTATTAACTTGTAAAGATCCAGGGCCAAAGCCACTGGACCCCCACCACTTTTTACATATTAAACTATTTGGCAATAGTTCTTACCTGAAAGTCATATCTATGGTCCAAACTAAATAATGTATAACAAACATGTATTTGTTTATAACTTGTTTTGTCTTGGGATCTTAGGAAAGAGATTCAAAAATTAGCTGCACTTTTATTTTTATGGAAGCCAAACACATCATGGATGATTTGATAGGCAGAACCATGACCAATCTGTAGAGAACAAGCTACCTCATCAATGATAACTCATGGGTTCACCATTACCAGCTCTTGGTTTGGTTTGGTTTGGTTTGTTTTACAGCATATCAACCTCAGTGGATCATTTAATGCCGACAAAGTTTTGAAATAAATTCATTCTTAATGAATAACAAATTTTGTTTATCAACTCATGTATGATAAAAAGGGGTGGGGGCTTGCCATAAGGGCAATAGGGTTGGGAAAATCATATAGATGCTAGGGCTTGATATGACCAGCTAATTGATTGGAGGGGGTCTCACTGGCCGCCTGTCTAGCCCAAAATAGGGCCAAAGTGGAGTATTGCAAGCCATGAACTGCTCATCCACCTGGATTCTATCCTTAAGCATCACGGGTCTCCACCCACAACCAACAGGTGGCCCTATTGGGGGAGTCTTACCCCTCTGCAAAGGTGCATTCTAACGCCCCAGCCGACAGTTCGTTGAGCTTACTGAATATTCTCGTAAGTAGTGGAGGTTGACCAGCATCCTACTCCCTTTTCATACTTGTCTGGCCACTTTTAAACTTCTATCTACTCAATACAGTGATACTGCATAGAAATGTATATGTGATAAAAGCCTCTGATTAATTTTGGCCACTGCCACTCCTTCCAAACAGAGAAATTGGGTTATTTCCTTGGTGCATACTGCGAGTGGAGCAGCCATGTTTACACTGTAAAGACAGCAAGCAAAATGGCGCAATAAGGCTCAAACCTCGATCCTGTAACCACAACTGTCCCAACTATAAACATACATGTACAGAATGCAATGTGAAAATAATAAAGATATAAAGTATTGCTGAATAATTTGTGTGAACATCTTGCTTTTGTTTTAGATTTTGTATTTTTAGTCTAAACTGGATAAGAAGATAAACAAATGTTAAATTTATCTAATGCTGCAAACTGGTCTTCATTTAATATTGTAATTAATCAAATTAATTTGAATAATAATAGAACAATATGATGAAAGAGTAAAGTGTGTTTATGTGAAAACATCTCTTATACACCTCTGCTTTTACCTGTGTCAGTGATGTTTGTAGGAATCAGGTCTTTAACTAAGTGCAACAATTGTATTACTATCAAACTCACCATCTACAGGGGTTTCCCCCCATCATTTTTAAATAAGTATACATCTGGGTTATTATTAATCATTATTTATTCAATCAAAAACTATAAATGTAGAACATTATTTTTAACCCAACATAAAAGAAAAGTCTTTCTCGTAATACTGTCAATTTTCATAATATATCTAAAAGTAAAAGACTTGTCCTTGTATCATGCTAAAATCTGCTGATGAATTTTTTTTCTTCAAAATCTGTTAACCATGACTAGGTACAAGTGTTAAGCATTGTTATTTTCACCAGTAAAATGTATACCTATTACACAGATTTTATATTTAAATGAAAAGGTTGGTTTTAGTCATTTTTTTAATAAATCTTTATGGGAATATGGATTTAAAAAATTCTCAACAGGATGTTAAGAGTTAATTGCCCTGTTTATAACAATTATTAATGTATCATTACTGATTAAATATATTACCACTTATTTCTAATAACATTACTAATTTAACATTAATATATTATTATTACAATTAACATTATTACTAACTCAATATAATAGCGTTATTAACATTATTATTATTATCTTATAACAATCCGTTCAAAACTAAAGGCACAATAAACAAAACATTTAAATGAAAATGTTAGTTTTAGCTATTTTTTTGGTAAATCCTTAGAGGAATTTTAATCTGGACTTAGAAATTCTCAACAGGATGTTAAAAGTTTAAACAAATAAAAGAAAAAAAATAAACAGATGAAAAAAATTTTTTAAAAAACAATGAGCAGTAATACACTAAAGTTTTTTTTTTTTAATAGAATTTTCATAACCAAAAGTTAGGAATGTGCATTATACATGAAGCTGGGTCTGCAGAATATACCCCACTGCAGAGGTGTGGTGGGTAAGTCAGTAAAGTTGGCAGAGTTGCCTATTGTCAGTATCAGCTGGACAGAGCAGGAGCCTCTTTGCTAGCATTATACCAGGGAGACTGTTTCTTTCTGAAGTGGATTATTCAATCTGTACTAGTCATGTGCTGAGCAGGTGAGTAACGGTGTCAAACCCGGAACCTTGGGATTCCTAGGTGAATGCTCTATTGACTGGGTCAATGAAGCTGACCCATGATGCTTAAAGGCAGATTCCTGGTGGCTGAGCAGCAGTCCATGACTACTTTTGCCTTTACTTAGGCCAGACGGGCGGTTGGAAAGGTCCCCGTGATCAATTGGCTGGTCATGTCAAGTCCTTGCACCTAGAATTGTCCCAACCCTATGATTGTCCTTATGGCAAGTCCCCCGAACCTTTTCATATTTGTGCTGAGGATCTTAGTGTCCTAGATATGACTCGGCATCAAGTGATAAGCTTCCAATTCTGGCCATTAATCCCAGATTCACTGACCCCCAGTTAGTATCCCATCTGTGTTAGAGTTTTTAAAAATTAGTTTAAAAGAAATGTTTAAGAAAAGAAAACTAAAACTTAAAAAATGAGTTTAAACACAATATATTTTAAAAAGAATTGAGTTTCTAAAAAAATGTGAATACCCCTCAAGAATGAATAAAACCCAATGTCTTGAGTAAAAAAATAACCCAACTATGCTGTCAAAACCAACCAACCAACCACAAAGGCATGTGATAAACTAATTACGGTATTGTATTTTAAAATACTTTGACTAAGCATTTTTGGCTATTTTAACTTGTGATACCAAATTGAGAGACGTAACGTCTCTCAATAGGAGTTGGGGGGGGGGTTGGATGATGTTGATAATATTAATTTCTATAAATTAAACACCTTATAGAAATTTGACCAGTAAAGGCTTTAAATTTTAATCTTGAATGTGCAGCAGATTGAAGGAAGAAATTCTTATAAAGTATAAAGTGTTTCAAAAGATTTTATATCATTTGAGTTCTTAAATTACTAATTGATATCAATTTTCCAGAAACATCCTGTATTTAAAAAAAGAAAATCAATGTAATACCTCTTATTAATATGTTTAAATTTTTTTTTTTTTTTTTTAAATTTAACTTCAGAAAAAATTGGCCAGAGTTTGTTCCCTGAATGTGGGGAAAATTCACCGGATGAAACTTTCACACATTCTTATATTCTCTCGCAAACACTTTTTTCTCCCTCTTTCACACAAACACAGTTTAGAAGATTTGAACAACTTCAACATAAAGTCAGTTGTAGAACATTCAATAGAACAGAAAGAAAAAAAAATGTTTTAACAAACAAATACAAAGATATACGTTTATTATATCAGAATAGTTCCCCCTTTTGATCAAAAAGAAGAGAAAAGAAAGTGTTGTAGTACTATTATTATACAGCTAGTAGAATATGGTCCCTTAAATTTACATATAAAGAAATGAAAAAAAAAGTCTTACATGTCCAAGTTATCTTGGATGACATTAAGACACTTTGAGAAAGAAAAAATACAAATTTTAGTTTTTTTTTAATGTTTTTTGTTAAATCAGCAAAATTCATTTTGTAAATTTTTCACCTTTGGCAATTTACAATTCAAAACTTGTAATAAATGTCTTTTGAGATAGTCATCATTTTTAATAAAGTCACTGTAACTGTCATAATTTTTATTTCTTCCCTTTTTTTTTTTTTTTTAAAGGGGAGGGGGTGACATTTCATTGTGGAAAGTCTTTAAAGAATTCAGGTAAGTTTTAGTTGAGTGGAAATATTTTTTTTTTTTTTTTCTTCATTTCAATTCTACATTTTCTTTTTTTGTTTTAAGCTGTTGTAGTGTTGGTACATAGAGATTGGGAGAAATTTGTAAACTTTATTGGAATAATGAATAGCACCATATTGTATTTCAAGTTTTTTTTTTTAAATTAGCAAATATTAAATGGGAATTAAAATTTCCAAACCTGCCTATCAACAGTGCCGGATTTACATATGGGCTGTAGCCTAGAGGCCTCCAATCCCACGGACCCTATATTCTTGGTCCCCCTGATAAATAACTAATCACAATAAGAAAGAAAAACTTAAACTATATTACATTTATTTTAACCAGAACTCAATATGAGCCTAGTCCCAACAGATAGATTACTACATAAACTTTAAGTAATGCTCTGTATATAATCAAGTAATTCATTCGTTATTATACATTGAGCTCACTTAGGAAGTTGTAAAAATCCTTATATAAATCTATAAGTTTGCACCAACATGAGTATGTATTGGGATGTACAAGAGTTATTGATGATCCCAAATAGAATCACCCCCTACATAAGAGAGAAAATATACATAGAAAAGTGGATTCTGAGGAAGTCTTAATGAATAAAGACAAAATATTAATTGAATCACTTGTTCGAGTTGGTTTATTCACCATTCTATGGGATTTCTCTAAATGTTGTTTAATATATATATATATATAATATATATATATATATATATATATTAAATAGACAGTGTGTGTGGGCAAACATACATCATGAATGGGGACCCCAAATTCTATCAGCCCAGGGGCCTCTTAAGGCCTAAATCCGGTCCTGCTTATCAATGTTAATTGTTCATATCAATTACCTGCAAATTTTTTGACATTTAAGAAATTTCCACAGTGTGTTCAAGATAAAGAAAATCTAAACTACTTTTTTTTTCCCAGAAGACAAATAAAGTTTTTTTAACAGGCAACATTGAGATCCAAAACTGATTCCTTCAGGTGCAATTTTAGTCATCCTAGATTTGAAATTGGAAAAAAAAAAAAAAAAAAAAAAAAGTCCCAAAATTTACTTTTCCAATAACAATTCCTCAATTTCATTTACCTTGTACTGAGTTTTTTTTTTTTTTTTTTAAATTTTAAAATTCATGAGAACGAGGAATAGAAGGGAGATAATTCAATTATTACATGACAATGTATTAAAAAGTGAATTATCTCCCTTTAGAATTTTTTTTTATACGTAAGGCATTAATTTCCTTTAAGACTGAAGACAGTAAAGATAGAATGTTTTTAGTGACTATTAAGAACAATAAACAAAAAAGTTGCCAACAGGAAGAAATGCTGAAGAGCATAAACTTAAAATTAAGATCAATTGACCAATTATTTCAGATGTTTACAGGAATTGTTTTGAAAGACATTTAAAAAAACAAAAACTAAAAAAAAAAAAAAAAAAAAAAAAAAAAAAAAAACTTTGATGTTCATCTTAAGAATCCTTTATAGTTAAAGCAGTTTTAAACCTTTTTACTCCCACTGGGATAATAGTGTCACAGTCAAATTTCATTTTAACCCTTGAAATGTATTACTCAAAGAAAATTCTGTGTGTGAATACATACACACAAAATTTTCTTTGAGTAATACATTTCAAGGGTTTATATATATATATATATATATATATATATATATATATATATAATATATATATATATATATATAGTTAAAAGGTAGAGCTCATCTGTAAAAGGTTAGCAGCACAAACTTGTTTTTGTTTTTAAATAAATCTGTAAACAATTTTAATTAAATTGGTAGTAAAAGGGTTAAAAGAGGAAAGTATTTGCCTTTTGTATAGCATTTTTTTTGGGGAAAAAATTATTGCCACAAATTTTAATGAAACTTCAATGGCTTCATATGACACACATAGGAAGTGATTATTTTCCTTGATTATAGTTATCAAAGTCCCTTTGATTGCAGCAAAAAGTCAATTTTCTAAACAGAAAATTCTCAGAAATAGCCAAGAAAATTATATAAGAAAGAAAAAAAAAGAAAAAAAAATTTTCCTTGATTTTTGATATCCTAATTTGTGTCCTTTGCTATTGACTTTTCATTAAAATTTGTGGGAATATTTAATAAAAAAAAAAATTTTTTTAAAAGTCTATTTTTGTTGTTTTTTGTCCAATAATGTATATTAATTATAATTCATATATAATATAATTAAATTTATACAATAACAGTGTTTGGGGAAAAAAAAAAAAAAAAAAAAAGACCCTTTTTTTTTTTTTTTTTTTTTTTTTTTAAAGTTTTGGCATTGCCATATCTCAACCTCCATTTTCAAAGATAAAAAGCTCAGAAAATAAAAAAGACAGAAAAGTGACAATTTCAGACAGCAGCGGCAGCAACAGCAGCAGCAAAATCCATGTTTTTTTGGGTTTTTTTTTTGTTTTTTGTTGTATTATTTCCGGTTGGTTCTTAAGAAAAAGAAATTGCTTTCGTTTCATTTTTACCGGATCATTCAGTGCCAAAATACTTCTGTCCAAAATGATTTGGTGCAACAGGATGTACCTCTGTCGTTACTATAGAGATACCAGGGAATGAAGAAATTAGAGATTTCACAGCTGAAAAAGAAAAAGAAAAAAAAAGAAATTGTGAATGTAACCAAAATAGTGCAAAACTTTTGACTCAGAGATATGAGATAGATAGAAACAGACCATAGATAGATAGATAGATAGAGACCATAGATAGATAGATAGATAGATAGAAACAGACCATAGATAGATAGATAGATAGATAGATAGATAGAAACAGACCATAGATAGATAGATAGATAGATAGATAGATAGAAACAGACCATAGATAGATAGATAGATAGATAGAAACAGACCATAGATAGATAGATAGATAGATAGATAGATAGAAACAGACCATAGATAGATAGATAGATAGATAGATAGATAGAAACAGACCATAGATAGATAGATAGATAGATAGATAGATAGATAGATAGAAACAGATAGATAGATAGATAGATAGATAGATAGATAGAAACAGACCCTAGATAGATAGATAGATAGATAGATAGATAGATAGATAGATAGAAACAGACCCTAGATAGATAGATAGAAACAGACCCTAGATAGATAGAAACAGACCCTAGATAGATAGATAGAAACAGACCCTAGATAGATAGATAGAAACAGACCCTAGATAGATAGATAGAAACAGACCCTAGATAGATAGATAGAAACAGACCCTAGATAGATAGATAGAAACAGACCCTAGATAGATAGATAGAAACAGACCCTAGATAGATAGATAGAAACAGACCCTAGATAGTAGATAGAAACAGATAGATAGATAGATAGAAACAGACCCTAGATAGATAGATAGATAGACCCTAGATAGATAGATAGAAACAGACCCTAGATAGATAGATAGATAGAAACAGACCCTAGATAGATAGATAGATAGATAGAAACAGACCCTAGATAGATAGATAGAAACAGACCCTAGATAGATAGATAGAAAACAGACCCTAGATAGATAGATAGATAGATAGAAACAGACCCTAGATAGATAGATAGATAGATAGATAGATAGATAGAAACAGACCCTAGATAGATAGATAGATAGATAGAAACAGACCCCTAGATAGATAGATAGATAGATAGAAACAGACCCTAGATAGATAGATAGATAGATAGAAACAGACCCTAGATAGACCCTTAGATAGATAGATAGATAGAAACAGACCCTAGATAGATAGATAGATAGATAGAAACAGACCCTAGATAGATAGATAGATAGATAGAAACAGACCCTAGATAGATAGATAGATAGATAGAAACAGACCCTAGATAGATAGATAGATAGATAGATAGATAGATAGATAGATAGATAGAAACAGACCCAGACCCTAGATAGATAGATAGATAGAAACAGACCAGACCCTAGATAGATAGATAGATAGATAGATAGATAGAAACAGACCCTAGATAGATAGATAGATAGATAGAAACAGACCCATAGAAACAGACCTTTTATTCAATCCACTAATGCAGACTCTTATCATACCATTAACAATGACTGAGTATAAGTGTTAAGCTCTGTATTCTGTCATTATCTCCAACCTACAGATTGTCACTTGACTGTATTAACTCAAACTTTGCACATCTGTCCAACTGAATGGACAATATTATAGAATACTTAACATAGCTTAACACTTGTACTCCATCATGGTTGATAGAATGAGAACAGCCTATCCAAATGGATTAAATAAAGGGGTTTGAAGTTCCAAGAAGGTTCCAAGATACGTTGTGTATATAATAAAGATGAGAACAACTGTCTGAAAAAACTAAATATGAATTATCAAGTCACATTTTAAAAAATTCAGATGAAGAAACTGTGTTCAAATCTTACCTTTATACAGGGTAGCCCTAAAGTCTGAACATGTATGAAATATCACTATAAACTACTATAATTCTTTTTACCCCCACCCCCAATAAGATTGTTAAAAGAGGAATAAACTGAACAGGTACTTCTCAATAGCCATGAAGGTGGATTAGATTTTACAGCACGTCAACCCTTGTTGGGTTATTTTATGGCAAAGACATTGTTTTATTCATTCTTGTTGGGTATTAAGTGTTTTTTTTATACTCAATTAAAAAAAACACATTTGATTTATTTAATCCATAGATGGGACACTAACAGGTACTACCATTCTGGGTCAGGATGAACCTGGAGTAATGACGATAAAGGGATACTCCACATTCCCCAGAGTTCCAGAATTGAAACTTCACCATTAGATGTAGTTTAATGTCATATCCAGAGCATTAAGACCCTCAGTCACTGCTTTCTAGCACATAGATGATAAAAAGTTTTGGGGCAAAAGGGTTTGTTTTACGGCATATCAACCTCAGTGGGTCATTTAATGCCAACAAAGTTGTGAAATAAATTCATTCTTAATCAAATTTTGTTTATAAACTCAGGTTTTTCTATTTAACCCATAGATGGGACCCTAACAGGTACTACCACTCTGGGTAAGAGAGGACCAGGGGGCAATGGTGATGAAGGGGTGCTCCACATTTCCCAAACCTCCAAAACTGGAACCTCACCATCAGATAAAGTTTAACGTCATTCCCAGGACATGTAGACCCGCAGCCACTGCCTTCTAGCACCCATATGATAAAAAGGGTTGGGGCTTGCCATAAGGGCAATAGGGTTGGGGCAATCATATAGATGCTAGGACTTGACATGACCTGCCGACTGATCGGAGGGGGCCTCTCCGACTGCCCATCTAGCCTAAGTAAGGGCCAAAGTAGAATATTGCACATCATGGACTGCTCAACCACCTGGGTTCTATCCTTAAGCAGTTTGTCTACATGTCCAGACTTTAGGGACAGACATCCTGTATATTCACTGATAAAACTTGATACACAAAACAAAAAATAATGTCCAACAAAAGTTTAAAAAAGGACAAATGTAAAATTTCTTTCTACTTTTAAACCAAGAATTGAAGCGATTTTACCACAATTTGTACAGACTTAAAATCAGACCACAAGGTGGTTATATTCAGATAGGATCAAAATTGAAGATATCTTACCACGAGGTGTACAAAAAAGATTTAAGAGAATGACATTTTTTTCTTTCACTTCGTGATTCTTAAGAACATTCATCGCTTTAGTGACGGTATTTCCGGTACCTTTAAAAGAAAAAAAAAAAAAAAAAATTTTTAGGGCATCATTAGTAATAATTTTCATTAGTATAGATCATTCATGTACCTAATTTTAATTGTTGAATAAATACAGAGTGATTGAAAAGTAACTCAATATTTTAAACTATTCATAATTTTTTTATATGCAGTTACACTTTTTTTATTTATCAGTTTATCTTTAATGTATGTTCTTTAATATACAGGGTGATTTCAAATTCTTTTTTAAATATATGCAGTTACGTTTTTCTCAGTTTAATGTTTGTTCCTTAATATATATGGCAATTAAATCTGTTGTTGGTGCTTCTCCACGTTTAGCTATTGTTGTTTATGAATGTCTGAATCATCATTTTCCTGGGAGAAAGAATAATGATTAAGAAATAAATAAGATTTTTAAAATAGAGAAGAGAATTACAATTAAAAAATGAGACTAATTTTACCATGAATCAGAATGTCACTTAAATATTGATAAAACAAATTAAATTATATTAACCCTTTTGGTGCAGAGAGCAACTCAAGTCGCCCAAATATACTTAATGTGCGAGGGAAAAATGCAATACTTTTTATTATTATACTAAAGCTGAGTGAATCAATCTGTCTCCTGAAGGCTTTTTTTCCTGTTTAGTTTAATGACAAAACTCCTAAAATATTCTTTGCTTTTTGGATTCAGAATTCCATTTTGATTGGTTTTAATTAGTCGTAATTAGCAATTAAATAAAAAAAAAAAAAACTGACCAGTCTCTTACTTTACATTATGCCTGTCACTTTCACCCTCTATGTATATCTTGATTACATCCTCCTTATATATGTTAGTTTCTCAGAGAGCATGGAGAGAGAGAGAGAGAGAAAGATAGAGATGTTGGAGAGTTATGACATGTATTTGTATGTTCTATTTCATAAACAGCCAGCCGGGCCAACATCTTGGTTCATAATAAATCTAAATTAGGTTAAATGTTCCCTTTCTTAGAAATCTTTAAAAAATGATTTAATTTTTGTTTTAATAACTCTCCAGTCATATTTTTATCTTATTAAATTAATTCATTTTGCAAACTCTTTTCCCTATTATCTACCAAGAGCTCAATGGGTCACATTTAGTCTCGTATTACTTATAAAACATTAGTAAAACAGTAATTTCTACAAGTTTTACATATTTACCAACCCCTCTACACAAGCAGGGTAGGATAAGATCACTTAGGCATAGTTTTAAAAAGTTGGAATTCAGAGTTTTCCTTCTAGACTGGTTGCCCAATTGAGGTTAGGCCCAGTCTGTCCCGTTCACCCATAACAGGAGGGAGAATAGTTGGATTCATACCTTTCCCATGGGCATTAGAACTATGTGAAATGCTAACAGCCTCATCCAGGATTTGAACTAGTGTCACCACATCTATTGCCTATGACAATAACCATTACACCATGCCATTTTTAGAAGTATCAGTAAATAAAAAATTCTCTTATAAAAATATGTGACACCAGCAGTGTATTGCAATTGTGAAATTCCAATAATCTTTTATTTTTTTTATTAGAAGGTCAAAAATGCATTTCAGCCATTAAATTTGTGGACAAATGCGCCACACCAAAAGGGTTAAAAAAAAAAAAAAAAAAAAAAAAAAAACACACACACACAAATATGAAGATATTTAAGTACTGTAATTATTTGTATATAAAATGTCCTATTTTTTCCAGATTTTTCATCCCCTAAGTTAGGGATACGCATTATACATTAGAATTAAAATATTGTAATTATTTGTGTATAAGACACTATTTTTCCAGATTTTTCTGCCAAAAAGTTTATGTTGTGTATTATATACAAGATTTATATAATTAATGCTTCACTATACTCTGGACGGATGACCAAAAGTAAGTAATATCTATAGTCCAAACTAATGTATTTTATGACATTACAGAAATATCCACTCCAAAGTGTTTTTCCCCCCTTAATGTAAGTATATTTTTTTAAGGGCCAAAGTGTAATGTTGCATGTCATGGACTGCTCAGCCACTAGGTCTTTAAACATCATGGGTTGCCATCCACAGCCAACAGGTGGGCCTATTGGGGGAAGGAGTGTTCTTATCCCTCTGCAGAGCTGTAGTGGATGTATTCTACAGCCCCAGCCAATGTTGGGTTAGACTAACAGGAATTAGAATCATGGATATGATGATCTGGATTTTTTTTTTCCAAAGCTCATAATCCATATTTTTTTCTTTCATTAAAGAAAGAAAATAAATAAAGTGCCAATGTCCCTGTAGAGCATTTAAATAGATCATGCCACAGATTTGATTGGTTTGCAACAGCCAATCAGGTACTCAGAGTTTTATACTCATCCAAAAATAAAAGTCAAATGTCTTTTAGAGTTTCAAAAGGTAGGTAGGTTTGATCATCTCTGATAGGGTCAGCCTGATGAAGGAAGTATGTTGTGTGAAACACCTGAAACTTCCCAGTGACCCAGACAAATTACATCACTGACAACACCTACCAGCAACCTAAAATGTAGTAAGGAGCATATATTTCAAGTTGAAATATTAGCCTAGGATTGTGAACACATGTTTAGATTATTCTATGACATTAACACATGTTACTTTCCAGCGAAATAAAAAACTTTATTTGGTAACAATTAATTGCTTTGTTTACTGCTATGTTATGGTTGCCCCATTTTCAATAATGGACATTGTATATCAGTGTTGGGTTTTTTTTTAAATATATATTTGGTTGGTTGGATTTTACATTGTTTTATTCATTCTTGTTGTGTATTCAATTTTTTTTCTTCAAACAATTTTTTTAACACTTAAAAAAAAAATCTATTTAACCCATAGATGGGACTAACAGGTACTACCACTTTGGGTTAGGGTGGACCTTGGAGTAATGGCGATAAAAGGGTACTCCACATTCCCCAGAATATCAAAATTGGAACTTCACCACTAGATGCAGTTTAACACCATACCTGGACAATAAGACCCTCAGCCACCAGGGTCAGACAATCATATTGACATGACTAGCCAATTGATCAGAGGGAGTCTATCCAATCGTCCATCTAGCCTGGTTACTGACAGTTTCTCACCTATGCAATCTTCAAACCAAATGCATTTAGTTTGAAAATTGCATAAGGCGAGGAAATGTCAGTAATCAGATGCTGTTGACTCCATGTCCATGCTAACTTAACCTGTGTGCATGAAATATTTTGCAAGATCTATAAACTTGTTGGTAGGGGCACCTCATGTGGTGTAATGATTAGTAAACCATTGTTAAGGAGTTCGATTCTCACTGGGTGCCCCATAATTCTGGCCTTGTACCGCATCTAAGCTACACTTAGTAAATAAATAAGCTTGTTGGCAGATGGTTCTAGAACATAATGGAGGTTATCTCATGTATTAGATATTTCTATTTGTTCAAAAGAAAAAGCAAATAATCTCTGCTACATTTAACCCTTTTAACGACATTCCAAGATAAGAAAAAGAACAAAAGACGGCTCTACTCACTCATAATAGGGTACATAAGTAAAACTTTACGACTACTGAACTCTGGTGGGAAATTTGAGTAAAGAACTTTTGCTTCATGTGTATCCGCATCGCTTTGTATCAAGATCTTCCCTATACGTATTGGACCACAACAATTCTGAAGACCCTGTTCCATGGCCTCACCTGGAAAAAAAAAAAAAAAAAAAAAAAAAAAATTCAATCGATATTAGAAATAATTTAATAAATGTGGTAATGGAATTGCTAAGTTTGTAGCCTAGAAGTCTAGAATAAAAAGTTTTGATTTTCTTTATCATGATTTATAAAAGCACATTTTGGGCAGTTGACATGATCTAAGATGTACTTCAGATGTACCTTGTCTATGCGAGCATAGCAATAACTTAACTTGGGAATTCATTTTTAATAGGTTGACTGTTGAGCAAACAGAGCGTTGAAGTATTTATTAAGATCTCATTCAAATAATCATGTCATTGTATGGTAATCAACCTGAGAAGAGTCACAAAAAAAAAAAAAAAAAAAAAAAAAAAACGTTTTTTTAAATAGGCAAAAATGTTGGGGTTTTACCAGTGAACATTTGCTGTTGTATAGACAACAGTGATTACTGTAGTCGCTTTCAGAAATCGGTTTATTTCACACATATCAGGATAAAGATGAAGACAACAGTACATAAAAATCAAAATAATACATATATAAAAAATATATAAAAAATTCAGACAAATAAAAACTAAGTTAGTACTATCTGCATTATTCGGACTATTGTCATGTCTCTTCATTGTTATATGTACAACATTTCAGCCAATGTGCCCTCCAGCCTTCTTCAGGTATTTCTTGTCCGACTCTGGAACCTTCTTTTCGGACTCAGGAACCATCACGGAACTTTGAACCTAACCCTTTATTGTCCACGGGGTATACTGTTCTCATTCCGCTAACCATAGCTGGGGTAGAGGCGTTAAGCTGTGTTAATTATTATTAATTATTGTTACTGCCGCCCTTGACCCGAGTTCGAAAAGAAGGCCCCAGAGTCCGAGAAGGTTCCAGAGTCGGACAAGAAATACCAGAAGAAGGCCAGAGGGCACATCAGCCGAAACGTTGTACAGATAACAATGAAGATAAGGTCAATAGTCTGAATAATGCAGATAATACTAATCATCAAACCTCATCTTAAACATTCAGAGAAAAAAAAACTAAGTTATCAAGTACTTTAAAGCAACACAATATATATACGAGATAACAGAAATATTAGCAATAATTAGATTCCCAGTTTAGAAAAATGTATTAAACAATAGAATCTATTTGTAATTTTAAAAAATCTCTAAAATAGAATTATACTTTTAAATTTTAACGGTTTACATTAGCTACTATTTGTAATAAGAATTAAATTAAAAACAATACAGAGATAAGAACAGGGAAATAAATAATAGAATTATTCCAAATGTGGCAATAAAAATTATAATAGAAAACAATTTCAACTTCATTTTCAATATAATGTCCTGAAGAGATTGATCAAGACTGCAGTAGACCCATAAGTCATATTTATTATATATAAGAAAACTTATTGGGTTTTTCCAAAGCATGGGACAAAAAATATAAGTATTAAATATTATTCCAAATAGGACTTTAAAATTTGGAAATAAGGTAGAATATAAGTAACATTGAAGCATACATGAAACCCTCACAACTAATATAATATAATATATATATATATATATATCGATTGGATAAAAATGCAAAAAATTTCTCACCACTCCTGATGATACTAACTCCACAGTTTCCCTTTTCATATTTTAAACCTTGGTATTCATGACCTGAAAATAAAGTTTTTACAACAATTAGATTGTTTGAAAAATCAGAAATAATTTGAAAGTAATAAAATCTAATATTTCAATGTTTTATTACTTTTCAGTATTCCTAAGAGTTCCTTATGTATATTGTCTATAAGTAAATAGCAGCTGCCTAGGAATCAAAAAGGTTCTTGGTTCAGTACCAGCCCTCCAACAACTCAATGCACGAGTAGCAGATTAGGTAATCTGCTGTAAAGTGGGGAGCTGATGGTAGCTGTGTTTTATGACAAAGACATTTTGTTTTATTCATTCTTGATGGGTAATCAAATTTTTTAAAACTCAATATTTAACATTTTTTTGTAAACTCATTTTTTTCTATTCACCTCAAAACTATTCAAATAAAGTCTTATTACAATAAGACTAGAATAGAGTTTTGAGGTGAATAGATAGTGAACTTTGAAATATACCATTGTACAGGTAATAAACATACCAAAAAAAATTTGGTCAGCCGTGGAGGTAATTTGGTAGGCAAAGAGTTAAAATTCAGTAACTTTTTCCATTAATGAGTTGTTTTTTTTTAATTTTAAGAAAAAACTTCTTTGATAAGAGTAGAATTGTTTTTCCTTTACCTGTTGGTGTTGTCACCTGACATTTTTTGTATGGCAATAAATTTAAGCCTTCCTCAACAACCAAACGAATCTGGAAATGAAAAAAAAAAAAAAGTACAATTTAGAAACGATCAACTTGGATTTACAGAGCAATCTTAAATAGAGAAAAAACTTTTAGGTAATCAAACAGGATGTAGGGATTACATTATTTACTTTCAATCAAAGCTTAAAGTCAGAAAGACGAGACAGACTGGAGTTGAATTTACACTTTATATGGTCCTACTTTAGTTATACAGTGCACACTTTTTATAAATAGATTATTTTTAAAAATTAAAAAATTAAATCATGGTTTCATATTTATTATGAATCAACTTAAAAGCAGTCCTATAGTGATGTTTTGCCATTGATAAAATGTTTAAATTAGCAAAATTTTACCATAAAAAGGTCATTTTTGTACCGATATATGTTTAGTAGACAAACACTGTGTACTCAAGTTATGGGTTTCCAAAATGTTCACTATATGAGGAGGTCTAAGCCCCTTTGGGTGTCTTAATATTATTGAAATTTATGTGAATATGTATCATATCTTTGTTTCATTTAAATTGAATTGAAAAAGTTTCAGTAGGGACTTTGTGCTCCCTGGGGAACAGCTTTGATCAAAATAAAATATACAAAGTACCCTGGGTAATTTAGTTTCAGAATATATATGGTTATTGGGGGTGAGGTCTATCTCTAAAACCCTAGGAGAGAGGAGGAGGAGTTTGTGAACAAATAAACAGACAGGCACTATAACTTTATGTACATAAGATTGCAACTCTTTATGTCATTAAGTTGGGGGCACCAAAAATAGCTCAGTTGGAGTGAAAGGTTTTTGTGTTCAACTCCAAAGCTCTGTTATCCATAGTTGGAGTCCATATAGTCTTAACTTAGATTCCAGTGACCTTTAAAATGTTTCCAACTCCATAGACCGATACAAGACACCACTTTTCCCCCCTATGGAATGGTGTTTTATTTCTCTGCAGGAGATACAGTCAGCTTATATTCTACGCCCCATCAACAGATCATTAATTGCTATCTTGTTGGCCAAATAACTGTAACGGATTATGAACGTCCAGAGTTTTGGGTGGACTGCTATAGAAAGAGAGGAAGAAGAAACGAGAGAGTAAAGGTTAAAAAAAAAAAGTAGTGATGAACACAAAACGGTTTGTCGGGAATTTGACCGGGGTATGACCCCCGAATGGAGAATTGAAAGCCAACCGGAAGTCACGGGTGTTGACTGGAACCGGAAGTCACGTGGTGACTAGGAACGACAAACAACAAGATCGTCCTCTTTTTCCTTTCCGGGGCATAGAGTACGGACAGGCCTCTGGTCCCTAGCGTGGGATCACAGTAATTTAACAGTGTCCTCTCTCTCTGCCTTTCCTCCTCTCCGAAACAACCCACAAGACGAGACCGAAAATAAAAGCCAAGACCTGGGGAAGATATATCTCAAGCATTGTATCTTTATCGACAAGACGACCGCCACGTAAAAAATACCTTTTAGTGCTGTGAATTTGGAGGCACGTTGACAAGCCCCGCTACGCAACATATATCGCTTTTGGTACTGTGAACATATCACCACGTTACATAACTAAAGTAATTTCAAATGCAATTTTAGAATTTATTTTACACAAGTTCAGTAAGTATTCATAAAATAATAATCAATATAAATAGCCGATGAAAGCAGATAAACAACTGTGATTTTGTAGACATCAGAGATGCTGATAGGTCCATGTCCTACGTCACTGACGCATAAAAATCTAAAAGGATGCAGAAAAACCATATCCATGCATCCCAGTGTTTTTTTTTCTTCCCCAACCATTTTTAGCTTACTGTAATTACATTTCAATATGTTCTTTGAAATGAATTTCACTGTATGGGGTACAAGGTAGGGTTAGACAGCTTTAGTTGTTCATAGATAAAGACTCAACAATTTATTAAGAAATTTTAGTTGGGATCCATTAAATTTTCCAGGGACTCATTCAAATCAAATCCATGCATTCCAGGATGCACTAAATAAATCTATCAGCATCCCCGAGATATGCTATTTTTGCCAAATGTGACACAATGGTCAAATGAAAACATGGTTCAAGGAAAAAAAAAAAGTGTTAGATCCATGTGTATGTATATGTGTGTCCGTAGGGGGACAAAGGATTAGTCAGAGAGGTTTCGGGACGACCATAAGGAAAGTTTGGCTACCTTGAAGTGAAAGCCACTAGGTGGCTAGTTTTCAGGGAAAATGGGCCTTGAAAAAGTTAATGGTTGGAAAATGGGTGTCCAGCAGTCTAGAGATAAATTAATGTGTGCAACTCTTTCTGCCTAAAAATGTTTGTACCAATTTCAGGATGGTCTAAATAGCTGGGTCAGTTTGGGGAGAATTCTGTATATTTTCAGCCAGCTCGAGCCTAAAAAGAAATCCAGGCCAGCCGTTGGAGTGAGAGCTTCACCCAGTGATATATAGAAAATAAGTAAAGACCCACTTGTAGTCTATTCTAGCAGCCGACTTATGTTAACTTCTTGCCAGTTGATGACATACATTTAGGTGCCCTCTTGTCACACCTTCCCCCCTCCATTAGCATCCCGTCATCAAACTGTGTTGTGTTATTTTTCATACTTGTGAATCCGTCTCTAGGTTGTGCCTTCCAAAGTGGCCAGCACAAATATAACAACGTGGGGTCATCAACATTGTGTAATGAAGGTGCATGATTGCAGAGCAGGGATATTCTCACAAAAAGCCCAACCATGACTGGGGGGGGGGGGGGTGTTAATAGATTCATTTATTGATTCATATAGTACTAGCTGCAGTGCCAAGTACCCAGCATTTTTATCATATATCTCACACATACACACCAACCCCTCCACATGAGCAGTCAGGATGTGACACAAGGTCAATTTCTTAAGTGGAGGTTAATAAGTTTGAATTCAGAGTTTTCCTTCTCCTAGACTGGTTACCTAGCCAAGGTTAACGAACCCAGTCTGCCCTACTATTTACCCATAGCTGGAAGGAGAGTAGTTTGATGCATACCTTCCCAGAGCGTATTAGCACTATGTGAAATGCAAACAGCCTTGTCCAGGATTTGAACTCAGTTCGACGAGTCTATTACCTATGATTACTAACCATTACACCATGCACCTTCCAATCTTTTTATCATATATGTGACTAGAATGTGGTGGATGAGGGTCTTAGAATTCCAGGTATGATGTTGAATAACCAATTTTTCTCTCTTTTTTGCACTAAACTGTTTATTTTGCAAAATCATTAAAAAATTTTAAAAAACAATTAGATTATATATCCAAAAATTACTATTACTCCCTTCCACCCTCTTGCACTAAATCTTTCTTCCTCCATTATAAAGATGTCCCCACAGGTTCCATTATTGATTTTGAATTGAAATTCAATTAGCCAGTCTTGTTTCTGAATATTAAATTAACATGTCTGTAAAGTTTCATTGTGATCATATCACTGGTATAGATGCCAGCCGGTTATACACAACAGAAATGGCCATTTATATAGTAGATAATCTGTCTATAGGAGTCCATACCTTTCTTATGCATATATTGACATCACTTTATAGAGATATGACTACCTAGGTAATTAGTAAACTAGTTTACTAATTTCAGTATCTCACTAAAGTGCATCTGCTGGTGAGGCTACAAGCTCTGGAGTAATGCAGAGTTGCCCATATGTTACTATTCTGCATTCATATTACATTGCAATATTTAGGTGGTAGTTTAAACAAAGTTGATTATATATATATATATATATATATATATATATATATATATATATATATATAAAATCACACACATATATACATACACTTGTATATATACGAACGCATAGTTTTAGTGCAATAGGTTTTAGCCCATTTGTTATTGGTGAAAACACTAAATTGACCCAATTTAAAAGTTTATTCAATAAGAATAGACTTCTTTTTACAATGTTGGAATACTGGTTTCTTGAGATTTCAACAGATTTTACAGTTTAATTTTGTACCTTCTGCATAATCCTAACATGTCTATCCAGGACCGGTTCTGTTGAAAAGGAAGGTGGAGGGTTAATAATATCAATAGAGTAGACATTGTGGAACCAATTGTTTTTTTTTTCAATAAACAAGACACTACTCTCTATTTAACATTTTCATCTGAGAAACAACTGGCTGCTTTTATAGCAGGTAAACACTTGGGTGATTTTAGGTCACAATGTGCACAGATTTATGTATTATTATTCTATAATTGAAAATACTGTATATATATATATATATATATATATATATATATATATACACACACATACATACATACACACACACACAGATGTGTCATCCACAGAAATTGTGTTTTGACGTTTCTTAGTGTGGCTAGACTTAGCAACTACATGACTGACTTTTAATCATTCCGATTCCTTAACCCCTTGGCTGTCTTCAGTTGCCAGTGTGTGTGTGTGTGTGTGTGTGTGTATATATATATATATATATATATATAAATAAATAAATAAAAGAAAGTTTGGTATGTACATGACGACATCTCAGAAACAAGATGTCACTCAGATTCAAATCTTGCATATACCTTAATATTCCTATAACTAAGAAACACACCAAATTTGAGTTATTGATTTCTACTGATGAAAGGATATAATTAATTAATTAAACAAAAATCAAATGATTTGCAATAATCATAGCTGCTAATAAAAAATTTTTTTTAAATAAATAAATAAAATTGCTGACTGTATCAGCAGTGATTTAAATGGCAACACGGTGCTGCCTGCTGATAATTTGAAAGACAAATCCGTGCCCTAATCATTTCAGCTCGGAATTTCTCACATGTTCCCAGTCAAATTTAGAAATATTTATTTGGTTAGAAAGAAAAGAAAATAATATTTCTAAATATATAATTTGTAGGTGGTTTTATCCATTTATTTAATTTTTTTTTTTTTACAGCAAATTAAATAACAATAATAAATGAAAACATTTAACAATTAATAACTCAACTTTTTTATTATTATTAATACTTGCATCTTAGAATAAAATATATTTATTTTTAATCAATATAACTCAAACCTTTTATGAAAAATTCTATTCATGAAATAAACATTATTTAATATGCTACAAATAGGGTAATATTTAGTCATTAGCTTCTTTGTTACTTTTAGGCATCATAGAAAATAAATTAAACTGATAAACTTCTCCAAGAAAGAATCAAGAACTGAATTAAAATTTTTCATATGCACAAAAGACTTTTAGGAAATTTTTTTTTTTTTTTTAAATAAATAAAATAAAACATTATTATAAACCAAAGAAAAAGAAAAAAGAAATTGTAATATGGACAATTGTAAGTATTTAATTCTTAGCATTTTATTGTTACATTTTAATATGGTAAGAAAGGAATTAAACTAATATTTCTACTATTAGAAATCACAGGAAAAAAAGCCCTCTTAAAAATAAAATAAAAAAATAAAAATGTAAACCACAAAAAGACACTATTCTTAAAATAAACATAATACACTAATTCTTAGTTTTGTTTATCATCAAATCTTTAATAAGGTTTAGGAATGCATTTTTTAAATATCTTAATGTAAAAAAAAAATAAAAAATAAAAATTTTTTAAACTACACTGTACAAATTCTTGGCGATTTTTTTTTTTTTTTGATTTGATAAATCATTTTCGTCTTATTTTTCCTCTTACTCCCATTTTCTTTTTCTCACTCTCTGGCGTTCCTATTTTTTTAGTACGATCATGGACCGAGTACTTTTGCTAGTGTATATATATGAGAGTAAAATATAGAAATAAATCCTACACTATGGAGACAAAAAAAAGTATTCCATCAAGAATAAATTCCTCTGTTGGAATACTTTGTTCTTCTATTAGATATATATGGGAGAGAGAAGGAGGTGCTGAAAAGTTTATGGTCCAACCAAAAAGGAAATAGTATTTTTAAGAAAAAAAACAAAACTTGAGAAAGGATTTGGAAAGTGTATTGAAGTGTCCAATGAATTTGTAAGATATGTTTGGTGACTACATAATTTCCTCCTGGGTTGGAAATGGAACCTTTTAGCATCCTGCTAACATTTGGTCCACCCTAGCTGAAAAATGTGACGCTGAGCATCTTACCACAAACCATGTTGTCTCCTTTGAAAAAAAACAAAAACTTCAGTGCTACCCTCAAAAACAAAAGGCATATGTGAAAGAACCACAACACAATGCCAGTAGACTGACCAGACTTTCAACTGCAAATGAACCTGCCTGTTCCACATAGGCCACAAACATGCCTGCAGTCAACGTGGGCCACCCCCTTTATCTTTGTTTATGAAACCAAGCCATGATGAGATATTTACCCAGCCCCTCTGTATAAGTAGAATGTGACACAAAGTCAATATCTTAAGCAGAGTTCAACAGGTTTGAATTCAGAATTTTCCTTCTCCTAGACTGGTTATATAAAGTTAAAGAATCCTAAATGGATTAATAATCGCTTTGAGGGATAAGTTTACAGAATAAAGTTCAAGTCTATTGTTCTATTTTTTGGTATCATTCTATTTCTTTCAGCAAGGACACCATCATGTTGTGCCAGTAGCATAGATCTCCCTGACAATCTCTTGCCAACCATCCCTATCATTCATCGCTGTTGAGACATCCTCTGCAGTATCCTGTATCTATGCAGAGCTGGTTAATGTAGGTCTTTGCTGGGTGGCCCACATTAGTATACCCACGTGCTGATTTCCATAGGTGAACATCACTTAATAGTTTGTCCTTGTTTCTCCAGCAGTGCCCAGCATATCGCTTCACTTGGATGGTCAGTGTGATGGGGGCAAGTGGCCGTACAGCTGTTTCCTTGCTTGAGTGTTGTTTCCAAGCTTTAAGATCACATGCAGCATTCTTGTGCAATTCTTATCTAGTTCTAGGTGCTTTGTTAGGGTTCAAGTGGTGCAGCCATACAATAACACTGATACAACTATGGGCTGGAAGAATTGTCACTAACTTTTCAGTGAGATCAGATTTTAATATGGCTGATAATTTGTCTATGGGAGACCATGCCTTCCCTATGCATTAACGTTGCTTTCTGTGGATGAGATATTACTACCAAAGTACATGAATTGTTCCAATTTTAGAGGCTTACCATCGAGTGTGAAGATGCCACCTTCATTTTAAAACACATGAACTCAGGTTTTATCAGAGTTTACATGGAGGCCTATGTTCCATGCGGCTCTCTCCAGGTTATGTAGCAGGGATTCGGTCTGTGAAGGTGTATTTGCAAGAAGTGCCAGATCATCTGCATAGTTGGCATCTGTAAGAGTCTGGGCGGGATATCACCTGCTTCTTACCCTTTTTAGTGTGAGGCCCTTTTCTTTTATAGGCTCTAATGATGTCCAAAGTATGCAGTCTAGGCATATTATGAATAGATATATGGTACTATGGTATCTCCTTGTAGAACTCTAGCAACAATGTCAAAGAAATCTATGTCACCATCATGTGAGCGTACCATTGCTTTAGTGCCTTTGTAGTGCATCATTGTAGCAGTAACTGTTTCTTTAGGGAGGCCATATTGCCAGTAGTATTTGCTCCATTTTCCCTCTATGTATGGAGTCAAATCTACAAATAGCAACAAGATCATTTACTTGTACTATTATTCAATGAATAGTCAGGGTGTGACAAGTGGAATTCAGTAGGTTTTAATTCAGTTTTCTTTCTCCTAAATGTGTTGCCATATCAATGTTAAAGAGCCAATTCTGCCCTACTATTTACCGTTAGCAGCAGGGAAAATGGTTCTTTCCAAAGGGTATTAGTGCTATGTGAAATGCAAACATCCTCATTCAAGATTTGAACTCCGTGCCAAATCCATTTTCTTAAATAATGACCATTACTCCACACACCTCCATCTTGGTATATAGCCAAAGTATGGTGTTATGTATAATACAATTTATTATCATAGCTCGACCAAGTGAGAAATAGGTTAATATTGATGGGAAAAGTGCAGGATTTTACGCAGCAGGAACAGGATATTGTCCAAGATTAGAAGTAAATATTCAGTCTGAAACTTGGACATCAATCAATAAGAGATAAATACATTAGCTAAAGCAATTACAACATTACACACACTTCATCATCAAAGTAGATCTAACGCAAAAAAATTTAAAAAAATAAAAAAAAGTTGTTGGTAAACTTATAGCAATCCAAACTCTAGGCAGGATTTTTCAAAAAGTACCCAAGGTGAATAATTTTAATAGCATGTGTCAACCAATCTAGAGTTATTTTATGCCCATAGGTTAGGAAAACACATTGTACATTCATATTTGTGGACCCCTTAATTGGACTATACAGAATACTTAGAATGTCTAATATAACTCACTAACCCTTATGGTTAATACTATTTTCCTTACTAGTTATCCACAGCCAACCTTATCTGATCACATTGTTTCACCTTGGCTCTCCGTGATATTCTTATAATCACTCCCTATAGTACCCTCCCCACACACAATTCAAATCAAGTCTACCTTTGCTTATTACTTACCTAAGTTTCTTAATTTGTGTGGCCTTAATCTACCTCAAACATGATCAATCATTTTGATCGAGTGATCAATACCGCATTTGAATTAGTGTTATCATTGACCAATTGATTTTAACAGCATATCAACCAGTCTAGGGTTATTTTAAGACTAGAGGTTAGGGAATCACATTCATATTTCTTGTGTAGTTTCTTAAGGGTTTTTTGGTGCACAGCTTTATCTAATACAAATATTAACCCTAACAGGTACTACCACGCCAGATCAGAGTGGACTTGGTAGTAACACCAATGAAGGGACACACAACATTTCACAGGGCTCCAGAAGTTAAACGTTATACCCAGAACACTAAGTCCCTCAGCAACCACCTTCTAGCACATATATGATAAAAAGGTTGGGGGGTTTGCCATAAGGGCTAAGGGGTTGGGACAATCACATAGGTACTAGGGCTTGGCATGACCAGCCGATTGATCAGAAGGCTTCTCTGAATTCCCATCTAGCCTAAGTAAGGGCCAAAGTGGAGTGTTGCATGCCATGGACTGCTAAGCCACCAAGAATCCATCCTTAAGCATCATGGGTTTTCGCCAACAGAGGGACCCATTAGGGGGATTTTACCCCTCTATAGAGGTGCAGTCAGTATATTCTTCATCTGCAGTTGGCAGCACGGAAAGAGTTAGTTTAAGTCAATAGCTATTATTCATAATTTGAAGTTGGAATATTTTATAATGGAGATTGCGTGTTTGTAACCTAAACAATATCACTTCAAGTCACAATTCCCTTTAGTTATTTACATCACATTTTCCATGATTTTATTTTTATTCAAATCTCTATTAATAATTTTTTATATCAAATAATACTGTTGTACTAATCTCTGTACTAATAACATGCAACTGTATTTATATATACAACAAAATAGCGGTTTACAGTGTGAACAGGAAAGCTAATTTGCATATTGATCTTAAAAATTTGATTTTAATAAATATGTGCTTGGAATTATTGATTTCTAATTGTTTGATTTTATCTTAATGAATATGAGCAAAAATCTCAGGGATAAATCTTAAATAAAATTATACTTATTTCTTGTTAATCAATTTCTTTTACTTCCTAATTTAACTATTTAGTTAAAATAAGAAAATTTAGCAATGAAAGACGGGAGTGAAGGAAAAGTTTTAGTTGTTTTTATCTGCATTCTTATCTAGTTTTATATTAGCCTTTCTAATTTAATATAATATTTTATTACATTAAAACTTAAATACTTGCACTCTGAGAGTGTATATATTTGCTAGTTCTTTCAAAGAAAGAATAGTGGGAAAAAAATCTCACCAATCTATCAGCATAAAAAATGAAGTCACTCCTTGATGTTGATCTGAAATAAAAAAAGATTTTATAATTACTACATTAGGCACAAAAGGAGAAAAAGATTCAATTTTTTTTTTTTTTTAAAGAAAAAAAAGCGAAAAATAGATGAGAAAAAAAAAGAAAAAAAGAAAATGAGGAATAGAAGAAATATTGGTAAGCAGTGCTCTAACATTTGTGATTGCATGAATTTTAAATGACATGTCAACCAGTCCAGAAATCTAGTGTATTCTAAAAGCCTCACTGACAGGGTTGTAACATTTGTGATTGGTGAAAACAGTATGAGTTTTCTTATGAAAGAGATGAAAGGTAATTTGTGTCATTGTAGCATTCCCAGTTAATTTGTTTTATTTGTGTTTATTGTTATTTAATCACATTAGTTATACAGAGCTTCAATTCAAGTGAATCCAGTAGAGCAAACTGTTAAGCCTTGGTTGGCAACCAGTCTAGTAGAAGGAAAATGGAATTCAAACCAGCTTTACTCCACTAGGCAGAATCAGGAATTTTTAAAGATCCCTTGTGAAATTGTCTCCGTTGAGACATTGCTGTTACGACTTTGGTCTGTCCAGCTTTGTTGGGGATGGGGGAGGCGTCTTGTTTATTGAGTGGTTATATGAAAGCTAAGTAATGTTGACAGAGCCATATACTTGAGGATGTTGATGTTAGCTTTTCCATGTATAAAGCCAACAGGTGAAAATGTTTACAACTTTAGTATTACCTGTCGGTTTTTTTCTTCTTTGTTTTTAAATGTCTATTAATAGTATAACAAGAGTAATATTTGTTCTGCCTCCTGTGTGAATCACCGAGAAGTGAAAGAGACACCAAAGAGATTCGAGGCCATTCATAAAAAAAAAAAAAAAAAAAAAAAAAAAAAAAGATAATATTGAATTGATTGATTTTAACAGCATGTCAGTCTAGGGTTATTTCATATCAAAATGTTAGGTTGGTTTCTTTGTTTAATGGCATATCAACTCTCATGGGTTAGTTAATAGCATTCCAGGCTTTTCAAATATCAGTTCTTATATAAAGAAACTTCAAGTTATCTCAATATCTCGATAGAGAGATATGACATAACTTGAGGTTTCTTTATATAATAACCGATATTTGAAAAGCCTGCTTCCCACACACGTAGATAACAAACGCAAATATAAAATTAAATATACTGAATTTAGGGAAGCATGAAAAAAAATTAAAAAGTGACCCCTCAAAATTATGACCCTCTTAGTCCAATATCTCTCTCTCTCTCTCATATATATATATATATATATATATATATATATATATATATATATATATATATAGGGGGAGGCATGCTTTTCAAATACCAGTTCTTATATAAACAAAGTTAATTTATCATTCCAACAAATGGTCGGGACTAAGTGGCTGGGTCAGTTGTAATTCTTTGAATCTTTAATTTTATTATTCTTTCATGCTTCAAAAAAAATCAAATACATTTATTTTTATATTTGAGTGTCATATATATCTCTCTATCTCACTGTGTGTGTGTGTGTGTACCTTTCTCTTTGTGACTTTACCTATTCATTTTTTTTTTAAATTTAATTTGCTTTTCAAACTCACTTTCCTTAAAGAGGTGCTACTCATGTATTGTTTTTTTGGCAGGAATAGCCTAGCAAATTCCATCTCTCTTCAGGTCAACAAGTGGTTTGAATTCAGCTTTTCTCCTAAACAGATTGCCCAACCAAGATAAAAAGAGTCCAGCCTACTCTATTTACCCATAGCTGGAGGGAGAATATTATTTGGATTTTAGGCAACTCGTCCTCAATCTTTATTGTTATATAAACAATGTTATGGCGAATGTGCCCTCTGGTCTTCCCTAGGTGTTTCTTGTCAAACTCAGGAACCTTGTGAGAATCAAGAGCCTTCACAGAACTTCAAAACAAACCCTTTATTCAATTCACCAAGGTAGACAGTTTCTCATTCCACTAACCATGAATGGGTACTCGTGTTAAGCTATGTTAAGTATTCTATATTATTATCACCCTTAGCCAGGATTGAACCAGCAACCAACACACAATTGTCACTTAGAGCTGTATTAACCCCTATATCCATTATGCTACATTAATATTAAGACAAATGGAGGGAGAATAGTTGTATTAATACCTTTGATAAAGGTAAGTGCTATGGGAAATACAAACAGCCAGAAAGACACAAAAGCAATCATCAGATGATTGTGACATGTCTGACATCGCTGGAGTCCTACAAGGTGATATTAGCACCAGTTCTATTCATAATCTGCCTAAACTACAGTGATGCTGATAGCTTTTAAATTTAGCGTGTCCTAGGATGCAAATATTTGCTTTGAATGAGTTGCCGGGAAAATTTATGGGTCCCCAATAAAGCCATCTAACTCCTACCTTGTAACCTGTGCAATTAGTTTCAAAGAAACTAGTTAAATGTATTTACAGTTCACTTGAAATGGTGAGTGAAGAAAAAAAGAAAAACACTAGGATGCATGGATACAATTTTACTGCGTTCTTTTTTATTTTCGTTTGTCAGGGCCGCGTACTTATCAGCATCTCTGAGACTATGTTCTCCAAACATCATTAGAGCTAATGAAGAAAAAGGTTTCACACTAAAAAAGACAAGCAGATGACATCCCACAAAAACTATTACAGATGCAAACTACGCAGATGAACTAGCACTTCTGGCAAATACACATGTCCAAGCCAAATCACTGCTGCATAACTTGGAGAAGGCAGCAAAATTTTCTACCATTACAACAGGTACTAACCACCATAGTGGTAGTACCTGTTAGAGTCCCATCTATGGGTCAAATAGATCTATTTGTAAGTTAATGAAAATTATTTCTACCAGTTTATTATCACCTATAATTGTAGGTGGTTGGTTTTGAAGGCTATCACAATACAAGAAAAATGAGGTAACTATGATGTTCGTTTTACCTTTGATTTGTAAATATTTCAGGATTAAGATTCGTCAAAAGATTTCTGAAAGCTTAAGTTCTAGAGTTGTTACCTTATTGCTAGAATTTGTCCACTCTTTTGTAATGCCTAGTGATGTTTTTTTTTATTACCTGTGTGCGTTCATGCTGTGCCCATATGTGTTGTGTAGGTATAACTGTAAGTATAATTTAGTGGTCTGACATGGTCTTGGTGGCTGCTGTGAGATTTGTACCTAGGTCAAATTGTTAGTTTTAACAACAAAACAAAACAGTTTTGCCTTTTCTTCACGCATCAGTAGTCACAAAAGAGGATTTATAGGCATTATTGAACCATGTGAACTCTTAACAAAAACTATTTTTACAGTGTTGGATTAAGATTAAAAAGAAAGCAAACATATGGAACTGTACTTGACTTAAATTGACATTTCTCTATAAAAAAAAATATTTAATGTCCTTTAATGTTACTTTACAGCATAAATTGATGAACTGCAAATGTAGAATTCTCAAGAACAATTCACATTCTGATAACATTAAAATCATCAACACAAACACTAAAAACTAGAGTAGTTTACAAAACAACCAACGACATCAGATCTAAGAAAAGACAAAAATAGAAAAAAAGAAAAGACTAAAAAATAGAAAACATCTTAACCAACAATAATACCGGTTCCAAAAAATTAAGGACAATTACTCAGAATTTCAACCCATGTTTTATTTATTAAACCCATAGACTGAACCCTAACAGGTACTATCACACCAGGTCAGAGTGGACCTGGGGGGGATTAATGGCAGTGAAGAGATACTTTACACTACCCTAAATTTTCAAAACTGGAACCTCACCAATAAATGCAGTTTAGTGTCCCAGATAGGGCACCTTTTTTTTGGAGAGAGGGTCTTGAAACCCTATAATTATTAGATAATTGAAACCATACAACTGCATGCAGTATATTAGTATTAAATAAGAATACTTGATATTATTTAAACATGTACAAAAAACTATTAAGAAACAACACAAAATAATGTCAATATCAGTGTACAATGAATGCAATTCCCTAACCTCTTAGCATAACCCTAAACAGGTTGACATGCAGGGGGGGGGGGGAGGCAACTGAGAGTATCGAGGAGTCACATTATCTGATAATTTTGCATTTTTCTTAACACCAGATTATAATTGGTTTGTTTGTTTAATGGCACATCAACCGCACAGGTTATTTAATGCCAAAACTTCTTTTAAATAATGATTTGCAAGGGAATAGTTTGTAGGTAAATATTTTGTTTTTAAACTAATTGTTAGCATGCGAGACAAAAGTTGGAACTCAAATTTCATTTACAGGTGTATTTTTGTAGATAGTTTTGTGGGTGTATTTTATATCCAATTCATAATTTTTAGTTTATTTTTATTTCTCTCAAGAAAAACAAAATGCCATCCATGTTAGCATTTTCAAATAACATTTCTCTGGATTTTTTAGATGAAGCTTGATAATTTGGATTATTCAGACTATCGTCCTCATCTTTGTTATCTGCGCACAATTTCAGCCAATGTGCCCTCAGGCCTTCAATTTCAAGGATGGAGGTTCCCAGGTCTGACAAAATACCTGAAGAAGGCTGGAGGGCACACTGGCCGAAACATTGTGCAGATAACAATATTCCGAATAATCGAAATACACATTTTCAAATAGATATTTCATTTGTATTATTTGGATTTTTCAGACTATTGTCCTCATAACAATAAAGATGAGGATATTTTGCTCCTATTTGTCTAAATTTTTAGTCCAAAAAATCCAAATAATCAAGCCCAATCTAAAATTTTTTTAGACAAATAGGAGCAAAATATCCAGATAATGAGGATGTGCTCTGAAAATGATGCTTCTTATATCCACAGAGAACATAATAGAGCAAGTTTTCAGCTATAAATCACTAGTAAAGAATAATGTATGCAGCTCTCTCTCTCATCCCACCCCCCAGCTATAGTTTAAATAGTAACACTACTGTTTTTCTACAAGGATGGCTTTGGTATTAAATAACCCACAAAAGTTGATATGCCATAAAAAACAAAGAAATCAAACCAAACATTTATTCTTAAAATATTGGTTGGATTTTTTGGCATGTCATCCCTTGGGTTATATATATTTACCAACCCTTCCACATGAGTAAGATGTGACACAAGGTCAATTTCTTAAGTAGAGTTTAACAGGTTTGGATTCAAAGTTTTCCTTCTTCTATACTGGTTGCCTAACCAAGGTTAAAGAGCCCAGTCTACCCTACTATTTACCCATAGCACAGGGAGAATAGTTGGATCCATACCTTTCCCAAAGATATTAGCGCTATGGGAAATGCAAACAGCCTTGTCCAGATTTGAGCTCATCTTGCTGTATCCATTTCCTATGACAATAGCCATTACACCACATAACATTGCATTATTTTTCATGACTAGTTAGAATGGTATTATTTTTAAGTTGTACATGCTACATGCAGACTTTGTTAAATAAAACTATATAGTTATTCTATTTATTGTATGTAATACAACATAGCAGGTATTTAAAAAGGTATTTTTAACTTCAAAGAATGCAAAGTTTTATCAAAATTGTTCTAAAAATAAAGAAATGGTGAGGAAATTACTAAATTTCATGTTTTGAATTAGTCAGTGATTTGACATTTTTTAAACAAAATCATGTCCATTTTGGTATCACCAATTTCGGGGTTTTAAATTCTCATAAATTTTGAACCACTGGGGATATTTGCATAATTCAAACAGTTTTGAACTCCATTTACACAGCTCTATATAACTAATGTGACTAAATAACCTTAAATAAATAAAAAATCAACTGGAAATGCTAATAACATTGATATTCATGCCATACTATACTCCAGGCCTGATCATGGTGCAACTGAAAGACAGATCCGGAGGTCTATTAAAAATTCAATTAACTATTTTTTTTTTTAAATAATTGGAACAATACCTGAGGATAAGATATTGATATTCTTACTAATATTTGAAATATCATTTATTATTTGAATAAATGGTTCGGTGAGACCTGTAAATAGTGTGAATGTTTCTATTTCAACATTATGTAGATATCTTTTAGCAGAAATCTTAACATCTTTGTTTAGTTTAATTCTTATCAGTGTCCACAACAATATTACATATTTTCATTTAACGTTTAAAAATAGTTAACTTAATTTTCAATAAGCCTCCAATTGCACCATGAGCAGGCCTGGAATATAATACACGATGGTTCACACAGAAACTAGAATCTCTTAGGATAGATCATTGGGAATTCTTAAAAATTAACTAATATAATTTTCATTAAATCACACCATGAGTTAGGTTAATTTTTGCATTCTGCTCATGAGGCACAGTTGGGTAAATAGATATAAATAGCTCTTAATTTTTTTCATTTGTTCCATGAAATTTCCACAGGGAAGTCCTGCTAGTTAATTACTGGTTATTTTAAGCTTTATGAAAGATTAACAACTGAATGTAAATAGAATAGAAAAAATAAGCCTCAATTTGTAAAGTGTAATCAGATAAAGAACACTTAAGTTGATTGGTGTAATTTACAGTCGACCAACTTAATGACTTTTAAATGCTGATAAGGAATTAAATTTTCAATGAGAACATTCAAACTAATAAGTGAAATCTAAATTTTATATTTATATGTTAATCATCAACCAAAGAGTATAACATTCAGTGTGATGGGAGATTATATTATATATATATATATATATATATATATATATATATATATATATATATCTCATCATTACCATTGCAGTCTCGGAAGACAATAGAATTCTTGTGCCCCTAAAGTTACAGCGCCTCCTGTGATTGATGTCCAATGTTCGAAAAACATTGTCGACCACAGATGTCGTATGTGAAGGCCGTCCCTGAAGATGTTGATGTGCCAGTGCTTTGTTGCCGACACTTTCTTCTGGACCTCTTGGCTTCATGGTGTTGTGTCAGGGTGACATGAACTGTCCACTACGGAAAACCTGCCACCACAGAGGGCAGTCTTGAGTCAAATTTTCCCAGCTGGAAGAGGTAATGCCAAAGCACCTGATATCATTCTTGCAGACATCATTGAAACATAGCTGAGGGCAACCAATCTGTCTTACCAGTTGTCCCACACTCTTGCTGTGAGCTTCCCAAAAGTTGAGGCAGCTTTTCCGATCCGGCAACAGAGTTCAGTATCAAGTGACAGGTAGGTGAAGGTGTTTACGGCGATGCAGGGAGGATTTTCGGTTCCCTGTTCAATTGTTTTGGTTTTCTTAATCCTGATGGTCAAACTAAAGTCCTGGCAGGCTTGGGTGAACTGGTCCACACACACATATATATGGGGCTCTTGCTTTCAAAAATATTCTGACAAAGGGATTTTTTATGCCGTAATATTAAGAAAATAAATCAAAAGGTAAGCGAACAACATAGTTTACACTTGCATTGTGATAGCCTTCAAAACCAATCAAAAAATCCTTATAAAAAAAAAAATGCCATGACACTTTTGGATTGGAGTTCGTGCTGAGTGGATGCATGCACAACACGTGTGATCTAATTAAGTCACTTTTAGGGTATAAGTAAAACAGAGAAAATTATGAGTATAGAACCTAAAAATCAAGTAGAAAATTCTAAATCAAATTGAATAATTTAGGGTAGAATTAAAACATGATCGATGAATAAGCTACATCCTCAAAGATCTATTAACTGCTATTTGGGGCTGAGTACAATGCAACAGTTAAGTTATTCTTATAGTATAGTAGATTACTGTTTAAATAGTTTTATTTGAGTTCATCTTGAGGGAGTATTCCAGCTACTCCACAACTGAAATATCATGAGAATAGGAAATACACAAGCGGTCTCCAAGATCCATTAATTGTTATTCAGGGAAAGTTGAAAAAAAAAAAAAAAAAAAAAAAAACTTAGATAAAGAATATTGCTTTACATTAGTGAAATCCATAATTTTCTTAATATTAAGTTACTCTAATATTTTCTTCTGAATGAATTTAATTTGTTTAAAGAGTAATATATAATTACTCTTTAAACAAATTAATTCACTTAACTTAATGGTATTGTTTTTTTTCCAAGCCATTCAGAGGAAAATATTAGAGTAACTTAATGTTGAGAAGAAAATTATGGAATTCATTCACAAATAATTTTGAATTGATACTTAGTCACCTCTCAAGGTTTTATGACAGCTTGAATTCTTTTAAGCATGGATTTTACTTATGTAAAGCAATATTCTTTAGCAAAGTTTTTTCAACAAATAGCATATATATATATATATATATATATATATATATATATATATATATATATATATATATATATATATATAATTACACACACTTTTCCTTATATCAACAAAAGCTCCTGAAGAAGATCTACTAAACAGATTGAAACACTGCAGCGTTGGCTGAATAAATACCACTCATTTTATTTGAACCTGTGTTTTTTCAAATTTTTCACTATATTACATACCGTCGGATTCACTTCCATTTTTCTCTTCACACACACACACATACACATATAAAAAATAAATAAATAAGTAAATAAAAAATTTAAAATTATTTAAAAAAAAAAAAAAAAAAAGAAAAAAAAAAGTGGACACTGACAAATTTTCACCTTAATCAAATCGCAATTTTTCGCGTATACCTGGTCCAATCTTAAAATATCAATATAGTTGGAAAGAAACAAAAATAATCGGTCTAAACATGTAATTTTTATGTTTTTATCCATTGAATTATTTTTACGGTGAGTTAAAACGGTATTTTGCTTCGAACAGCTGGAAAGTCATAATATGAGTTTTTTCCCCCCAGACTAAAATTTACAGGGTGATTTGTTTTGCAAAATCAAAGTGGCTAATCTTTATCAATATTTTTGAAATTTTACACTTCATTAGAACTTAAAATACAAGCAGGAACTGGTTTTCTTTTCTACCTTTGGAAGTGAAAATATGATAGACAAAAGTTGACAGATTTCTTCAAAAAGTATAAGATAAGCAAAAAAAAAAAAATAAATAAAATAAAAAAAGCACTATCACTAATAGAAGAAAAGTCTCAGAATTATTTTCATATATAACATGTGACATTTGGGTGTTGCTTAACTGTCAGGTTTTTTTTTTGTTAAACTTTCAATTTTGGAAAAAAACAACTTGAAGAAATATAAACAAAACTCAGCAAACAGACCGGCTTTGTTTAAAAACATGTAAATAGGTATTCTATTTCTTGTAATTAAACATAGGTACTTAAAAATGTATTTTAAGTTCAAAGTGATGTTATATTTAAATTATTATTCAGTTATTAGATTATTAAAATAGCTTTTTAATTTTAATTCATATTTTATTTTGTTCTTTAAAAATTAGATAGAGTTTTTCAATTAATTCAATAAATAAATGCTTACTTTAATAAATATCAAATTTATTAAATCTCCAAGAAAACAAATTAAGAGCATATTATTCATTCATTGATTCTACAAACATTTTTTTAAATAAATTTTATTTGAAAAGAATTTATTTTTCTACAGAAATGAAGAAAATTTAGTTTGACATTGAATTTTTAAAAACTTCCACCACCTCAGGCAATTTTCAAGACTAATGCAATAAACAGTTAAGTTGTTCTCAGTATAGAGAGATTGCTGTTTAAATAGTTTTGAGTTCATTTTGTGGGAGTGTTCCAGCTACTCCACAATAGAAAGAAAAAAATAAATAAAAAAAACTAGAAAAAAAAAAAGCAAATAGTTAGAAAAATCAGTTAAACATGGAAGCTAGTAACATCATGACAAAAATCAAAAATAAACAGCATTTATAAAATAAAAAATAAAAAAGCAGAAGGAAAAATTTCAAAATTAACCTAGAATGCAAACCCTTAAACAAACAAAAACCAAAGAGAAAGAATTGGTAAAATGATCTTGTCTAATATTTCCGATAACCTGAGGGGTACTATAAATGTAAACCAATGGGAAAATACAAAAAGTGCAATTACCGTATACACTCGCAGATAGGTTGCACTTTTTTCTTCTTTTACAATAAAAAATTCTGCCAAAATCAGTTGTGCGACCATTTGACATAAATGTAAAACAGAACTACTTTAATTTTTTATTCGTCATTATGTTGTAATGATTAGCAATTGCAATGACACCAAATGCATACAATATGCATTTGAAAGCTTTCCGAAGCCTTTTGTATATATACAAAATTATATAAATATCATTATACTAAAGCTGAGCAAATCAACTTTTGTCTCTTAAAGGTTTTTTTTTACTATTTAGTTTATGACAACAAAGTTATAAATTATTCCTTACTTTTTAGGATTGAGTTATATTTGAAGAAAATCCATTTTAATTGGTTCTAATTAGTCGTAAGTTGCAATTAAGTCAAAAAGTGACCCTTCTCTTACTTTACATTCTGCCTATCACTTTCCACCACAATGTATATTTTGATTACATTATTATGTTAGTTTCACACACACAGATTAATGTCATTCCCAGGACATGAAGACCCTCAGCCACTGCCTTCTAGCACCCATGATAAATAGGGTTGGGACAATCATATAGGTACTAGGGCTTGACGGACCAGTTGATTGATCGAAGTGGAGGCTTCTCCGCCGCCTGTCTAGACAAAGTAAGGGCTAAAGTGGAGTGTTGCATGTCATGGACTGCCACCCATAACCAACATTGGGGGAATCTTACCCCTCTGCAAAGGTGCAGTCGGTGTATTCTAACACCCAAGTCGACAAGGCTACAGAAACAGCTAAGGAAATATGTTGTGTTTATGGCCATGGTGTCATCTGGTGACATGTCATTAAGAGATTAACCTAGACCAGGATACTCATAAGACCTCAGTTAAGATGCTTTGAGAGAATTAGTGGAATACAATCCGTGCAAAAGTACTTGAGAATAAGTACTTGACCTCAACACACCCTTATCTATAATCTGCCACCACTTGAAAAAGATAGGAAAAGTAAGCAAGCTGGGTTTCTTAGTATTTGGGTTGTTCTCCCAGGCAGCACCTGTCCCCTCATCTAAAAGGGGCAGAGCAAGGTTTATTGCCCAGTGCCTGAGGTGCACAAAAAAGAGAAGTTCAAGGGATTATGCACTTTTTGCACTGGCACTGTATGAGCTGCGGTTTGTGCATGGCTCCCTACATTAAAAAGTCCTTGTATCAATGGGTGGATGGTCAAGAATATACTTACTCTTTGTGAGAAGAATAAGGAAGATTGTATATCCATATGCAACCTAAAGCCCCCCCCCCATCACTGTGGCAGGGTGGTAACAATACAGTAGTGTCAGAGCTATGCCATATGGAACTCAAGTTCCAGGTAGGGCCTACCAAGGGGAATTGGTCTATAACACTAACCAAACTTTTTCACGGTGGGCTGGATAATTGAAAAAATAACAAGCACAGGCCACATTATTATTATTATATTATTATTATTATTATTATTATTATGTTTAATACTTGCTAGCCAGAACAAAAGCTCCAAGAAAAAGATTTAAAACAAAATTTATCTTTCCAGGTTATATTCATGGATGAGTGGCGAAATATGCACAAAAACAAATTTAACCAACATATTTATTTTCCAAACATTATCAAAGAACGCAACATTAGCAGAAATGTTTAGGGAGATTTGTGAAACTGAAGTTTGCCTTTCAAGATATCAATGTTTGGTTTGGAATTGCTACATCCAATCAATAGATTTGCTTTCAAATGTTTATCAGTCAATTTCGTTCAATGGATTGGTTCCGTAGTCTATAGTGAAAAAGTCTTCTTTCAAGGGAGAGAAATGAAACATTACAAGGTGATAAAAAATGGGTCTTTTATGACAATCTTCAATACAAAAGCAGTGGATTGACAAGTATAAATCTCCACAGCTCATATTATGCTTTTAAAAGGTGTCTTATATATCACTAAGAAATAAATGTTTACATATGGTGTGAATAATTTGCATACTGGTTTTAACAAAACAGGGTTTAATTATTTGGTGTAATTGATTTCTAATATTGTTTTATTCTCAAACGTATTTAAAGCAATCCTATGTATAATTTTATATTGAAATCAATTAGAATAAAGTAAGAATAAGTGAAATCTTTTGTTTTCTATTTAATTTTATCATTTTTTCTAATTCAACATAATATTCAATCATATTAAATATTGGATTGAAAAAGATGTCTCTACAAAAGGTAAAGCTTCAGGGATAAAAAAAAAAAATGTATGCTGTGTGTATAGTGGGATCTCCACGATACTAATTTTCAGTTTTTAACAGGTATTTTCAGATGCTGTCATTACGTGGCATTGCTGAAGTGACCCATGCTAGTTATGAACCGTATAGCAGTTTGAAAGCGTTTTTATCAACAAATTAATGTAAGAAAGCGAGGATTCAATCCAATATATAAGTAAGTAGAAGTTGGGGTGGCCTAAAGTTGGTATCAGTCAAATAGCAAGGGAGTCTATCCCCTTTTCATTAGCGCTAGACAGATTATTTTTGCGTCTGGAGTGGAGCGCCACACCTACCATCAGCTCCTCACTTTACCGAACAGATCCCTGTGCTACTCATGCGCCAAGTTGGCAAGGGCCAGTATTGAACCCAGAACCTTGTGTTTCCTAGGCAGATGCTCTACTGACCGGCCCTAGCAAAAACGATGAATTCTATTAGAATTTTTGTCCTTTAACAGACGAAGAATTCCATTTGTGCTCACCCTATTCATTATAATTTCTTTTACATAAGTCAGTCTTGTAGTACACAAGCGACATTTTTAATTAAATCATTAATTTATAGAATTCCTAAAAACTTTGTTGAAATCATTTCCAAAATATATTAATGTATGAAATTAATTCATTGTTCAATTGTTCACGAATAAAACAAAGTTTATTTATGACTCAACCTAATATATACATAGTATAGTATATACAACATAACTTTATTAACACATTTATAGTATTTATGATTTCAATTGATTTATTTCTAATGAAATTAATTCATTGTTAAATCATTAACGAATAAATTATATCTATCAATAATGGAGATTCGGTCTAAAAAGTTTACAAATAAATACCTGCGATTTTATGTAAAATTTAAGTATAAAATATTCCAAATAGTTTTTTTAAATAATTAATAGAGGCACAGAACTAAGTTTCCATTTCAAATTGTTTTTTTACTCCTTTAATAAATTTGATGATTTTACTTATGATACAAAACCCTCTGACATTGAATTTTTACCTCCCACTCACTCAGGTAATATCTTTCAAAAATTAATTTTTACACCACCCAGGTCATTTTTTGCTAGTATTATTGATTGAAATTAATTATTATACACACACGTGTCAAAAAGGAATGCCATTTTGTTTAGGACTGGTATAATTACCAACACAGGAACATGTATCATACATCAAAATGAAGCTGGTTCTCTGTGGATCACATCTCTACTTCTCCATGTAGTCACCATTTCTCAATAGCAATGTTACACTTTCAAATGAGAGCATGTATCCCTGCCCCATAAAATTATGTTAACTGTTCTTTGAACCACTTCTTCATTACAGATTTCACTTCCTCATCACTGGAATAATATTTGCCTCTCAAACCCTCTTTCATGGGGCCAAAGATATGATAGTGATTAATTCCATGGGGTGGGAGTCCCTATGACATAGTGGCTTAGATGGTGGACTGTGACATCATAGTAAACAAGTTCAAACTATAGTACTGCTATTATGTTCACTTTTAAACTAATACACTTGGGAAAGGTATGAACCCCCCCCCTTATCCCTCCAGCTATGGGTTAAGTAGTACCACTATTGTTTTTCTACAAGGATGGCTTTAGCATTAAATAACCAACAAATGTTGATAGCCATTAAACAAAGAAACCAAACCTTTGCACATGAAGTTATGGAAAATTATTTTTAACAGTTTATAAAACCAAACAAATATATACCTACAAACTATTTGCTTAAAAATCAAATATACAAAATTACAAGATTTGGCATTAAGTAGGTGAAAAATTGTTTTGTAAGGGATTATTTAAAATCAACCATAGTAATCATTTTCCCAACTGTAAAAGTCCATTGACAAAATATTTCCACCTGCAACAATATTGCAGCACTCTTCAATCAATCTGCCCAAGTTTACTTGTTTCGTGTCCGATGCACGTCTGTTCTCGTCAGCAAGATCAAACAACTCTTCTGTGTGTGGAAAGGCCTTAAATAATAATTAACTGTCCTGACCAAGATCCCACATCCAGGCCTATCATGCCCTGATGCTGATCGCAATTTGCATACGTGCCAACAAGTGCAAGTAGTCTGACTTTGAGCCATGACTCACGATTAGGTTGCGATTAATTGATTAACAGCATATCAACCCATCCAGGAGTATTTTATGCCAAGCGGTAGGTTGAGGGATGGTTAAATTTATTATTAGTTCTTTTTTCAAGGATTTTTCTTGATTTTGACAGTAAGTTGTTTGTTGCTAAGTGGATTGGAAATCAGTTTAAGGGAGAAGTTTATAGGATAAAGTTCTGTCCCATTTTTCCATCTCTTACAAGAATTTTATTAATTTTCATAGAATCTCAATAAGAATCTCTACTGAAAGTAGAAGAAACAAGAATTTATTTCCTTTAAAATACAATGATACCTTGACTTAAGCATTTAATTCGTTCTGCCTATAACTCAAATCAATTTTCCCCATTGAAATAAACTGAAATGCCATTAATCCGTTCCAACACCTAGAAAAAAAATTTTAAGTGTTTTTTGTTATGAATATAATAATCAAGGAGGAAAACTGATGAAAGGAAGTCTTGTTGAATCAAGACAATACTCTAGCACACAAGTCCTTGGTTTCAATGACTGTTGTATGTGACTGGCTTTGAACGGGTTGATCAGCCTTCCTATTCTCCTGATTTGGTCCCATCTGACTCATCAGTTTCACAACACAAAAAAAAAAAAGAAAAAAAAAAAAAAAAAAACACTGTGAGGAATCAGTATCGTAGTGATGACGACGACATATATCTGCAGTAGACTTTTTGACCAATGGGATCCTAACACTGCAACACTGATGGAAAAAGTGTGTGGATCACAAGGAGAACTATGTTGAAAAATAAACCTCATTTGGTCACAGTCCATGAGAGTATCTTGGTCAGTCTATGAACTTTTCAGCTGACCCTCGTAAAAAAAATTAATACAGGATGTTTTAGAAAAATTTATATCATTCCATAATCTAACAACTTGACCAATTCTTGTTCAAATGATCTCAAATTTTAACAGCATGTGGAGAAATGACTCAAAATTCCAGATTTATTTCTTTTTATATTATTTTTAATTATAGAAATGCCATTCACTGAAAAAGAAAAGGCATTTAAATATTAAACATGGAATTGGACTTGTATTTTGTAAAGATTTGACATCATTTGAACGAGAATTGGTAGAGTTTTTAAATTACAAAATGAGATTAATTTTTCTGAAATACACTGTACTTCTCAAATATCAATTTTTTTTAACTCCCTGTACATTTAGATAGCAGTATTTAGCACACCCATTTGCCACTGGTAGGATGCGATAAGGACGCAAGTACAGGGCATCCAGCAAGGATTGAACTTGCTATTCAGTAATGGATGTGCAAGACAAGCTTGCTAACCATTACACCATGATTGGATGGCCAAGCATTTATCCATCCCATTTGCTATGTATAGGATGTGATACAATATCACAAGCATTAAGCATGGATTGAACTCACTATTCAGTAGTAACTGATATACAATACCAACTTGCTAACCATAACACCATGAAGTTGCACCCAATTACCCAACCTATTCACTATGGGTACTATGTAACTGAAGGTCACAACTATAGGGCATCCAACAAGGATTGAACTTGGTATTCAGTAGTAATGGATATGCAAGACTAGCTTGTTAACCATTCCACCACAAAGGAATGTTCAGATCTAAATAGTAATAACAATTTAACAATGGAATCTAAGATTGACTGAATAATCTTGCAAAAGATTTATGCATTTATTTGTAAAAAGTTTTTTTTGCAAAGATGATTTTCATTTTAAAAATAACTTAAAATGAAATACCAGAAAACTGCTAACTTCAGTCAAGATTATATGGACAAAATCTTAAACTTAGAGCATGGCACCAGGTCTGCTCATGCCAGAACTGGAGGTCTATTGAAAATCAAGTTAACTATTTTTGAAAATAACAATTTCACCCATAAAATGTGTTAAAAGTTAAATGAAAATATGTAATATTGTTGTGGACACTGATGAGTATTAAACAAAACAAAGATGTTATTAAGATTTCTGCTAAAAGATGTTATCTACATAATGTTGAAACAGAAACATTCACACAATTTACAGGTCTCACTGAACCTTTTATTCAAATGATATATTATATTCCAAAAGTAAGTAAAAATTTCTTTAAATTTCTCAAGCCAACAACACTGGAGTAACTAGCTCAAATTGAAACTAAAATGCCCTGATCTTATATCTAAATAAGCCTCCAGTTCTGTCAGTTGTGCCATGAGCAGGTGCCTTCCCCATCCAACATTCAAGTTAGTATGGAATAACATCCTTCAAAACCTTTAATATAAACAACATTTTACTGTATATCCATCAACCCCTCCATCATGAACAATATGTGACACAAGGTCAATTTTTAAGCAGTGTTTTATGGGGTTGAATTCAGTGTTTTTTTCTTCTAGATTGGTTGCCATACCAAGGCCAAAGAGCCCAATCCACCCTACCCATAGCTAGAGGAAGAATAGTTGGATGCATACCTCTTGTAAGCGCAATGTGAAATACAACCAGCCTCAACCAGGATTTGAACTGGTGTTGTCCATTTTCTATGTTAACCATTACACTACGAGCACCTCCAATGTTCTGCTTGTACGTTCATAAAAATTGATCAACTCGTCTAGGTTTATTAGCATTCTTAGTTGATTTTTTTAATTTTTTATTTGAGGTTATTGTTATTTAATCACGTTAGTTATATAGAGCTTTATAAATAGAGTTCAAAGTGGTTCAAAGTTATGAGAATTTAAAGTCCCGAAATTGGGGACATGTTTTGTTAAAAAAAATGTCAAATCACGGACTAATTCAAAACAAGAAATTCAGACATTTCTTCACCATTTCTTTATTTTTAGAGCAATTTTGATAAAACTTGGAATTCTTATGTAAAATAATGTTCTTTCTGATTCTGTACTCAAATTGTATGTATCTATGCTGTAACCCATTATTTAGAGAATAAGAGGTACGGATACCAGTTTTTTTAAAGTTTACCACAAGATTATTCAACATTTCCATTAAAATATTTATATTTACTTGTTGAGAAAAGACTTGGAGGAGGGTAAAATATTGCTTTCATATCGCATTAACTTTTGGGGAAAAACACCTTCAAACAGCTAGGGAGTTCAATAGTAGCGCAAGTTGGATTTTCAGCAGGCACTGCTTAGCGTTTTTTAGGGCAGGGGGTCAGGACTCATTTATGCAATATGCACCCAAATTTTTTTGCACTGCCTGGAGGGCATAAAATGGCCATGGTGAACAGAGTTCAAATCCTGGACAGGGCCGTTTATATTTCACATAGCACTAAATACTCTTGGGAAAGGTATAAATCCAACTATTCTCCCTCCAGTTAGTAAATAGGACAGACTGGCCTCTTTAACCTTGGTATGGTAACCAGTCTAGAAGGCAAACCCATACTCCAGTCATGTGGCTAGAGTTAGATGTCACAGTAGAGCCCATTAGCCAATATAAAATAGTGATTCCCCCTTATCTATTTTACAAGTTTTTAAGTTTCTTTATTATACTGAATAATGTGGAGGCATGTGGTGTAATGGATAGAATCATAGGAAATGGACTCAAATTTCCATTTCAAATCCTGGACAGGGCTGCAACATAACGCTAATACCCCCGGGAAAGATATGCATCTTCCTCTTCCTCCAGTTATGAGTAAATAGTAAGGCAGACTGGTCTCTTTAATCTTGGTATGGTAACCAGTCTAGTAGAAGGAAAACTGAATTCAGACTTGTTAAACTCCACTTAAAATTTGATCTTTTGTCACATCCTGCTAGTGTAGAGGGGTTGGGTAAATATATAATTTAAAATGAAATACCTGAAAATTGCTAACTTCAGATTATATGAATAAAAAAATATTTAATCTTTGAGCTATAAATTCAGACCACCCCCACATATTCAAGATAGCATGAAATAACATCCCATCAACCCTTTAATATAAACAAAGATTTTGCAGTAAAGGTTTAATAAAAATTGAAATTATTTTTCCATAGTTATCAAAAATGATAGCAAATGGGTAGTGTTTAGTCTTAATGCCTAAATGTTGAAAGAATTTAAAATCCCCTTGTACAACATTCTCACTCTTCATTTTCTTTTTTTTTGGGGGGGGGGGGTAATTTCATTTCTTTCAGATTCAAGAAATCAAGCGGAAAAAAAAAAAAGAGTTCATTCGTAATTAAGATAAGACTAGAAGTTACGTAATATTTTTTTACGGGTAGGGAGTACGAACTTCTTATTCACGGATGATGTATTTTAAGATTAAGAAGATATCATCTATGAATCAATAATATCAAGGCTTTGTTGTAATTAAACCCAAACCTCGTGTCGCAATAAACCGTTTAAATTTAACGAAGTATTCATTTTAATAGAGATTGCAAAAAAGTAAAATATGTTCCTGAATAATACAATTTAAAATCAGTCCTCAGAGATATTTTTTAATATTTAAATTAAGTCTGAAGAGTTATATCCACCAGATGGTATGTAACCTTTAAGCTTGCATGAAGACAATTTTAAAATAAATCTTTTTCCGATTTGTTAATGGTTGCGTTAGTTCTTACTTTTGAATTTTATCATATACAGACACTTGTTTTTTTGTTGTTGTTTTTTCCAAATAAGGCACAAAAATAAGCGAAAAAATTAAGAGGAAAAGCTGTTACTTAACGAAGGCCTAACACGTGTTTTTATAAATATATAGTTGGAGGATTGTGTAATACACATGAAACTCGAGTAATCTTATATTTTAAACCTGCTCCATTATAACATTGAGCACCTTTCTATGCAAACACTTATTTGCTGTCTTTCATATATATAGTTTGCCATTATCGTTTATGGAATGCAGATTTGCTAGTTATTCCAAACATTGCAACAACCTTACAAGTAGCACTTGTTAGGAGGAAATAAAAAGAATGCTAGTTCGTTTTTTTTTTGTTTTGTTTATTAGTGATTAACGTAGATAGTGCGGGCACAGACTGAAAATAATAGAATGGTATTTTACAATTATCACATTACAAATATCTTATTCTTAAGAAAAAAAAAAGATCTTATTCCTAGTTTTGAAATTAATAGAAATAAGATATACATTTCTTAATAAGATATTTAATATCACATTAATGATGGTAATTTTTACTAATACATCAGCATAGCCTACCCTACATTAAAATTAGGCACTTAGTCTAGGGTGACTAATTTTAAAGCAAGTTGAGAAATTAACTAATAAAAAGGGGCTTAGTTAACAATTAATTCATGTATTTAGGAGGAAATTTAGTATGACCTTCCTAAATATTGAAAACCAATAATAGATGAAGTGTAAAGAACTGTAGTCTCATGAGAGAGAGAGAGAGGGAGAGGGAGATTTAACAAAACATGTTGATAACGTAATCACTAATTGACCTATCCCATTTCTAATAATTTAAGAGTCTTCGAGGTTTTAAGAGTCTTAAAAACATGTCGCAACGAGAGACTTTCTCCTTCTTGGACAAAAAAAATATACCGTCTTAGGACATCGTGTTAGTAAGGATTTTTTTTTTTAATTCTTAAGAAAGAAAAATTTGGCTTTGTTTTTAAGAAAAACACTGAAGTAAAACCGTTTTTCTCTATATATACATCACATGTCATTTTTTCCTTTTTGTTTTATAGAATCAATAACTACAGCAGCTGACGGCATAAGATATTATCTATTTATTATTCTTGTGTACACAATGCTGTATAAACCATTTGTATATTTAATAAATAAAAAAAATAAAAAAAGGTTGCGGAATAAATGTCTAGAGTTTAAAAAAGAATAAAAAAAAGGGAGGGACTGTTCTTCAAATTTAAAGAAAAAAAAATTATTAAGAGAGAATCAAAGGTCTTGTGTAAAAATAATTTTTAAAAGAAATAGGAGGAAAATTTACTAATATAGTATATTATGTTACTGAATTGACATATCTTATGTGTGTGTGTATATAAGAGAGAGAGAGAGACACACGTATATATATATCAGAAATAAGGTTTATTTAAAGCAAAAAGGAGAGGCACCAAGCCTTAAGAAAAGAAAAAAAGCCAAAAACTCAAAACTAACAAAAACAAAACGTTACGACTACTAGAAGAAGCACTTAGCCGTTTTATAAACATTAAAAAAGTATCAAATTTCATTTTATTTTTTCTCTTCTTTTAGAAAAGTCTTTTTTCTTACACGGATAGGAAATAATTCATGAATGAAAAACGAAAAAATAAATATATAAATGTTTGCGTGCTTCAAAATTGCGCCAGATATCACCCCCCACCATTTTTACTTCCACATCATCATGAAAATAAAAGAAAAGAAAAAGCAGCAAAATTCGGAAGAATATTCGTTCTAACTAAAGGAATCGCTTACTTGTCGCGTAAATGTGTCTGCAATTCCTTTACATTATTTGAACTTTTCAATATTATTAGTTGTGGCCCGAAATCCTCTTCTTTCACCACGTACGGAGCGATTTGTATCACGTCAGGTTCCATTATTCACTTATTTGATAATGAAAAGCTTTGTGTGCCGAGCTTTTTATACGTTTCACTTAGGTACCACGTGACCTAATCAAGTCCACGTTTTTTTCCTTTTTCACAACGACCGCTTAACGCCATAAAATGCGGAGTTTTTAAAAAAATAGTCCCTCCTTTATGGCCGCCACAAAATGCCTCATCCACACAAAAAGCAAACAAAACTTTTAGGTGCTCCCATAAAAAACGTTCGTTTTTATTGTGCTGATGTTCTCTTAAACTACAAGTGTAAAAAAAATATTTCTATTCTTTTTAGATACGACCGGCTATAAGTGACATTTTAACGTTTGCCTTTTTATGTAAGGAAAAAAAAACTTAATGTTTAATTAATTTTTTTAATACCATGATTATTTGAAAAAAAAAAAATTATTTTAAATGCCATAATTGTTTTGAATGCTATAATTATTCTAAACGCAATAATTATTTTTGAATACTATAATTTAAATATAATTCAATAATATACCTTTTTTAAGGTAATATTATCAAATAATAAATGTTGTTATTATTTGAACTTTGTGCCATATCAACCCTTGACGATAGATTTATATCTGCTGATTCATTTTGATTTTCGCTACAATCATTCAGATATACAATTTTGCAATATACTTGTTTTTGACCCAAATGACTACCACTTTAAATTCAATGAAAACTAAACAGGTGGTTCCCAAGTTTCACATTCTAAATTTGGTTGGTTGGATTTTACGGCATGTCAACCCTTGTTTGGTTATTTCATGCCAAAGAAGATTTGTTTTATTCATTCTTGCTGGGTATCCTTCTTTTTTTTTCAAACTCAATTTTTTAAGCTCATTTTTTTTTTTTTTTTTTCTTTACTATTTCTCTGAAATTTTGAGATTAGGCTTCATAATTTGGATTATTCAGACTATTGTCCTCATCTTTATTGTTATATGAACAATGTTGCAGACGATGTGCCCTCTGGCCTTCTTCAGGTATTTCTTGTCGGACTTGGGAGCCTTCTCGAACCTCCTTTTTTATCTATCTAACCAATAAATGGGACCCCAAAAGCTGGCAGTAATGGCAATGAAGAGATACTCCCAGAGCTCCAGAATTGGAACTTCACCACTAGATCCAAGTTTCAGTGGTATATATATGTGTGTGTGTATATATATCATGTGTATTATGGGGTAAAATGAGGTTTGGGTGTTTTAAAGGTTTAAAGTAGCTGGTTATTTCTGGTGCATGTTCTTTGTTTTTTTTGGGTTTTTTTTTTTGCTTTAACCCCATCTCATTTTGTGGTTGCGCTGAAAAGGAAGGAATTTAAGGAACGAAAAGAAAAAAGACAGAAACAGAAGGTGTTTTATGATTTAGGCTTTATTGACCAGCCATAGTCGCCTGTGGCGAGGGAATATCCCCCTAGCTAGTGGGAGCGACCAGACCCGGTTAAGGCCTAAACTAGAAATGGCCGAGAGATTCTTTTGGGGGTCGGGGGACAGCCCTTTTTGTCGTACATGCACGGAGGGTTCTTCCAGTGAAGGCCCCATGGAAGTTTTTTTTTTTTTTTGATTTTTTATTCTAATTTTATTTTAGTTTTATCTTAATCTCCACAATATATATATATATATATATATATATATATATATACATTGTGGAGGCACAGGGTGTAAATGTTTCCATCATGGGGAATGGATATGACTAGACAAGTTCAAATCCTGGACAAGGCAGTTTGAATTTCACTTAGCACTAATACCTTTGGAAAAGGTATGTATTCAACTACTCTCCTTCCAACTATAGGTAAATAGTAGGGTAGACTGGGTTCTTTAACCTTTGTTAGGTAACCAGTTTAGAAAAACTCTGAATTCAAAACTTGATAAACTTCGCTTGAGAAATTGACATTGTATCATATCCTGCTTGTGCAGAGTGGTTGGTAAATATACATTATATATATATATATATATATATATAAGGAATAGTTGACTTACCAGTGAATTTGGTCACGATGGTTAGTAAGTGTGGAATTCAGGGGGGTAAGTCAGCGGTATAACAAATACAAAGTGGTCAATACTAAGTAGACCAACTTGTACCCATTTTATAATTAATATATATATATATATATATATATATCAGTTTCACACCTGAAGATGGCAGACAAGAATCGTCAGTACAGTTTAACGAAACATGTATATATACACATATATAGGGCCAGTTTAGCTTAGTCGGTAGAGCTTCTGACTAGGAACCACAAAGTTCTGAGTTTGATACTGACCGGCCCTCACAAATTCAGCGTATGAGTAGCACAGGGATCTGTGCGGTAAAATGAGGAGCTGATGGTAGGTGCAACTCTCCACCACAGACACAAACAATCTTCTTGGTCCAGCGCTAGTGGAAAGGGGAAAGACTCCCTCGTTGTCTGGCTGATACCGACTTTAGGCCACTCTGACGACTTTATTTTTTCTTTATATATATATATATATGTGTGTGTGTGTGTGTGTGTATATAAAATATTATTGGTCTGGTGGTGTTCTGTTTAGCCTGGTGGTTGATTGGCTAAGATCATAGACTAGGAAATAATAGTCAGTCTACCTTTGATAAAGAGGGACACACCTTGAAATATTAGTAAATAGATAAGATTAGAAATATTAGTAAATAGATAAGATTTAGAACACAATTTTCATCATTCCTATATATATATATATATAAACAAGGTTTGTTTAGAATGGCTTTTTGCCGATAATTTTTTGGAGAATAAGTGCTTAATTGGAGTCGTACCTAATTTTGAAAATTAATTAATTAATAATGAATTAGGCGGGAATACCTATTAAATGTATGGCTAAACAAATCGAGAAAAATCAATCTCTGTATGTACATTTCGGCCTATTAGGCCTCATCAGCAGAGCTATAGATCGGAAGACCGCCCTGTGCGTGATTTGAAACCGGACTGCCAAGCTGACAGGCCGTAATTTTCAAAATTAGGTACGACTCCAATTAAGCACATATATATATATATATATATATATATACAAAGTGTGTCATAAAAGTATCCAGATTAGCTGTATTTACCAACATAGAAATGAACAATGAATGGAATGTTAATTTTTTTTCAGAGTACAAGGTGTCATAAAAGTGCCAAGTTTGAAGCTGTATCTACCAAAATGTAAACAACAAAAATGGACTATTCTTAAAATAAATGAATATTATAATACACTCATTCTTAGCTTTGTTTATCATCAAATCTTTAATAAATGAACACTTTCGAATGAATCAATATGTTACAAGAAATTTTTCTACAAATAAAAACACATGGATTTTACAACATGTTAACCCTTGAGTGATTTAATGCTGAAGTCCTTTTTGTTTTATTCATTATTATTTGATGGTGTTTTATTTTATTCATTATGATTGTTTGTTTTTTTTACTCATTTTTTATTCATTTACCCCATAGATGAGACTCTAACAGGTACTACTACTCTGGGTCAAAGTGGACCTGGGAGTAGTAATGGCAATACAGGGGTAATCCACATTTCTAAAAACTCCAGAATGGGAACCTCACCACAAGAGACAGTTTAACGTCATACCCAAGACACTAAGACCCTCAGCAACTGCCTTTTAGCACATCTATGATAAAAAGGGATGGTAGTTTGCCAGAGCATATATAATAATCAAATAGGTTCTAGGGCTTGATGGGGACCAGCCGATCAGGATGGGGGGCCTTTCCGATTGACCTAGCCCAAGTAAGGATCAAAGTGGAGTATAGCATGTCATGTTTTGCTCAGCCACCATTATTCCGTCCATAAGCATCACGAGTCGCCACCCAAAGCATACAGGTGGCCCAATTGGAAGGAGGTCTTACTCCTCAATAGAGGTGCAGTCAGCATATTATACAGTCCCAGCCGACAGACCTAAATAAATAAGGAAGTTTAATACCTAGCTCCTTTAAATTGTTACTTTTTTAGGGGTAAAAGAGAAAATTAACTAAACGAATTTATTTTTATCATTTTAACACAACAAGCAATTGTCATATATACAAAAAGTTTTTGAAAAAAACATTTAAAAACACTCAAGTTTAGGAATATATTCTAAAACATTATATTTTAAATTTAAACAAAAAGAAAAATATTTCCTAAAATAAACAAACATTGTATTATACGAATTATTAGCGATTTTCAAAATTTGATTAATCATATTCTCTCTCACTTACTCCCGTTTTCTCTTTCTCACTCCCACTCTGGTGTTCCTAACTTTTTTATAGTCCAGTCATGGACTGGGTACTTTTGCTAATATACATACATTTTTTTTTCTTGGTAGTTGGGATCTTTCCATGTGTGGTTTAACCATATTGATGTAAATAAACCGTAGTGAGAGCTCAATGTGCCTAGTGCCAGTGAGTGGACGGAGAGAGCAAAATATTCAACAAAATGAAGGAAAAAACTTTAAATTTGCTTCATTACAATAATTTATCTCAACTGCATTACTGTGGGATCTTCAGGTATGAGCAAAATCATGGATATTACTTATAATTCCTAAGAAATAATGGTTTAAATTTATCAAATTTTTTTTGGGGGTGTCTTATTTTAGGAGAGCAGGAGGGGTGGGGCTAGAAAATTTGAATGAAGTGAGGGATCTGGACAAGGGATAGGGTATATGTTAGGTGATTAATTCTCTGGATTGACTGACAAAATTAGGTTGGGAGTTGAAATATAACAAATTAATTACAAAAAATACATGAAAACCCAGTATAAACAAAACCAACCACAGGTAATGGCAAAAATAGAAACCACATATATATATATATATTGAAATAATTATTTAATAATTTCTACCACTTCATCAAAACTCACAAAACGGGCACAACACTTCAGATCAGACCAATCATTTCCAACTTGGAAGGACCTCTTTACAAGATATCATGGCTTCTCTCACAAATACTGAAACCTCTACTTTCCACCTTTCCAGGACATGTTCAAAACTCCGATGAAGTCATCCATAGACTACAGCATTTAAATACTGGAGTACTTAAACAAAATAATTAAACATTCAGTTTAGATGTGGTCTCCCTGTACACCACAGTACCTGCACACCCGGCTGTTGATCTCATAACAGAACATATCATATCTCAAAACCTATACTGTCACAATTTAACTGCAGCGGATATACACCAGCTACTATCCATTATAGTAGACAACACCTACTTCACGTATAATGGACATACATACAAACAAATGTCAGGATTACCCATGGGATCCAGTATCTCAGGCATACTGGCCATTTCATACATGGATAAACTAGAACGATGAGCACTAACCATCTGCCCATCATGCATTTTCTTCACTAGGTATATTGACGATATACTTATGTTGACATCATCCAAAGAAGAAGCCAATGACATAGCCGAGAAATTCCATAGTATAGATAACCACATTCACTTCCAAATAGAACATCCAGATAACACTGGTTCCCTAGCACTCCTAGATTTTAGAATAAAAATATCACCAACAGGCAAAATTTACACTAGCTTCTATAAAACAAAACACCACTAAGGATCTCTTTGAACACTTCAAGTCAGCACTTCCACTCAGTTCCAAACAAGTTACATCAGAAATGAAATTAATAGAATACACAATAGATGTAGTGAAGAGACAGACAAAATCACACACACAGCACACTTTATGAACACCCTCAAAAACAATGACTACCCAACTTCATACATACGCCATTTAAATAGAAAAACATGGACACTACACACACACTCTAACACCTGTTTCCTGAAACTACCACATTTCAGCGAAACAATCACTAAAGAAATATGCAAGGCTATTCATAAAAAGGGACTAGATATCCAACTAGCCCACTCTGGGCCCTCACTATGCCAACATCTAACAAAAAAACATAAGAATGTTATTATAGCATGCACACTAGCCAACTGCCCAATAAGAGATCCTAACATATGTCACAAAACTTATACAATTTACCGTTTAACTTGCTCCAAATGCCTTAATTTCTATATAGGAAGTACAATTAGACCCCTCCACATTAGAATCAAAGAACACATCCATACACGTGCATCCTCATTCCATAAACATTTAATCAAATGCAAAAATAAGGACAATAGTTTTTCCGTTAAGATAGAGACAATAATATGCAACATTGGTAATCTCAGAATTAGAGAAGGTTTATTAATAGCTAAATTAGGTCCTAATATAAACAATAGATTAGAATTAAACACGGAATACATAGTTAACTAAATTACACGTTCCATATATAGCTTATAGTTTATTTAGTATTCATATTTTACACATATATATGTAATTTTCCCTATCACAAATTTAAACCTATTAACAATCAACTATTTGCATATTTTTACTTTGTTCCCTCAAGAAATAAGTCCAAGGTAGACACTTGAAATAACGGATTTGAATTATGTAATACATCTATCTATAAGAGATATCTATTAGCACATACAATTGATTCTTAACATTTCATGCACTCAAAATAAAAAATAAAAATTAAATTTAAAAAAATAAATAAATAAATTAAAAATGAATTTAAAAAATTACGGTTAATTTAACATTATTGACATACTTATTAACTTCTTTACATGACATTATTTCTTTAGATCATGACGTCATTTCTTTAAACCATAATACCCTCTTAAGATTACGGTCAGTCTAGAACTATTAATATATAAAAACAAAAAAAAATAATAACAAAAAAAAAAAAATAAATAAATAAATAAATAAAAAAAACACTATGCCTTTTGCAATTTAAATATTTGATTTATAATATTTAATCTATTTGAAATTTAAAAAGAATAAAAAAAAATAATGGTAATTTATGAGGAAGTGCGTCCCAGTCCCCTGCCTCCGAAATTTGCTGCCTGGTGAACTTTCAAATAACAACCCCAACTATCGGCGCCACAGCGATGTTACTTGAAAGAAAACAACCAACTTAGGGCGCTAAATGTATTGGGGGGGGGGGGCTCTTTTTTGTCTTAATTCTTGTTTATTTATTTTTTTCCATTCGAAAGAAAAAAACATTAAACCTTATTTTTCTTTTCTTGTCGTAATTCTTATTATCGTAATTTGTCGTAATTCTTGTTTATTTATAGAAATTTGTCATATTTCTTGTTTTGAACAGACTGAGATAGATAGATATTTTCGACAAGTAAATAGATAGATAAACAAAATGATATAGATAGATAAATAGATAGATAGATAGATAAAAACAATGATATAGATAGATAGATAGGTAAACAAAACGATATAGATAGATAAACAAAATGATATAGATAGATAGATAGATAGATAGATAAACAAAATGATATAGATAGATAGATAAACAAACAAATAGATAGATATGAACAAATGGAAATAGATAGATAGATAGATAGATAGATAGGAAGATGACTAGACAGATAGATAGATGGGTGGATAGATAGATATAAACAAAGTAAAAAATGAACAAATTGAGATAGATAGATGTGATATTTTACCCCACCTCCAGTATATTTTCAAAAAGTGGGGGGGGGCATCTAAAAGCTAAGTATATGAATTTTTCTATGTGACCGTTTTTATTTTGAATTCAACATGGCTACATTGTTGCAATATTCACCGGAAGATAAACAGACAATATTGGATACATATACAAGGTAGGGGTTCAAACATTTGTTCTCAACAGATATTCAAAAAAATAAGAAATTACAGTTATTCACCCATTTCATTCATAACATAAAGAAAAAAGAAAGAAGGAGAAAGAAAAAAAAGAAGAGGAAAAAAAAATATAACCACACAAAAAAACTTAAGCATGTAACATTTCTGATATTCATCTCTGGAGATAAAGTTTCTTTGAAATCGATAAGACAAAAATAACATCTTTTTGTTTTTATCTTTTATATGCATTGTAATTGCCTTCAAATCATTAATATATTATATTATATATATATATATATATATATATATATATATATGTGTGTGTGTATTTAGGCAGCATTTTTTCTTGTAGGCATATATTGTTAAATAATGCAGCCATTTTCTGTCTGCAAGTTTTGTCCTTTGTTTTTTCATATTGTCGGATTATTTTTGTAATATCTGGCGAAAATTGGCTGATGTATTTACCATATGTCCTAGACCGAGTACTTTCTGCCCTATCGTGGGCCATCTTCAAGGTATTTTGAAACCGTACAACATTTTCCATTTACTATTTATATAGGTTGTGTTTATTATTGTTGTTGTTATTATTATTAGTTTTATTATTATTATTGTCATTATTATTATTACTTTTGTTATTATAATTTTATATTTAACATATATATATATATATATATATATATATATATATATATATATATAAAGGCAATGCTCTCCTATATGGATAAAGCACTCTTTGACAGCCTTCACATATGTATACAGATCTATGTATTTTTTAGTTAAAATCCATATATATGTGTGTATTTATATATATGGATAATTAAATAAAATAAATCAAATAAGGTATAACCACCTTCAATTTAGCCATACAGCTGTATGGCACCCCTATATCCACCCTCCAAATAAAATAGAACATTTTAATTTTCTTATTTTTTCTTATTTTATTCTTTTATATTTTATATTTTTTTATATGATAAAATATATATAGTGTAATATAGAAATATATCTACGGATGTATGTGTATATGTATGCATATATATGTACATGTGTGTAAATGTGTGTATGTATGGATAGAAGAACACATAGTTGGATACACCTAAATATTTCCAACCCCAACTAAACCCTAAAATATAAACTATACCCCAATATTAATCATCCAAATGGGCTAAAATATGTGTATATATGTATACATATGTGTATATATGTGTGTATATGTGTACATAAGTTGAAAGATAAGAAAATCTTGAACTCTTTCCAAACAATATCTGACTCCAAGCTCATATCTTTTGACATCGGGGATGAAGTTGAAGTGTCATGATTGGGTCTGTGGGAAATTCTCTATAGTTCAGCAAAAGAAACACTTGGGTATGCTCATCAAAAGATTGGTTTGATTCAAATGATCCTGAAATACAATCTCTTCTCAAAAACATGCATAAATGTCATCAAGTCTGGATGAACAATGAAAAATGTCAAACAAAGAAAGATGCATTTAGATCAGCCAAAGGAAAATCCCAATCAAAATTGAGGAAGATGAAGGAGAATTGGTGGAAATCAAAGTCAAAAGCTTTGCTGCTGACAAACATGATCTTAAATCATTGTATTAAAATATCTAAAGGGTGTTTTTAGTCCAATTCCCAATGGTCTATTGCCAGTCATGTCAGTGGATAACACTCTTTTGACTGACAAAAGTGATATTGTCAAACGTTGGGCAGAACATTTCTCTACAGTCCTAAATAACACTGATGTAATAGACAATCTCCCCCAGAGACCTGTTGTACAATCACTCTCTGCTAACCCATCGATACCTAAGGTGAAGAAAGCTATCAATCAACTTTCAAATGGAAAACACCTTGCAAAGATGGAATTTCAGCTGAATTGTATAAATGTGGAACCAATCTTTTGACACACAGGCTCTGCAAATTCTTCAACCTTGTGTGGGACAAGGGTGAAGTCCCGCAACAATTTAAGGACGCATCAATTGTCCATTTGTACAGAGAAAAGGAAGCAAGTACGACTGTGACAACCACAGGAATATCTCTTCTCTTGGGTGCTGGCAAAATCCATGGTCGTATCATCCTTAACAAGCTTAATGACTTTGTCTCAGGATCAGCACTACCAGAAATTCAGTGTGGTTTTCGATCAGGTAGAGGAACAGTAGATATGATTTTCTGTCTTCGACATGCTCAGGAGAAGGCTCGATAGCAAAACAAAGAGTTATTTATGGTTCTTGTGGATTTCACAAAAGCTGTTGACACTGTGTCTCGGACTGCTCTGTGGAAAGTGTTGTTGAAAAATTAGGAGTCCCAGATAAAATGCTTTTCATATCGTCGTCTCTTTGAAGGGCTTCTGTGATATCATGTAATCAGCAATCCAGTACTTTTTCTCTCTCAAACGATACTAAGCAAGGCTATGTTCTTGCTCCACTTCTATTTACATTGTTTTTTTCTGCTATGCTTGTGAAAGCATTTTTAGATCTAAGCAAAGGAATAAATGTTGAATTCAGAACAAGTGGTGATTGTATAAATCAACAACATTTTAAAGCTAGGTCAAAAATTTCCTTGCAGCTTCTCTTTGCAGACAATGCCACTCTATTAGCATACAGCCTAGAAGACATCCAGACCATTATTGATAAATTCTCTGAGACATCAAAAGCATTTGGACTTACTATCAGTATAAAGAAAACTGAACTACTGTACCAGCCCGCAGCTTTCAATCCACATCTTGTAAATCCATCTGTCTTCATTGATGAAAAGGCATTAAAGATTGTTGACATGTTTAAATATCTTGGAACAACAGTCATGTCTGATGGAAAAATGGATTCCAGAATAGATAAAGCAAGCACTGCATTCGGCAATTTGAAACATCGAGTATGGAATACCAAAGATGTATCTCTTAAAATAAAAATTAACATCTACAGAGCAGTCGTGCTTTCTACTCTATTGTATGGTGCTGAAACTTGGACACTTTACCGCAAGCACATGAACCAACTTGACGCCTTTCACATGTGTTGCCTTCATGCCATTTGCAGTATAAAATGGGATGATAGAGTAAAAAATAGCACAATATTAAAAAAATGTAACATTGCAGGCATTGAAACCTTACTAGCAAAGGTTCAGCTTAGGTGGGCTGGTCACATTGTCAGAATGAATGAGAACAGGGTTCCAAAGAAGATATTATACAGACAATTGCCAAATGCTAAGCATTCTCTTGGACGTCCACTCTTACACTATAAAGACAAATTGAAGGACAATTTGAAACGCCTCAATATTAACCTGAGTGCCTGGGAAAATCTAGCATCAAATTGGAAAGAATAGCATAAGACATGTTTTGCTAAATTAAAGAGCTTTAAAGAAAATAGACTGAAACACTGAGATCAGCTCTGTCTAACTTTGAAAACAAAAACATCTGACTCCCACTTTAGGAAACTCCATCTGTCAGTGTGGCTTCATAGCTCGCAGCAAGGCTAGGCTGCAATCACACTCAAGGAAACACAAAATGTCTTATTGATAGCATGCACAACATAGGAAGAAACAAATCACTCACTGCTGACCCTCGTCTATCGTTCCCGATAGGAGAGCCCACCATATGTGTACATGTATGGTGTATGTGTATGTATATGTGTATGTGTGCTTGTATGGGGGAGTGCAGGTGTGTTTGAATGTGGAGGTATATGATTGGATAGACCAAATCTCAAACATATGTATGTTTGTGTATGTAAGGGGGTGTATACAGGTGTATGTGTGTGCATACATATGTATATATATATATATGTGTGTGTGTGTGTGTGTCTGTACATGTATGTATATGTAGGTGGGTATGTGTGTGGATATATGCATATATATATTATCTAAGATGGTATTATTGAAGACTACGGAATATTTCTTCTTTATGATCTTTATCTGTATTCTTTCTAGTCTTCTGGTGGTTTTTCATAAATTGGAATCCAGTTGCTAGAGGAATTGTCCCATACTTTTTATCCTAGTGCTTAACGAACTGGATTCCAATTTATGAAAAACCACCAGAAGACTAGAAAGAATACAGATAAAGATCAAATATTCTGTAGTCTTCAATAATACCATCTTAGACAATATATATACAGGACATTTTAGGAAATACTGTCATCCCTGTGAAGGACTGGGAGAAGCTATTTTCTAACAGACCTGGTTAGAGAGCCACCATTCTCTGGTCTGTGAAATAATTTTCGTCCAACTGGATTAAACACAAACAATTAAAACTGGCTGTTAGAAAGAGTGAATGAGAATCTATCACATCCAAAGTGGAGAAGTTAAATACAGACATCTTAATTATATACTGGGGTGAGTCAAAAGTTTTGCAATATTTTGGTAACTTATTTGCTCTATTCTTCAAGTTGCAATGTTTGATATGTTAAGAGCTATTGGCAATAGTTCAATATGTAAAAAGTATAATCTTGATTTAAATCTCTCTCACTCTTTTTTGTTTCTTTCTTTCCTTCTTTTTATCTTTTCATTATGCTCAATTGAAACAGATTAGCATGCTTGACCCTCTCTGTATCTTTCCCCTACTCTCTTTCTTTCTTTCATTCATTCATTTTTCTTATATATTTTCAGTGTAGCATGTCCTTTTTCTTCTCTTTTTTTCTTTATAATAAAAACAGAATGGTCCATTATTTTGCTAGGGTGACAACACTCATAACAAATAAAAATTTGACGTATAAGCCACACCTGATAATCAGGATTTACATGTTTGCCTTTCATCTTAGATGATATGGACAGTCTCATTTTTAAACAGATGATAATGCAATGCAAATGCAGCAATGTCAGAAGCTACCTATCTGCCACTTCATTCATTTCACACTAACCAGAGCCCTGTCAGCTGGGGCTTTAGAATACACTGACTACACCTCTTCAATGGGACCACCTGTTGTTTAAGAATGGAATCCTGGTGGTTGAGCAGTCTGACATGCAGCACTCCACTTTGGTCCTTACTAAGGCTAGACAGGCGGTCAGTGAGGCCCCCTCTGATCAATCGGCTGGTCACATCAGGCCCTAGCACCTATATGATTGCCCCAACCCTATTGCCCTTATGGCAAGCCCCAATCCTTTTTATCATATTATGAAGGTGGTGGCTGAGGCTCCTGGCTATGATGTTAAACTGCATCGAGTGTTGATGTTCCAGTTCTGGAGGTTTAGGGAATGTGGAGCATCCTTTCATCACCATTGTTCCCAGATCCACTCTGACCTGGAGTGATAGTACCTGTTAGGGTCCCATGTATGGGTTGAATAGAAAAAATGTGTTTATAAAAAAGTATCACATCAAGAATAAATTTATTTAAAAACTTCCGCATTAAATGACCCACTGAGGTTGATATTGTCATAAAACAAAACAAACACATTAACTAGTTCTTATCCTTTGAGGTGCCACCTTTCTGCCAGATCTTTGATCCTACACTAATACTGGTTCTTATCTTTTGAGATGAAGAACTCCTTCACTGAAGCTTCCACCTCCTTTTGGTTGTTGAAGCATTGTGAGAAGAAGTGAGCCATGGATTAAACAAGTAATAATCCACAGAAGTCCAGACTATGCTGGGTTCCAAATTGCCCTTGAAACTTACTATCATTAGGGTGAGTCAAAAGTTTTGCAATATTTTGGTTGGTTGGAATTTATGGCATGACAACCCTTAAGAGAAGATGTTCTTTCAAAATGTCGCTTCTCACTGCACTGTTTTGAGCTGGAGTTGTTTGAATAAAGAAAATAGAAAAACAACATATCTTTGTTAATTAATTAAAACAAGAAATACTAAGACTGCCCAACTCGGAAAGAAGAAATCAACCTGGAGAAAACTGCCAGAAAAGATGATGACCAAAGAAGTAAACAGAGAAAAGAAATAAGAATCCCTCATCTCCTCATACTCTGTCTCTCTCTCCCAATTATACATCCGATATGTTCAACGGGTATATAATAGTTGCAGTTTAGTGTGACACTCCCATTTTTTAAAGGGAGGGTTTTAACTCCTCTACATGAGATATAATCAATGTATTCTAACCCTTTAGTTTTAATGTAGTTTATTCTAATAGACTTTTTAGAGCTGTCATTACCACAAGAGTTATTTGTACAAACTTACGAACACTACCGACCAAAATTTTGGGACCACCCTGTTTCTCAAAGTTTATAATAAAGACTAATTTTACATATTTGAATAAATAAATTCACCTATACACATACCAATTCCTCCACATGAGTAGGATGTGACACAAGGTCAATTTTTAAGCAGAGTTTAACAGGTTTGAATTCAGAGTTTTCCTTCTCCTTGATTAGTTGCTTGACCAAGAATTCAATCTACCCTACTATTTATCCATAGCTGGATTCATACCTTGTGAAATGCAAACAGCCTCATCCAGGAGTTGAACTTGTCTCATCATGTCCATTTCCATTACACTAGGTGCCTTGAAATAAATTCACCACTATTGTAGATGCAAACCCTTATATAATATTCTAACAAGATAATGATCCAAAACACAGCTCAAAACTGTGTTGGAAATGATCTAAAATCAAAGGAAAATAAGGGAATTTTGCAAATCATGACTTGGTCCCTTCAGTCTTCAGATCTTTTACCAATTGAACTTGTCTGGGATGAAATTGATCATAAAGTTCAAAGTGAACCTCAGAATAAGAAATAGCTGTTTACACATTTACACACTATTTGGGAATCACTTCCACTAACATACTGTAGCAGATGACTACAGAGACTGAACTCACAATTAACTTGTTAACTCAGATCGCAAGTTCAATATCTTCCCTGTGTCTCTGTATTCTGCTATTTTTAATTTCTCATTTAAACACAGCATACAGTGTCTTTCATTTCCTTTATGTGAAGGTGCCCTTTTTATTATTCTCCACTCTACTCCTGGCTCTCTACCGTGCTTTTCTTTTAGTTCCCACACATATTTTGCCAGTGTGGTTGATTCACTATATCTTCTATCCCTAAATGATAGCTTGTGGTGTGATATCCTATGCTTTACAGGTTGCTGGGTGGCCCCTACATATATCTTTTTTTCTTTTGTGGTTGGTGATTTTACTACTGCCTCATATACTACGTCAGTCAATAAACATTTTCCTTGCACTGGGCAGATTTGGGAACTGCAATTATTATTGTTACGTAGGGTGGTACACCCACGTACTTGAGAATGGATACAGCCGGGATGTTAATAAGAGTAGATGACTGGAAAAAGTGATTATTCCCTGATGAATTGCTCCAGCATGAAACTGAAGTTGGAATTTTATAACACTCGCTTTAAAAAAAACCGTATATTTAGCTCTTTTGATTGAGCACTCTTTAATTCGATTTTATTAACCCAGAAGTAAATTTATTTACTTCGTGGATTGGCAAAAATCCGTATATATATATATATATATATATATATATATATATATATGTGTGTGTGTGTGTGTGTGTGTGTGTGTGTGTGTGTTTCTCAGTCGGTAGAGCGTCTTCTGGCTAGGAACCACAAGGTTCCTGGTTCGATACTGGCCCTCGCCAACTTAGCGTATGAGTAGCACAGGGATCTGTGTGGTAAAGTGAGGCGCTGATGGTAAATGTGGAGCTCCACCCCAGATACCAAAAACAATCTCCTAGGTCTAGCGTTAGTGAAAAGGGGATAGACACCCTCGCTGTCTGGCTGATACCGACTTTAGGACTCCCCGACGACTTTACTTTTACTTTTTAGACAGACAGACAGACAGACCGATTGATTTTTTGTCCTTCCTTTAATGACTAAATTGAACAAAACTACGATTCAGATCTTGGGAAGGTTAAAATTAAAATTAAAATAACACTTTCGGTTTTCCGTAGTAAACAGGCAAAGTTCTTTCAATCACATGGACAAGGTGAACAAGGGAGATAATTAAGAAAGAATAGTTTCGAGGATAAACATGGCACTGGCAAAGTTATTTATAAGATTTGCGGATACTAACTTAAAAACCTCTTGTAGGTTGATACATACGTATTCCCAATCACAAATAAAATTCGAACCTATAAGAGGAATTCGTCTTTCTACAAAAAACATTGACAACCGAATTTGGCTCCGGGTACCGGTAAGAGAACTCGCTTATTTTTTTTAGAAATTTTCAAACACTCCCTATTCGCACTTTTAAACTTGAAATTTAAAATGGTTCTATCAATAAATTTGAAAATAATAATGATGAAAAAAACACATTTTGACGTTACTCATTGTAAAAAAGAATATGATCTATTTGATGTTGTATATTGTTTGTAATTTTTTGAGAAGTTAAATTCTACGATTGTCTGTTTCCCAACGAAGGTTACCATTAATAAATAATATCCAAACACGTAATATGTTTAGAAGTGTATATAATATAAAGAAAAGAAATCACTTGAGTAAAAAAAAAGAAAAGAAAAAAAGGATTCATATAAAAAGCATTGATTTTTAAAAAAGAAATCCTCCACTTTTTGAATGTGACATACCTAAAAAATAACAAACAAGTAACATCCAAACACGTAATATTTTTATATATATAAAGAAAAGAAATTGCTTGAGTTAAAAAAGAAGAAAAGATAATTAAAATAAAAAGCATTGATTTTTAAAAAAATATTAAAAGTTGCTTCACTTTTTGAATGTGAATAATTACTCACTTTTTCTCTACTCTAATGTTGTGATTATAAAAAAAGTTCCCCACCAGCTGTATTGGCCATCAACGTTGAGTTCGTATTAAAATGATATTTTTTAAAGAAACATAAGAAAGAAAAATAATTTTTACGATTGTTAAATAACATTAATCTTAATTTACATTAGACAGTAAAAAACAAACTGTTTAATTTTCACACAATCGTGATATCACCTTGTCTTAGAAATGTCCTCAGATTCTTTAGAAAAAAAGAAAAGAAAATGTTTAAAAATGAAAACTTTGGCTGTTGGGATTATATTCACGTATGAATCATTTTTAATTGTGTTTGTTACAATTTCAAAAAGATTAATATTTAAAAGTTAATAAAGTTGTTATCATAGTTCAGTACAATTCTCCATTAAAAAAATTCATTTATTTATTTCCGCCCGGCTCATTAAAAAATAAATAAAAAAAAGTTCCAGGCAGGTAAGAATATTTTTCGGAACAAAATCTGTAATGTTTTCATACCATAATAATAAACACATTACACAAAAAAGATCTTTGGTAAAAATGAAATAAATACTTTTTTAAAAAGTATTGTTTTTAAAACAATTGTTTGCATTTTTTTTTAGAAAACTAAACTCCTACTACAAGAAATATTTTTAAAAAATTATGTAAAATTTAATCCAATTAATATGTGAACCTGAACCATAAAAACATAATAAAAGGGAATTTTTTTCCAAAAATAAATCTGTTTTTATAGACTTTATGCAATTACTACTGTACCTTTGAATGGAAACAATCTTCTTATTCTTAGACTTAGACGGTACAAATCTAATTTGAACCTCTGCAAACCATGATAAATTAAGTATTTATTTACTAAGTTTTGCTCATTTCTGACACAATACGGGATGTATGGAGCACCCAGTGACGTGAATTAAGTATAAAACTTTAATATTTAAAAAAAAATATGGGAGATCATCTTTCTTCTAGTCCTACTTTTTACTTATTGTAGTATGAGCCTAGAAAAAAAAGTCATGCAATTTAGGGGAGGTAAGTAAAAAGTTTTTAAAGACGTTTCGACTACAGATATTTTCATCCGATATTTCGGCCATGTTTTGATTTAAAATAACGAAAATGATTCTTGAGATGTAATCTAAATTAAATTGCCTTATTGGTGAGGCTTAGAACATGCTTCAGAAAAGTAAGACTCCCCCTAAAAAAAAAAAAAAAAAAATTCGTATCCTATAGGTACCTCCAATTTGCCCTGTGAAATTTACCCCCCCCCCCATATTTAACACAATGAAATTTGCATAAAGGTTAATATTATCTTGAAAATTTTTGGTCCATTCAAAAGAAGAAACATTAAAAGAACTCTTGATGATTTTTTAAAAGGGTAAGACTCCCTCAAATGGGACCACCTGTTGGCCATGGGTGGTGACCTGTGATGCTTAAGGACAGAGTCTTGGTGGATGAGCAGTCCATGATGTGCAACACACCACTTAGAACCTTACTTAGGCTAGATGGGCAGTCGGAGAGGGCCTCCTCCAATCAATCGGTTGGTCATGTCAAGCCCTAGCACCTATATGATTTCCCCAACCCTATTGCCCTTATGGCAAGCCCCATTCCTTTTTATCATATGGGTGCTGGAAAACAGTGGCTGAGGGTCTACATGTCCTGGGAATGATGTTAAACTCTATCTGATGGTGAGGTTCAAGTTTTGGAGGTCTGGGGAATGTGGAGCACCCTCTCATCATCATTGCCCCTGGTCCACTCTGACCTGGAGTGGTTGTGCCTGTTAGGGTCTCATCTATGGGTTAAATAGAAAAACATTAATTAATAAGCAAAAGTGATTATCCATTAACAATGTATTTATTTAAAAACTTTATTGGCATTAAATGACCCATTGAGGTTGATATGCCGTAAAACAAAACAAATAAACAAGATTAGAGGCTTTTTTTTCCCTTAATTCTATGAAAAATCGATTAATGGTTCGATTTTCATGAAAATTTCCATAATTACTTACCTTTTGATGAAATTATGTTTGAAATAGGTTTTTCCTAAAAAGATATTTTTTACAAGGTCTACCCCCCTATTTCATTTTATGAAATATGAAAAAATGAACCCACAAAATATATATCTATAAGGATAAGCGTCTGAATAAATATATCAGAAGATTTTTATAAGGTTCTATACAGGAGTTTTGTTGTTTTTTTTAGTAAAAGAATCATAAATACAGAATTCTGCTAGACAATATCAATAAAGAAACTGACCCTGTTGTCAAAAAAAAAAAAAAACTGACTGTTTTACTTATTTTTCAAGATAACGGTGAGTAATTTTTCCCCAATCAGATAATTTGATCATTGAATTAACTGCTTTTCTTCGTAACAACTCTTTGTTTGTTTTTTTGGTTTTTTTGCAAGGTTTTTAAAAAAATAGTTAAAAAGTATTTACATTTCTTCCTTCAAAATTGCCTAAACTGATCACATGATGTATTTTGTTGATACCTAGTGTCCTAGGTATGACACTAAATGGTATCTGGTGGTGAGGGTCCAGTTCTGGATCTCTAGGTAATGTGGAGTGTCCAATTCTTGCCACTCTGACCTGTAGTGGTCATATCTGTTAGGGACCCATATATGGGTCAAATAGATGTTTGCAAATTATTTGTATTAAATAGGAATGCCTGATAAGGTATGTCCAAATTAACTAAAGGGACGTAATAAAAAAAATTCAAATTTCTAAATTTTAAAACCATTACCAAAGATCAGGGAATTTTTTAATTTTAACAAAATTTTTAGCACTTTATTTGTTAAGGAATTAATTTCATGATAGCTTATTTTATTAATTTTTTTTTTTTTCAACCTTTGGTCATTTCCATAAAAAAATATTTTTAGTCCCTAATTTTTACATTTCTAAAAAGATGAAAACCAGAAGGCTACATCAAAAAAAAAAAAAGAAACAAAACCTGTCAATACCCTAAAAAGTTAATTGAAAACTTAAAAAATAATTTTTGAAAACTCAAAAAAAAATTTTGTAGTGGATTTTTTTCTTTTCATAGTTTTGAAACTAATCATCTTTCATGCAAAAAGAAGTCTTTTCTCTGATTCAATTGACCTATTTTTATTCACTTAAAAATTTAATAGTGAATTTTAAATGGAATGATAGTACCTATTAGTGTCCTATCTATTGTTCAAATAGGTCTGTTTAAAAATCATTCTTATACAATAGGACTATGCAAAAAGAAAAAAAAAGACCTCTTAAGAAAAAATTACACAAAAGATGAAAATATGTATGTAAAGTAAACATGATTCCCTAAGCATTATTAAAATCAATTGATCATTTTGTTTCTATTCAATTCAAGCAATTCGTATCAATTTTGACTCGGTAACAAATGCATTTTTTTTTAAATTTATTTTCTGTAATTTGTATAAATTTTATTTTATTTAATAGGTTCGTGGGTCAAGCAGAGCTCCCAAAGATCTCAAATCTTCAGTTTTTGTACATTTTAGCAAACTTTTTAAAAGGGTAAGTTTTGCTTTTATTATACTAACTAGCAAATATATGCACCTTCTGGGTGCAAGTATTTAAGTTTTAATGTAATAAAATATTATATTAGAAAGGCTAATGAAACTAAATAAGAATGCAGATAAAAAGATTTGAAACAGAGGAGGGTATAATAAAAAAATAGAACAACTGAAAATTACTCTTTCATCACTTCACTAAATTTTCCTAATTTAACTATTAAAATAAAAAGTAAAGAATAAAACCAGTTATTTCTTCTTGTTAATGGATTTATTTTAAGATTTATCCCCAAGATTTTTGCTCATATTCATAAAGATAAAACCAAACAATTAGAAATCAATAATACTAAGCTCATATTTATTAAAATCAAATTTTTAATATCAATATGCAAATTAGCCTTCCTATTTACATTGTAAACTGCTATTTTGTTGTATATATAAATATAATTGCATGAGATTAGTATGTAAATGAGATCAACAGTATTAATAATGTAAAACAATTTTATTAATAATTGAGGTTTAAATAAAATCAAATCATGGAGAATATGACGTTGATAACTAAGGGAATTGTGACTTGAGTAGTGATATTGTTTCATTTACAAACTAACAAACACACAATCTCCATTATAATAAAATAGTTTACCTATACCATGAAAATATAATGGTAATAATTAAGTAATTTTTTAACTGCATTGTCATAAAATATCAAAAACTAATAATATATATATATATATATATAAACCCCTCCACTATTGCCCTTGTGGCATGATGGGACACAAGGTAAGTTTTTAAATAGTTTAACAAGTCTGAATTCAGTTTTCCTTCTCCTAGACCAGTTGCCATATGAAGGTTAAAGAGCCCAGTCTGCCTTGGAATTTTTGGATGCATACCTTTCCCAAGGGTATTAGTGCTATGTGAAATGCAGCCAGTATAAAAACTTTTATACTCTTCATGTTTAATACTTTCTGAATATTAAACATAAAATTAAGTAACGATAACAACTGATACTTTGTCTTGTTCTCTTGTTATAAATGAAAAGATGAAAACAATTCAGCCCTGTTGGCGGGGCTTAGAATATGCTACCAAAGTGGGTATCCTGGAAACTGCATAAAATAAGGTATTAGGAGAAACAAAATTATAAACAAACACATTATAATAATACTTGTGTTCCTTAATTGTACAACCATTATCATCTTGCAACACCCTCTGGTTAAAAATGAGACCATCCAAATCATCCAAGATGAAATGCAAAAAAAAGGAAATCCTGATTATCTGGTATTGCTTCTCCACCAAATTCTTGTTTCTTAAGTGTTGTCACCTCAACTAAATAATGGACCATTCCATTTTTATTTTAAAGAAAGAAAGTGAAGAAAAAGGACATGCTACAAAGAAAAAATATAAGAAAGAAAGAGTAATGGAAAGATAAGATGGAGAGCTGGTGAGCGTGTGGAAGCGATAGCAGCCCTGTTGGCCATGGGTGGTGACCCGTGATGCTTAAGGATGGAATCCTGGTGGATAAGCAGTCCATGACCGGCAACACTCCACTTTGGACCTTACTTAGGCTAGATGGGCGGTTCGAGAGGCTCCCTCTGATCAATTGGCTGGTCACATTAAGCCCTAGCACCTATATGATTGCCCTAACCCTATTGCCCTTATGGCAACCCCAACCCTTTTTATGATATATATGCTAGATGTCGGTGGTTGAGGGTCTTCATATTATGGGAATAGCATTTAATTCTATCTGATGGTGAGGTTCACGTTCTGAAGGTTTGGTGAATGTGAAGCACCCTTTCATCACTATTACTCCCTGTTAGGGTGCCATTTATGGCTTAAATAGAAAAATGTGTTCATAAAAAAAAAAAAAGAAATTGAGTATCCATTAAGAATGAATTTATTTCAAAACTTTATCAGTATTAAATGACCCACTGAGGTTGATATGCTATAAAAACAAACAAGCACACACTTAATGTAAATTTCCTTCCACTTATTTAAAAAAAATTTTTTACAAAATATGCAGTTTAAAATAAAATAAAAAAATGCTAGAAATTTTTGTACATATCTAATGATTTTGTCTACATAAATATTACTTATTTTTTTTCATTTCTTTTATTGATTCAAGGCAAAATATTGTCATGTAATGCCTCCTAGTACTAACATGTTTCCAATGGAAGTTTGTGAGTATTGATGGTTAAAGTTCCCCTCCATTACAAAGTGTCATGAGAAAATTTGTCTTTTCAGTTCTGACAAGCTACAAAGCAAATATTTTTTTATTGAATTTTAACATTAGTGTTTTATATCATCCAAGATGAAATGCAAAAAATGAAATCCTGATTATCTGGTTTTGCTTCTCCACCGAATTCTTATTTCTTATAAGTATCATCACCTCAGCTAAATAATGGACCATTCTGTTTTTATTATAAAGAAAGAAAGTGAAGAAAAAGGACATGCTACAAAGAAAAAAATATTAGAAAGAAAAGAGTAGTGGAAAGATAAGATAGAGAGAGGTGGTGAGCATGTGGAAGTGATAACACTAATCTGTTTCTATCGAATATGATGAAAAGATGAAAAATAAATGAGAGTTAAGTTAAGATTATTATACTTTTACATATTGAACTATTTGCAATAGCTCTTAAGTAAACATATCAAACATTGTAATAATTAAATCATCATACTGTGGTATATCCTCAGCTAGTCCTCTATACTAGTGTAAAACACATTAGTTTACTTACTTTGAAATACCAGTAAGTTATATGAGAGAGAGTAAAAAATGATCTTCATTTTTGCCATAACAAATCTTTATTATTGTCACACTATGTTCTGTGCTTATAGTTGGCACTGATGTGGTCACATGATTGAAGTTTGAGTCTGATCATTCCATGTTGTTTGCTGTTTTTACAGTGTAAACATGGCCGCTTAACTAGCAGTATGCACAAAAGAAGTGACCCGATTTCTGTGGTCAGAAGGAGTGTTACGAGCTAAAATTCATCAGACTTTTAGCACAAAACTCAAACAGTGTACTATCGTGTATAAGTCCATCAACTTCCACCACTGATGAGAAGATTCAACAAGCTTGAGAGATGGTAATGGTAAACTGGTGTGTTATCATCGATAAGGTAGCTTGTCCTCTGCATATTAGTCATGGTTCTGCCTATCAAATCATCCATGATAAGATGAGCTTCCATAAAACAAGAGTGCAGATAATTTTTGAATTTTTCTCATACATTGTTACCTTAAAAAAGAGTTGCCATTATTAGTTTAGACATTGTAATAATTATATAATCATACTATGGTATATCCACAGGTCCTGCTAGTAATATGAAAAGTAAAATATTTAAAAAAAACTTTTTTGTTGTCAGAAAATCCCAGCTCCAATTGGAAAACGAGGATGTTTCCACCCTGGTGCTTCAACTCTTCCGGCCAATACCATCAATTTAGGAAAAACAAAAGAAGTGAGCGGTTGGGATATTGTCAAAGCCATTTGTTTGTATGTTTGGCCAAAAGGCAAACCCAATATAAAACTACGGGTCATAACGGCAATTGGTTTACTGATTGGGTCAAAGGTAAGTTGGTCTTTTTAAAATTTAAAATCATCCAAATATCAAATTGTTTTTAGAAAAATTAAATCAATTAAAAGTTTGTCTTTTAACACTTTGCCTACTTTAAGCCGCTCACAGTAGGAAATAAAGTGTTTTAATTTTTATAATTATTATTCTTAATCATTTTCAATCTTAAAAGTTATGTAATTATTTTACCTCCTAAAAAAAAAATTTTTTAAATCTTTAAAAATTCGATTATTTTTTAGAATTTCAGGTTGTATTATACAATTATCATACCTGTTAGCATCTCATCTAGGAGTGAAGTTCCAATTTTGGAGCTCTGGGGAGTGTGGAGTATCCCTTCATCACCATTACTCCCAGGTCCACTCTAACCTGGAGTGGTAGTACCTGTTAGAGTACCATCTAGACAAATCCGTTAAATAGAAAAAAGAAAGTTTTTAAAAAAATTGAATACCCATCAAGAATGAATGAAATAAAATGCCTTTGGCATAAAATAACCCAACAAGGGTTGACGTAGTAAAATCCAACCACCTAACAAGACTTTCAGACCACTCTGTTGATTTTATTGTTTTTTGCTCAATTTAATTTGATTTTTCTTTGTCATTAAATTTAAATCATTTATTTTCAGCTGTTGTTGGTTCAAGTTCCTTTTATCTTTAAATATATTGTGGATCAATTGAATGATTCCAATAAATGGTTAAGTATGGTTGACGCCCCGTCTGCCATTCTTACAGTTGCAACTGCATTAATACTTGGATGTGAGTATCATTTAAAACATCTTTCCTTTTTTAATCTTTTATGAACTTATATTTCAGTGTTGTTGCTTATAGAAATATATATATGTATATATCTATATATCTATATATACATATATATATATATTATTATACTAAAGCTGAGCGAATCAATGTTTGTCTCCTAAAGCTTTTTTTACTGTTTAGTTTAATAACATGAAAATCATACTGAATTATTCCTTAGTTCTAGGATTGAGTTATGTTTGAAAAAAATTCCATTTTAATTGGTTCTAATTAGTCATAATTTGCAATTAAGTCAAAAACTGACCCATCTCTTACTTTACATTCTACCTATCACTTTCCTCTATGTATATCTTGATTACCTCCTCGTTGTATATGCTAGTTTCTCTGGGAGGTAAGAGAGAGAGAGATGGGAGAATTTGAAATGTATTTGTATGTTAAATTTCACAAGCAGCAACCGGTAGCTTGAATTAAGACAAACAATCCCTTTCTTAGAAATCTTACAAAATCATTTTAATGTTTTGTCCAGCCGTATTTATTTAAAAAAAAAATTTGATTCACTTTGCAAACTCACTTTTTCCTAATCTCAATTATCTACCTCGGGGTCAATGTATGACCCAACAGGTTATGTTTTGTCTATATATATATATATATATATATATATATATATATATATATATATATATATAAACTAAAGCTGAGGGATTCAATGTTTGTTTCCTAAAGGCTTTTTTCTTATTTAGTTTGATGACAAAATACATGCTAAAATATTCCTTAGATTGAGTTATGTTTTTATAAAGAGAGAGATTGGAGAGTGTGAGAGGGAGATTGAACTTCCAACTTTATTTTTATGTTAATTTTCACCAGCAGCCAGCCCTTAGCTTCTGAACACCTTGGCTCTTAATAGAATTCCAATAATCGGGTCCATTTTTAAATTATGACAAACATTCCCTTTCTTAGAAATCTTACAAAATGATTTAATTCTCTAGCAATATTTATTTCTTAATTCAATTCATTTTGCAAACTCACTTTTTTCCTGATCATTCAGAGCTCAATAAATGACCCAATGTATCACGTTTTTTATAGTATATATATATATATATATATATATGTGTGTGTGGTATTTACTGACAATAGTTACCTCTCTTGTTGGTGGTTATCTCCCTTCAATAGGAACTCACTTTCTATAACTAGGCATACCTACATTTTCGTCTGCTTTTTCATTTTAAAAACGAATTAAATTATTATTTAATGTCTAATTTTTGTCTAAGTCAAAAAGTAGTAACGTAATGAGCATCAGTAAAAAAAAAAAAGCAAAATATTACAGATGTAATTTATTTTTAATACATTTAAAACAATTTTTTTGGGCGATTTTGCTCTAATATGGCCGTAAATGCTGTCTTAAGATTACTTAAAATCCGTGTTTACAAAAAAATTTAACCCTCCTGATTGAAAAACATTTACTAAAAATCAGAGAATTATGATTTTAATGAAATTTTCAGTGTTGATTTATCAATGAATGACTTTTATAATGCATCAGTTATCCATGTATAGAAGTTCACAAGATAATGTTGCTTATAAGTTTATCCATGCTTCTCCAGCAGTGCCCAACATGTCTTACTCCTCTTTCTTGAATGGTTTGTGAGATGGGAAATAAGTGGCCATACAACTGCCATTTTGTGTGCTGCTTCTTCCAGGGTTTGTTCAAAACAGCTTCCAGCATCTTTGTGTAGTTCCCATCTAGCTTTTTCTCCTAGCACTTTGTTAAAGGTCAATTTTTAAGCAGAATAAATAAATTTAGTGTTCCTTCTAGAGTGGTTGCCTAACGAACCCAGTCTGGCCTACTATTTATCCATAGCTAGGGGGAGAATGGATGGATCATTTCCCAAGGTCATTAGTGTGAAGTGAAACGAAATCAGCCTTGTTTGAACTTGTATCTCTAATTCTATTTTCCTATGTTGATAACCATTACACTAATCACTCTTCAAGTGTGTATGTGTATGTAATAAACAAAATTCAGAAGCAAAGAAACCTATGAAAGACACAATAACAAAAACAAAAATACCATATACTGATTATAAAACAGTTGTGAAAAAATGGCAAAATCATTGGAATGCACTCAATAATAACAAACTCCAAAACATTAAAACTACCACTGGAGAATGGAACTTAAAATACAAATTAGAAGAGAACAGGTTATGCTGACCCACCTTCACATTGACCACACCTACATCACCCATCATCATTTACTAGAGGGTACAGAATCCCCAATATGCACTACATGCCAAGAGAGATTTATAGTGAAATGTATACTGCTAGAGTGTGTAGTCTTTGATCTGGTGTGAACAAAATACTACCAAGCAAGTAATTTGAAAGAACATTTGACAAAAATAAAACCATCCAGGATTTTACATTTCCTGAAAGAAGTGGGATTGAAATAAAAGAATATGAGTAATTGAACAAATAATTGTTCACACACACACACACACACACACACACACACACACATATATATATATATATATATATATATATATATATATATATATATATATATATATGAACTTTCAAAGAAAGAAAAGCTTAACAAACCATCATTTGACAATGATAAATTTATTTTGATCAGAGACTCAGTATGAGTCTAGTCCCATCAGATAGAAATTACAAAATACTGAGAGAATCGAATAGAAAAAAATATATATTACCCACAATTCTCTCCACATGCACCCACATAAAAAAACGTTTTAATGAATACAATAACAGCAATTCTAATATTAAAGGAAAAATATCCGTGCCATAAAATGCTCAAATATAGATATAACTCTCATTTCTTGTCTGTCAGACTTTAGTTAAAACAATTTTGTTTTCTTCTGATTTCACAAAAATCCCACACTATTCAATTTAAATATAAATATAGATATAAATAATTTAAAACTATTATTAGATTTATTACTAGTATTGAATTTATAAAAAATCTTTTTAAAATGATCCCAAATAGAATCATCCCCTACTTACCAGTCAATTATTTTACATTTATATATACATATATACATTTGTTTTCTACCAAACTCTTGTTACGAAACCAAAACTTTGTCAGCATTAAATGACCCACTGAAGTTGATATGCAGTAAAACAAAACAAAAACAAATAATAAAGAAAGCTGTAAGTTGTTTTCCATTTTCTTCATTTACAGATGGAATGGCTCGAGCTGGTGCCAGTGGATTCAATGAGTTACGAAATGCTGTCTTTGCCAAAGTATCCCACAATTCCATACGACAAGTTGCTCGAAATGTTTTCCTTCATCTGCATAATCTTGACCTTAGCTTTCATCTGGGACGACAGACAGGTGCTCTTTCAAAAGCAATTGATCGAGGAACAAGGTTTGTACAATTTCTTTTTTTATTATGAAATGATCTCTCTTTTTTTTTTTTTTTTTCTTTTTAAATAATTAAAGAATATGAATTTGTAGTATGTGTGGAATATCAAAGTAAACACGGTTTAAGCTACATCAAGGTCTAGACCAATGGTTCTCAACTGGTGTGGGGTGGGGGGATATGACCCTCTGGGGACCATATAATATTTTGGGGGGTTCAGGCAAATAAAAAGTATTAAATTATGAAAATATAATTGGATGTTTAAACATTTATAGTATACTTTTTATTAATTCGTACTTGTATCTCTTCGATAGTTCTGGGGTAGCCCTTTTATGGCTGTTATCTCATCTACCGTATTTTTGGACGATGAGGCACACCGGATTATAAGACACAGTATCAGTGAACGGATCTACTTTCATATATAAGGCGCACTGGAGTATAAGGCACATAAAGTAGAACAAAGCAGTTGGATAGGTCAAATTTATTCAAGTCATTAAAAATAACTATCAATATTGTTCACTTGAAAAATACGCTCACTTTTTCAATCATTCCTCTTTTACAAATTCTTCATCTTTGGTGTCAGAGTTTAACAGTTGGGTGATGGCGGCATCAACCAAACCTGAATCCCTTTTGTCATCCTCTGAGTCAGTCTCATTGCTGTTGTTTGGCTGTTCAGTGGTAATTTCGGCCTTCATGAAAGCTTTGACGATAGTTGAGACACAAGGCCTAAGCACAACCAGGATTCATACATAAGGCGCACAGGATTATAGGGCGCACTGCTGATTTTTTTAGCAAATATAAGGATTTTAAGTGCACCTTATAGTCTGAAAAATACAGTACTTTCTTTGTATATAGTATACCTGTGGTTGCATACAGATATACTTCTTTACATACTTAACTTTTCTTCTATTGTTGTCTTCCATCTTAGCTTGGGCTGGTTCTGTCTATCTTTGGATCTGGTAAATGTTTCTTTGTCTGGGCTGGATCTTTTGTACTTGTGTTGTTTGTTTGTTCTTAGTAACAACACAAGACATTGTTTTATTTTGAGCTTATATTTTATTTGTTTAAGATCCCAGATCAACAAAATGTGTGTGAGAATTTGGCTAATCGAATGGAATCAGCCATTATGGTCCATTCCCTTCAGTGCTCAGCCAAAAACTGATTTTCTAAACTCTTTTCACATAGCTCGCATTGGCAAACCATAAGATAAGTCAAAACAGGGTTACATCATGTCACTCACACTCCCTGTATATTTCAACTAACCTTTATTTTAAAATATACATTTACTGTACATAACTAATAGGCTATCTATTATGTAACATTTGTTAAAAGACTCTTAGATAGAAATTTTTACAAGATGCAGAAACTTTCCTCCTCTCTATGAAGGATAGTTAGAAATTTGCTGAGATCGGCCGGTCCAAATTATTAAAAAGAGAGAACCAAACTGTAAATGTGTTTTTGTTCATTTTATTCATCACCTGCGATCAAGTGACATATTTTAATTCATCAGACTGTTGTCCTCGTTTTATTGTGTATAAACACAATGTTCAGGCTACTTTATCCTCTGTTTAAGTGGTTTGTTTTTTAATTACCTTAAAATAAGTCATCTTCAGATGATTACTCTGAATTTAAATTTGGTTTCAGAGCTGAAATCATTACCACTAGTTCGTAGGGGGATCCAAGCAGCATAAGTGCCACAAGACTTATTGACAGAAATGTGATTAAATATAGAAAAATAACAAAACTTTTGATTCCTCACAATGTGACCAGCACGACTTGATGATGATGATGAATGACTAAATTTATTTTTTGTTTTCATTTTATTTTCAGAGGCATCAACTTTACTCTCAGTGCTTTAGTCTTTAATGTCGTTCCTACCATCTTTGAAGTTACGTTGGTCAGTTCAATATTGGTAAGTACTATCTTTGCAATTACCAATCTTAATAAAACTGTTATATACTATGTAACTCAGTACCAGCTGTTTCATAATTGGATCATTGGTGTCTAAACCAGTAACCTCACAGATTTTGTCTGGTGAGGAGGATGGCTAGATACCCTGCAGGATGAAAAACAACACCTATAAAAGGGTGGAGGAAGTTATTTGTTCAATGGCCATCTAGCACATTATTTCAATCCCTCCTCATCATGTAAACCTGGTAGTGTCTGAACCATCCTATTGGGAACTTAAGTTCTTGGTAAGGTCACCCAAGACAGACAGGTCTGGTACCCAGTGGTATTAGGGCCACAATCCAGTCAAGTGGCTCTAGTGAAAATCCAAAGGGTGTCTCCATCATCGTCAGGAATCAACGGCTTTTGGCATACTTGTCACTGCATCTGTGAAATATCTGTGGTGAACAAGGGCATCTCCTTCCTCTGATGGATATGCATGTGATGTTTGGGACCGCTTGTGAATTTCCTATTCCCTTGTTATTACTTTCATGAATTCACCACAGGTGAATTTGTTGGTTGGAGCCGGCTCAACTGAACTAGGGTGAATGCCGTAGTAACAGTAACACAACCACCTGCAAAATAAGACCGTGTGATTTTTCAGGATGATTTTAATATAAGCCCTCCCTTTAAAACAAGCCCTAGTTGAGGGTGGCAAAGGAAAGAAATAAGCATTTTCACTATCACATCATGCGACGCAAACACTTGACATCACCTGAAAATAAGCCCTAGTGTTATATTTTTGAGGAAAACACACTACTGTCTATGGATTTTAGACTAGGTTGGTTGGATATTTTGTTTAATGACATATCAACCCTTGTGCCAAATCTTTTTTTTTTTAATTTGATTTTTAACTCTTTGCCTACTTTAAAACGCTCATGGCAGCTCTCCCACTACTGTGATCCTACCTTAAAAAACTGATAGCTAGTTCATTATAATTGAGCAGAAGGACTCAGATTACAATAAGAATAGAATGAGTTCTGAGTTAAATAGGGAAATATCCCATCATACAGGTAAAAAATACCAAGAAAATTTGGTAGGCGAAGCAAATAAGTAAAGTTGGCAGAGTGACCTATTGTTGGTATCAGCTGGACAGCCAGGGAGTCTATCCCCTTTTCACTAGCGTTAGACCAGGGAGTTTGTTTTTCTTCAGCTCCCCACTTTACTGCACAGATCAGAAAACTGCCTCCTTGTCAGACAGGGCATGAAAAGGAGCGAAACAGAAGGGAAAGAAGCCACCGCAGCAAAGAGAACCAAAAGGAAGGAGAAACAACAACTACCCCAGCAAGCATCACTGTTTGTATGCAGTCACTGCACCAGAGATTGCCATTCAAAAATTGGCCTGTTCAGCCACTCACACAAATGAAGTTAAGGAAAATAAAAATTGGACACTACACCATCATCTTTAGCAGATGGAAGTATACCAACACATCCTCTAACATACAAAATCAGATCATTATAGTATACATATACTTTTTTTTCTTAACTTTAGTCATGCCCTACACTGTCACCTAGGGTTATAGAATATGCAAACTGCACCTGTGCAGAGAGGTAAGATCTGTTGGTTATGGATAGCAACCCATGACACTTAAGGACAGAATCCTAATGGCTGTGCAGTAAATGATATCCAATACTCCACTTTTGCATTACAATCAATCGGCTGACCATGTCAAGCCCTAGCACCTATATGATTGTCCCAACCACATTGCCCTTATGGCTGACCCCAACCCTTTCTATCATTTATGTTCTAGAAGGCAGTGGCTAAGGGTCTTATTGTCCTGGCTATGATGTTAAACTGTATCTAATGGGGAAGTTTCAATTTTGGAGCTCTGGGGAATGTGGAGTACTCCTTTATCACCATTACTCCCTGGTCCACTCTGACTGGTTTAAAAGTGAATATAATAGCACAACTGGAGTTCAAACTCACCTATGATGTTGACGTCCTGGGTATGTTAAACTGCATCTAATGGTGATGTTCAAATTCTGAAGCTCTGGGGCATGTGGAGTACCCCTTTATCCATTACTCCCTGGTCCACTCTGACTGGTTTAAAAGTGAATGTAATAACACAACTGGAGTTCAAAACTCACCTATGATGTTGACGTCCTGGGTATGTTAAACTGCATCTAATGGTGATGTTCAAATTCTGAAGCTCTGGGGCATGTGGAGTACCCCTTTATCACCATTACTCCCTGGTCCACTCTGACTGGTTTAAAAGTGAATGTAATAGCACAACTGGAGTTCAAACTCACCTATGATGTTGACGTCCTGGGTATGTTAAACTGCATCTAATGGTGATGTTCAAATTCTGAAGCTCTGGGGCATGTGGAGTACCCCTTTATCACCATTACTCCCTGGTCCACTTTGACTGGTTTAAAAGTGAATGTAATAGCACAACTGGAGTTCAAACTCACCTATGATGTTGACGTCCTGGGTATGTTAAACTGCATCTAATGGTGATGTTCAAATTCTGAAGCTCTGGGGCATGTGGAGTACCCCTTCATCACCATTACTCCCTGGTCCACTCTGACTGGTTTAAAAGTGAATATAATAGCACAACTGGAGTTCAAACTCACCTATGATGTTGACGTCCTGGGTATGTTAAACTGCATCTAATGGTGATGTTCAAATTCTGAAGCTCTGGGGCATGTGGAGTACCCCTTTATCACCATTACTCCCTGGTCCACTCTGACTGGTTTAAAAGTGAATGTAATAGCACAACTGGAGTTCAAACTCACCTATGATGTTGACGTCCTGGGTATGTTAAACTGCATCTAATGGTGATGTTCAAATTCTGAAGCTCTGGGGCATGTGGAGTACCCCTTCATCACCATTACTCCCTGGTCCACTCTGACTGGTTTAAAAGTGAATATAATAGCACAACTGGAGTTCAAACTCACCTATGATGTTGACGTCCTGGGTATGTTAAACTGCATCTAATGGTGATGTTCAAATTCTGAAGCTCTGGGGAATGTGGAGTACCCCTTCATCACCATTACTCTCAGATCCACTCTGACTCAGTGTGGAAGTACCTGTTAGGCTCCCATCTATGGGTTAAATAGAAAAATAAGTTAAAAATGTGTTTAAAAAAAATTCAATGCCCATCAAGAATGAATAAAACAATGTCTTCAGTAAAGAATAATCCAACAAGGGTTGACATGCCATAAAAATTCAACCAACCAAATTATTACAATAAATATAAGTATCATGTGTGGACCTATGACTTTGAATGTAATTATTTTTTTTTTTTTTCTCTGTGTTTTTAGTATTATAAATGTGGAGGACAATTTGCTCTGGTTACCTTGGGTTGTATTGGTTCATATGCTGTTTTTACTCTTCTCATAACAAAATGGAGGTAAGTACTAAATTCTCTTTATTTTTATTAGCCTTATTGGTGGGACCTAGAATATGCTGACCCTCACCACCACGAAAAAAAAGGAGTGTCCTGGGTATGACACTAAACTGCTGATGGTGAGGTTGCTGTTCACTAGAGGGTGGAGTGCCCTTTCATTACTGTTAGTCCCAGCAGGTCCCATCTATGGGTCAAATTAAGTTTTTATGGACCATCCTTTGGCCTTCAAGCAAGAGCGCTTGTCCAGTGAAATTGGATCCTTGGTAAAGAGTCCACCGATAATGAATCCTTTGGTAACCCTCTCGGGTAAAGAAACCTAAGTTCCTTCATCAATGGTCGCAAGTATACTGTGAAAGAATCAGTGCTTAAGTAATGTATCAGCCACGCAGTATGGTCAGTGATTGGCTAAGGAATAGACCTAGTTTATAAATATGGGTGGGGAATTAGAGCACACCTTATATTTTAAAAAATCCATCACGCCCCCCCCACTATTTTGATATAAGGTGTGCTCTAATTCCCCACCAGTATTTATAGACTTGGCGAGGTCATGTGGTCTATTCCTTAGCCAATCTGATCATACTGCATGGCTGATACAATACTTAAGCACTGATTCTTTCTCAGTATACTTGCAACCATTGACGAAGGATCTTAGGATTCTTTACCCAAAAGGATTACCAAAGGATTTGTTATCGGAGGATTCTTTACCAAAGATCCAATTCCACTGTACAAGCACTATTGCTTGAAGGTCAAAGGATTGCCTATAAAAACTTAACAGGTTATGGGCCCAGAAAGCATTAGAGCACACCTTATATAAAAAAATCCAATACAAATAGATAAGAAATAACCAAAGTGGATCTAGATAAATTGTCATATTGGGAAGATATTTGGAAATTAAAATTTAATATAGAAAAATGTAAAGTATTACATATTGGATCCAAAAACATTAAAGTTGAATATAAATTATAAGCAACAGGGAAATCATAAAAGTAAATTATAAATGCAATCTAGGGTTGGCTTAAAAGTACCTGAAAGTAACTATGACTACTAGTAATTACACAGTAAATACCAGGCGAAATAATTACTGTCTCCTCTCCATAAAACAAAAGTGTTATTCTTTATGTGATGTATTATTGTTTGCACAACTGTGTATCAATAAATATTTGTTATATTTTTTAATGGTGAGTTTTTCTTGTCTTTTGAGTTGCCAACACTTGGCAACTTGTTCCGACTAACAGCTGACCAAACCAATGAGAAAGCTCCAACAGAGTTGTTAATTTTTAATTCTGTAGGTTTTTAAATAAACAATGTTGGTACAGAATCATTGATGAAGCAACTAGTCAGAGATCCAAGTTGTAATCATGGACTAGTTTAAGTCAAGATTAATTAAACTAATCCCATAACTTGTGTTGACCAACATTTCGTGCCGTGATTCCTGGATATGGCCCGAGATATGCCCATGGTGCCATAAGATCACAAATATGTCAGATTTTAATTAGCTATCATTATTTTACTGACATGATTTGGCATATTAATTTTCTTCCTGATTGAATTCTTGTCTCCAATAAATGAAATTGTTGGGGGACAAAAATAATTGCATAGTTCATCTGTTGTTTGTTTTTCCTTATCGAATGTTTAGTGTTAGTGTATAACATGGATGCATTAGTACATTATAAGGATTTAGTGTTGGTTTCAAACTAATAACCACTATTCTTATAATATTAATATTTTTGCTTCTTTTCAGAACCAAATTTAGACAGATCATGAACAAGGCTGATAATGAAGCAGGCACAAAAGCAGTGGACTCTTTAATTAACTATGAAACAGTAAAAGTAAGGAATATTGGAATTTTTGACATTCTTTGATCTTTGAAATTCTTTGAAAATTTGGAATCTTTGAAATTCAGTAAAAATTTTGGAATCTTTGAAATTCTTTAAAAAATTTGGAATTTTGGAATTTCTGATCTTTGAAAGTCTTTGCAATTTTTTATATTAACATAATGTCTCTTTATTTTCAGTATTTCAATAACGAAAAATTTGAAACTGAAAAGTATGATATATTGTTAGGAAAATATGAAAAAGCATCTTTAAAAACGACAACAAGTTTAGCGGCATTGAATTGGGGTCAGAATCTGATTTTCAGCACAGGGTTAACAGCAATCATGTACCTGGCAAGCCAAAATGTGATAAATGGTAAGAATTAACCATCTTTATTTGTAAAAAATAAATTATCTTATGCTCAATATAAATTCAAAGATCTTGTAAAAAAATTCAGATAATATTATGGCTAGTATAAATAAAGCAATGAAAATGAAAGAAATACTAGTCATGCTTGACAATGCTTGATCTAATGAAAATTCAAGATGATATTACTACTAGTATAAATAAATAAAATAAAATTAAGATGAAAGAAATACTAGTCAAAAATGAATAATGCCAAGTTCATATCCAGGATGAGACTATTTGCATTTCACAGTGCTAATACTCTTAGGAAAGGTATGAATCCAATTATTTTCCCTCTAGCTATGAGTAAATAGTTGGGCAGCCGGTCTAGAAGGAAAACTCTGAATTCAAATCTGTTAAACTCCACTTAAATGTTGATCCTTTTTTGCATCCTGCTCATGTGGAGGTGCTTTTTCTGTAATGGTTATCATCATAAGAAATGGATATGGTGATCCAAGTTCAAATCCTGGACTAGGCTGTTTGTTTTTCACATAGTATTAATATCCTTGGGAAAGGTATGAATCCAATTGTTCTCCCTCTATGGGCAAATAGTTGGGCAGACTAGGCTCTTTAACCTTGGTATGGTAGCTGGTCTTAGAAGGAAAACTCTCATTTCAAACCTGTTAAACTCCACTTAAAAATTGACCTTGTGTCGCATCCTGCTTGTGTGGAGGAGTCGGGTAAAAGTTTTAAAAAATCAATAAAACACTATTTCTTAGTAATTCAAAACAAATTTGATTTTTGGAAAAAAGAAAAAAAATTCTTGATTCCTGATTAATGATAATGGTGAACAAGGGTTCAAGTAAGATTTTTGCAACAGATTTTTTCATGGTGTAAATCAGAGGCACTTGTTGTGTAATGGTTATCATTGTAGAAAATGGACTTGGCTACCCAAGTTGAAATCTGGAACTGGGCTGTGTTGCATTTCACATGTCACTAACACCCTTGTAAAAGTTATGAATAACTATTCTCTCTCCAGCTATGGGTAAATAGTATGGCAGTCTGGGCTATTCAAACTTGGTATGTCAGCCAGTTTATGTGAAGGAAAACTCTGAATTCAAACCTGTTAAACTCCACTTAAAAAAATGACCTTGTGTCGCATCTTGCCTGTGTGGAGGAGTTGGGTATAGATAAAAAAGAAATAAAATATTATTTCTTAGTAAATCAAATTTTACTTTTAGAAAAAAGAAATTTCTGTTGGAAGGAAATCGTTAGTATACATCGCTAATGAGACGTAATAAAGTCAAAAAAGTCTGTACGATATTCTACACACCGAGCAATTATTATTTTCTATAATTATCGAATTTTATGTGATATACACATTGTAATTGCCTTCAAGCAAAATATATAATAATATATATATATATATATATATATATTTACCCACTTCTCCACATGAGTAGGAATTTAATAGGTGTGTGTGTATGTATTTACCCAACCCCTCTGCCACAAGCATTATATGAAACTATATCAATTTTCAAGCAGAGTAAAGCTGCACTGTAATGGGAGGTAACTCTCTCTTTATTTATCAAAGGAAGCAACTCTAGATATTTATGTTAGGATGAACCTAATCTGGTTCATTATACCAAATGTAACTTGACATATGAATTGGATTTTTAAAAATTCTACAAATTATCAATCCTCATCTAAAAAATGAAGAGAAATAATGTTTTAATGTTATTTTTCCAGGTACCATGACTGTTGGGGATATAGTTATGGTGAATGGCCTCTTGTTTCAACTTTCTTTGCCTCTTAACTTCCTCGGTTCTGTCTACCGAGAAGTACGACAGTCGCTTATTGACATGCAGACTATGTTTAATCTACTTAATTTGGAATCTAGTATAAAGGTAAGTTGAACTGATGAGGGGGTTATCTCAATCCATTCATTTTTCTTTTTTGTTATTATCTGTTTAACCCTTTATCTATCAGAGCACCCCAAACCGTCCAATGATCAAAATAACAGATCTCCTGAAAACATCCAAGATTGTCGGCTCTTAGAAAATGATTTAGAATTAAAAAAGAGAAATGAATTAAATGAATACATTTCTATTCACTAGTAAAGGATCTGTGATATGATTCTAGCTTGTCAACCATTTCACCGCACTATTGCAGATAGCAGTGGTAAATAAAGGGTTAATGGCATATCAACCTTTGTAGGTAATTTTAATGCTGGATCAGTGGTGTAGGCACACATTATGCATAACACATTATACATACACAGTCAAAAATTGCCATTTATATTTATTTACTAAACCCCTACGCACAAGCAGGATGTGACACAAAATCAATTTCTTAAGCAGAGTTTAACAGGTTTGAATTCAGAGTTTTCCTCCTCCTAGCCAAGGTTAAAGAGCCCTGTCCACCCTACAATTTAATCATAGCAGTTGGATTTCTACCTTTCCCAAGCACCGTGTGAAATGCAAACAGCCTCATCAAGGATTTGAACTCGGGTCAACAAGTCTATTTCCTATGACTTTAACACCATGCATCTCCAAATTGCCATTTATGAAGACAAATATTCATCATCATTTCTTTAAAACCACTTGGAAGATTGTATAAAATACAAGCCACCCTATCAGTTGGGATAGATGAATACACCGACTGCACCTCAGCAGAGGGGTAAAATCCCCCCATGGTGCTATTTGTTAGCCATGGGTGGTGACCCGTGATGCTTATGAATGGAACCGTGGTGGTTGAGTAAGTCTGTCTTGCACCACTTTACTTTGGCTCTGACAGGCAGTCAGAGAGGCCCCGTCCGGTCAATTGCTGGTCATGCCAAGCTCTAGCACCTATGATTATCCCAGCCTTCATGGCAAGCCCCACCCCTGTGCTAGAAGGTGGTGTCTGAGGATCCTAGGTATTACGTCCAATTGCATCTAATGGTGAAGTTCTAATTCTGGAAGTCTGAAGTGTATGGAGTGTACCTTCATTGCCATTACTCCCAGGTCCACTCTGACCGGAGTGGTAGTATTTTTAAGGTCCCATCTATGGGTTGAATAGAAAAAAATTGAGTTTAAAAAAATTTTGAATACCCACCAAGCATGAATAGAATAAAACATTTTTGGCATAAATTCGCCCAACAAGTGTTGACATGCCATAAAATCCAACAAACCAAATTAAACAACATACAAATAGAGATATTCTAAAATACTTGCAATGATATTAAGATAATATTTGTATTAAAGATACAGACGGATAACCTAATCCTGGCTAGGACACCAGACCTAGTGTTAATTAACAAAAGGAAGATAATTGTCATCTTGGCATATTACAGAGTGGAAATGAAAGAAAACGAAAAGATAGATGAATACCTTGGACTTGGTTAGAGAACTGAAAAAAATTGTGGAACATAAAGGTCAAAGGTTGTACCAATTGTAATTGGGGCCTTTGGAATGGTCTCCAAATGTTTGGAAAAGAGTAGGGGGAATTGGAAATCAGAGGAAAAATCAAGACCATCCAAACAACAGCATTGTTAAGATTGGCTAGAATACTCAGAAGAGTTCTGGAGACTTGCTGTCACTCAACCTCTAGTGAATCACCAGTAGGCGTGAAAAACTCTCATGGAGTGATATAATAAAATTAAATACAATATGCTATTAATTTGATATACAAGTAAAAGTAAAGTTGACAGGGTAGGCTAATGTCGGTGGTTTTTTTATAACACCCTAATGAATGAAACTTAATGTAAGTTTTGCTGTATAATGAAGAGGAATGATTTTTAAAAAATCATATTTAAAAATTAATTTGTTTTACAGTGTTTAACTGTAAAACAAATTAATTTTTAAATATGATTTTTTAAAAATCATTCCTCTTCATTATACAGCAAAACTTACATTAAGTTTCATTCATTAGGGTGTTATAAAAAAATGGGAGAATTTTAATCATTAAAGTCAAAATGGCACATTTCTTTTTCCTGGATTTTTTCCTAGCATAATTCTATATGATTTTGTCTTAGATTTAAAAAAAAAAATATTAGTGACAAGGTGAATTGGACCCAGCAATGTGCATACAATCAACTAGTATTTAATACATTAAAATTGTTTTCTTTTTACAGAATCAGGCTGAAGCACCAAAACTTGAAATTTCTTTTGCAGAATCTGCAATTACATTCAAGAACGTGTATTTTGAGTATACACCTGGTCGATTGATTTTTGACAATTTATCTTTTTCTGTTCCATCTGGAAAGAAAATAGCTGTAGTTGGAGGAAGTGGATCAGGGTAAGTAAATTTTCTTAATTTCTCAAACAAAAAATCTGTTTTTTTCCATTTTCATCTGCATACTGGAAACTGCACTGAGATTTTATACGAAACTGAAACCGTTCGGTGTATTACTATTACTACTGAGAAATCATATCCAAGGAAACATAGTTGAAAAAGACTTTCAGATTTTATCAAAATTTAATTGACAATTTTTAGGAAATAAACATGAAATCTACGTTTACAAGAGGAAAAAAAAAAGAAGGAAATATGACAGTTATGACACTTTGGAAATCTATTTTATATTTTAACATGAAATGTTTTCTAACGGGTTTTGAGAAAAAATCAAATATGACATTGACGGCATGAGTCAGTGTATCACCTATGTTTTCCTCAGACCATAAGAGATATATATGCTCTATCAATGATATCACTCTTTAATGTAAAAATATAGCAAACTATATTATCAATATTAGTATATATATATATATATATATATATATATATATATATACACACCTGTGTGTGTATGTATGCATGCTCATGAGTGCCTATTGGCTTAGATAAATTAAAATTGTTTTTGTTATTACTTTTCAGAAAATCCACTTTGGTTCGACTTTTGTACCGATTCTTTGACCCCCAAAAAGGAAACATTTACATAAATGGTCAGGATATTAAACTTGTAGACATGGACAGCCTAAGACGGTCAATTGGGGTCGTTCCACAGGTAAATATTTGAGACTTTTTAATAATTAACAGCTCATAACACGGCCAACTTGTAAACTGGTGCAGACATGAATCAAGGTACCACTGCACCTTTTGAAAAATGAACTGTGAAAATTTTTTAATTCTTTATTTTCTACAAAATGAAGAGAAATAACTAAAGTAATTAATTAAAAGTTGCCTCTCTTGAAGTAGATTTTTTTTAATAAGGTAGGATAATAATTTACAAAGATGTTTTAATACTCTTATTTATTGATCTTGGGCATTTTCAGGCATTCCATCATTTTGATCGTCGGGTGGTTTGGAGCATTCTGGTAGATAAAGGGTTAAAAAGATCCCTCTTACAGGCAATTTTTAAAAGAAATTAATTTTTCAGGATAGAACCTAAAGATAAGTGTCTGGAATGACCAAAATAAGTGATTGTATGTTTTCTCATTGGATGTTGAAGATATATTTTTGTTGGCTGCTATAGACAAAAGTTGGAGTTGTTCATTAGATGCAATATATGATAAAAAACCCACCTTTTTTTGTGGCTAAGAATTTGGGGTCATTCATTACATGCAATATATGATAAAAAAAACACCTTTTTATAGCTAATAATTAGGGGTCATTTGTTACATTAGTATATATGGTAATTTAGAGAACTAAAATTGTCTTAAATACAAATTTGATATTGAAAGTATAAATAAGTGTTGGAATGTTTTTATGTCATTGGATGTTGAAGAAATATTTTTGTTGGTTAGCATAGCCAAAAGTTAAGGGTCATTAATTATATGCATTAGATAATATAAAAAAACACCATTTTGTGGAAAAAATTAGGGGTCATTCATTACATGCAATATATGATAAAAACACCTCTTTCTCTATGTATATACTGTATATGTAATGAATACCTCTTTATTTTAATCCATAAAAAGGTGTTTTTATCATATATTGCAATATTTCTATATTTTATACAATAATTTAGAGAACAACTAGAATAATGTCTTTAATATGAATTTGTTAATTTTTCTTTTTTTAGGATTGTGTTCTCTTTCATGATACGATATTTCATAATATCCAATATGGAAATCTTGCTGCAAGTAAAGAACAAGTCTATGAGGCATCACGTATGGCTGAAATGCACAGCACGATAATGAATATGTTCCCCCAAAAGTATGAGACACAAGTAGGAGAGCGTGGCTTGAAACTTTCAGGTGAGAAACAATGTTTCTACATAATCTTTTTTTATTTTTATTTTCTCTTAATCTTCATTTATTTCCTCTTGTCAGCAGGGTGAGGTGTAGGGGGGTGGCATATAAACAGGGGGTGGCATATAAACAATGAGTGTATTCCCTTTAGAATACTCTGTATCATCACAAGAATGTTCATGTTTCAATCACTGGTGAATGTCAAAATATGTCTGTGTTGTAACTCAAGTATCAGAATTAACAGAGAAATAATAGGAAGAAACATCATCATCATGTCGCGCAAGCAGCATGGTTATCCATGACTATCTCCCGCCAACCTTCCCTATTACTCATTGCCCCTGGGAGGTCCTCCGTGCAGCATCCCGAATCCTTGCATAGTTGGTCAATGTAGGTCCTTAGTGGGCGTCCTACATTAGCATGTCCATGTGTTGGCCTCCACAGGAGAACGTCGCTCATCTCCGCTTCTCCAGCAGTGTCCTGCATGTCTAGTCTGTCTCACCCATATGGTTTGTGAGATGGGGGGCAGGTGAACATATAGTTCTTTGGGGGGTGCTGCTTCCACGACTTGTTCAGGACTGCTTGTAACATTCTTGTGCAGGTTCCATCTAGCTTATTCTCAAGGCGCTTTGTTAGGGTCCAGGTGGTGCAGCCATACAGCAGTACTGATACAACCACAGCCTGGAAGAATTGTTGCTTTAGCTTGTCAGTGAGATCGGATCTCCATATTACTGATAATTTCCTATACGTGTATTAATATCACTTTCTGTGGATGAGATATTACTACCTAGGTATGTGAACTGTTCTATTGGCTTAAGAGGCTTACTGTCAAGTGTGGAGATGTCTCCTTTCTCTTTGAAGCACACTCTGTTTTATTGGAGTTCACATAGAGGCCGATATTCTTTGCTGCCTTCTCCAGGCTATGCAGTAGTGACTCAGCCTGTGCCAGTGTAATCTGCAAGAAGCGCAAGGTCATCAGCGTAGTCTGTATCTGTGACTGTGCAGGATATCGCCTGCTTCTTGCCTTTCTAGTGTAAAGCCTTTTTCTTTTATGGTATCTAATGATGTTCGAAGTGCATAGTCTAGGCATATTATACTCAGCGGCGATGTCAAAGAAATATCAGGTGAGCGTACCATTGCTTTAGTGTCTTTGTAGAGCATCATTATAGTGCCAACCGTTTCTTTGGGGAGACCATACGCTAGTAGTATTTGTTCAATTTTCCCTCTGTGTATGGAATCAAATGCCTTGGAGAAGTCTATGAATAGCAGCGTTGCCTTTAGATTCTTTGCTCGAACCCCTTCTATGAGCCTTCGAATGGTTAGGATCTGGGAGGTTGTGGATCTATTTCTGCGGAATCCATTTTGGTTTTTCCTAAGGATTTTCTCTATTTCGGGTCGGTTGCGATTAAGAAGAAGGGCATTATATATTTAGCTGCAATAGCAGTAAGAGCTATGCCTCTGTAGTTTAGCGATTCTGAGGTCTCCCTTCTTGGGGAATGGGAGGATGCATCCTTTCGTCCATTTATCTATTCTATTTTGTCTATATACTGCATTGCATAGCCTAAGCAGTATGTCATTGAACTTTCCTATTTTCTCTACCTCAGGTGGTATTTCATCAAGACCTGCAGCTTTTCTACCTTTTAGCTTCTTTAAGACTTTATTTAGTTCTAGTTCTAGAAACATAACAAGTATTAAGGATAAGGAAAAAGGTTTACTAAGCAAAGCTTAGTAGCTGATTTGGGATTTTTCAGCTCTTCACATATAACTCTGTTTGCAGGAAATGTTGAGTGTGGGGAAATAAAGACATCAAAATTGAAACTGTTGGTATCCTTCCATCTACTAAAGATGATGACGTAGTGTCCCCAAAAAAATGGTTTTAAAAAAAAATTTTTTAGACTATAGCCTGTGTGGGTTGATATGGAGAATGTGCTGTTACCTAATCAGCAGGTCCCCCTTCTCCACACTGTCACAAAGGAAGGGCAAGAAACCAATGCATTTTGGCATATGATAGTGTCACAGGAGTACTCCACCATAGGGACTCCAGTTCTGGATTTGTTTTTGGGGTTTACTCCCCTAGTCTTTCCACGAAAATTGAAAGTATGTCTTCGAGTTCATGATTAAAAACTAATAGAGAATGGATGCGGAAATATATGACCCAAATAATACCCCGAACAACCCAAGATGGCCCATACTTGGCCATGCTTCATGGGTAGTCGGAGAGGCCTCCCTCTGAACAATTGGCTGGTCACATCAAGCCCTATAGGATTGTCCCAACCCTACTGCTCTTATGGCAACCCCCTCAACCAAGGCAGTGGCTGTGAGTTAAACTGCATCTAGTGATGAGCTCTTGAGAGTGTCATTACTCCCAGGTTCACTCTGATCCGGAGTTGTAGTACCTGTTAGGGTCCCATCTATAGCTTAAATGAAAAAAATGAATTAAGAATGAATAAAACAAAATGTCTTGGGCATGAAATAACCCAACAGGGGTTGACATGCTGTCAAATCCAACCAACCAACAAGGTTTTAAACTTTTCTTTCTTTTCATATATTGACCAGGAGGTGAGAAACAACGTGTAGCCATTGCTCGAACCCTTTTGAAGGACCCAGTGATCGTTATTTATGATGAGGCAACTTCATCTTTGGACACCATTACAGAACAAGTAAGTCCTTTTTTTTTTTTTTTTTTTTAATCACATTTTAAACAAATTTCTGAACTCCTACACATGGTCACACCAGTGTTGGCAGACCAGCAAAAACTTACATTCATTCTTTTTATCATATATGTGTTAGAAGGTGGTGGCTGAAGGTCTTCATATCTTGGGAATGATGTTAAACTCTATCTGATGGTGAGATTTCAGTTCTGGAGGTATGGAGCACTCCTTGATCACCATTGCTCACAGGTCCACTGACTCAGATTGGTTGTACCTGTTAGGGTCCCATCAATGGGTTAAATAGAAAATTTGTTTACAAAAAAAAATTTTCTTCCAAACTATTGTCACAAATCTTTCAAAAATTTTGCCAGCATTAATGACCCACCATAGTTGTTTTATGCCATAAAACAAAACAAACAGACTTACATTCATCAGCTTTGTGTGGACACTGGATGCCGTGTAGTGGACCTGTCAACAGCAATGACTTCTAGGGACAGATGGCAAGAGTGAGTCAAGGGAATGATGATAGACATCATTGTTCTCCTTCTCCTCTTCCAATTCGTCTGGGGGAGGGGCTGAGCTGTAATGGCTAACGTGCTGGAATGTGACATTGGAGTAAGCAAGTTTGAACTCCAGTCTTGCTATTACATTCACTTTCAGCCTAATACCCTTGGGAAAGGTACGAACCCCCTCATCCCCTCTGCTATTAGGTTAGATAGTACCACTACTATTCCGCCCTGTCATCTGGGGCATTAGAATACACTGACTGCACTCTGCAGAGGAGTAAGACTCCTCCAAGGGTGGCCCACCTGTTGGCCTTGGGTGGCAACCCGTGATGCTTAAGGATAGAACCCTGTTAGTTAAGCAGTCCATAACCTGCAAATATTCCACTTTGGTCCTTACTTGGGTTAGACGGGTAGTCGGAGAGGGCCCCATAAAATCCATCGGCTGGTCATGTCAAGCTCTAGCACCTATATGATTGCTCTAACCCTATTGCACTTATGGCAACCCCTAATCCTTCTTATCATATGGGTGCTAAAAGGTGGTGGCTGAGAGTCTTCATGTTCTAGGGATGATGTTAATCTCTATCTGATTGTGAGGTTCCAGTTTTGGAGGTTTGGGGAATGTGGAACACCCCTTCATCACCATTGCTCTTTGGTCCACTCTGACCCGGAGTGGTAGTACCTGTTAGGGTCCCATATATTGGTTAAATAGAAAAACATGAGTTTATAAACAAAATGGATTATCCATTAAGAATGAATTTATTTCAAAACTTTGTCGGCATTAAATGATCCACTGAGGTTGATAGGCCGTAAAACAAAACAAACCAAACCATACCACTACTATTCTTCTGGAAGGATGGCTTTGGCATTAAATTACTCATGAAGATTGATGTGCCCTTAAACAAAGAAACCAAACTGAATTTAGTTAATTAGAAGGTGCAAAAATCTGTGTTAAGATAATTCTATTCTTTTTTAATTCATTCTTTTTGTATTTTTATAATTTTTTAATAGTTTTTAAAACTGCCTTATCCAAGATTTGAACTTGAATTGCTGATCCATTTCCTATGGGGGGGGGGGTCCCTGTGGTGAAATGTCAAACATACTGTGACTGTAGTGAATGGGTTTGAACTTCAGTCACATTAATATGTTCATTTTGGGAATAGTATGAATCCCTTCATACCCACAGCTATGGTTTGAATTGTACCACTAATGTTCTTCTACAAGGATGGCTTTGGCATTAAATAACCCATGAAGATTGATATGCCATTAAACAAAGAAAACTAATATTCTTTCATCATCTATAATGATGTATAAAATACAAATGTTTTAAATATACTTATAAGATGCATGAACATGTGTAAGATGCACCTCAACTTGGGTAGGCATTGTAGTGAGATTTGAGAGTCCCTCCTCCTCCACCTCCTATCCTTTGTTCTTGTTTTAAAAATTAAAAAAGATTGATAGGCCATTTTTTAAATTTAATTTTCCTTTTTTCTTTTTTTTCCTTTTTCTTCCTTTTCTTTTCTTTTTTCTTCCTTTTCTTTTTTCTTTCTCTATTTTCTTTCTTTCTGATCTCTTTGTTTTATCTCTCACCCAATTTCTCTGTCTTTCATTTTCTCTATTTATGTTTACCTTTCTTACCTACATTCCTCTCCCCCCTCTCTCTCCTTTATGAAATGTCTTAATCATAACATGCAACGTAAATCTGGGTGTTCCTGGTTATAAAATGAACTACGTCATCATCAAACAAATATATAACTGTTCTTAGGATTCAGGAAATATATGATAATTATGAAAAGATTATTACTCCTTTCTCTTCTCTTTCTTCCTTTATAATAAATATGGATGATCTATTATTTATACTTGATGTGACGACAATTCGGCAGATAATCAACACTAGATAATCAGAATTTATATTTTTGCATTTCATCTTGGATGATTTGGATGGTCTCATTTTTAACCAGAGGGTGTTGCAAGATGATAATGGTTGTACAATTAAGGAACACTAGTATGATGATAATGATGATAATAATAATAATAATAATAATTGTTTTCAAAGGTCTACTTTGAAGTATTGAGCAGTTTTGGATAAATTATTGAAATTATACTACTCCAACAGAAACCTTGAAGGACACTATATAAATATATCATGAGTGTGTGTGTAAATAATATCAAATATTTTTGTGATAGGATTCAACAAAGAAAGGTGAGAACTCAAAGTACATATAAGTTTTTATATATATATATATATATATATATATATATATATATAAACATTCTTCTTAATGAACATACATTCACGCTCGCACACACACACAACTTTGAGGTTTGTTTCGATGTCGTTTATCGTAAAAAATATATATACACACACACACACGCAACCACACACACAAAACACTTTCAAAAATGCACAATGTCTTTTTTCGATACATACACTAACACACACACACAATAAAGAAGAATATTTGACGTTATATTTCAAATCGTCCACCTTTCCAGCATTCTTTGTTCAAACTTCAAATTTTGAACAGATTGATAAACAAGGACTATCGCAATTTTTCTCGTTATTGTGTGATAACATTTTTTTATTACCTTTCCTTATATCAACAAATGCCCTGAAGAAGATCTAATTAATAGATCGAAAGACTGCAATGTCGGCTAATAAACTTACCACTCAATTTATTTAAACCTGTATTTTTTCAAATTTCTTATAATATATATATATATATAATATCAACTAATTATAAGTCCCATATTACAATGTTCGTTTATTTTAGGAATTGTTGAAGGGTTTTTGTTTACATTTTAAATTATTTTTAAAAATGTAACACTAAACTCGTGAGTAATTTGAAACATAATTTTCCCATCTTATCATAGTTAGAAAGCTAGTCTCACAGATCCATTGCTACTGACTTGAAGTGGTAGTACTTGTTAAGATCTCGGGATCAAATAGATCTGTTTGAAAATTATTTGTATTAAATAGAAATACTTAATATTATATAACCATGTGCAAAACCCTCTTAAGAAACAATTGAAGAAAAATGTAAATATAAACGTGTGATGTACACAATTCCCTAACATCTAGACATGAATAACCCCAGACAGGTTGACATGGCATTAAAAACAATCATTTTTAAACATTGCTTCTCATTAAGGTAATAATTTGCAATGAATTATAATCTTCTTGTATATGAGTAAAGCATGTAAGCATTTGTCTTTGCTCAGGTGAAAAAAAGATTTTCTCTTTCTTTGAGTTTCTTCCTAAGAAAAGTCCACAGAGCAGAAACACAAAAACCACAACTCAACTCAAGCGTTAGAACACCTTGACTGGACTTAGAATACTTTGCAGACGATACACCCTACCCAAAAATGCATGCGTTTATTTTAAAACGGACGCATGTATGGAGGGAGCACAGTATCTATCTATACATATATAAAGGGCAGTTGGTGTGTATGTATATATGTATGTCCAGATGAAACTACGAAAATAAAGTAAATATATATATATATATACATATTAAATATCACCAGTTGTTGCTTTTTGTGGAAAAATTATGAATCTTTGATTTATATTCAAAGATATTTAAAAATTAAAATATACATAGAAATAGCATTGAAATTCTACTAAAAAATATCCAGCATTTATGAATCTCAAAGTAAACAATGTACCAGCCATCCCCCCACCCCACTCTACCCAGGTGACACTGGGTAGCCACTTCTAGTAAATTAATAGAGGAGCATTAAGGCATAAATTTCAAAGTTTTATTAAAGGTCATCAAAAATGTCTAAAAATTATTTCCTGGTGGTCAATAAACCTTTTGATAAATTTGATAATTTTTCTTTTTGAGTCTTACTGAAGACAATGCATGTGTTTATTCCAAAACGGGTGCATATATGGAGCTGTCCCAGCAAGAATCAATGCAAGGTCTTTTTTGCATAGGGATTTTAATGGGGAATCCTGTAGGGATCCAACTCACAATTCAGTAATTAACATTTTTTTAAAAATCCCTCCTTTACCTAGGAAATGCTGAGTAGCCTCTTCTAGTCTATATTTATACATATATAAAGGGCAGTTGTATGAATCTGTGTGTCCGGAGGAAACTTCGAGAATAAAATACTAATGCAAAATAGCACGCAAGAGATATCATTAGATTAAGTATAAAATGCATTACATTTCAATAAATTTCTTGAATATTATAATTATTATAATATTGAATTAAAATTTCTTACTATATCATTATATGTGATATCATTTCTTCTACCTTAACGAAAACAAAAAATCCCCCCTCTTGGCCAAGCTGGATTAACAAAAGTTGTTTTTTTTTACGTGGGGATTTTTATGGGGCATCCTGTGAGGATCAAACTTGCTAATTCAGTAGCAAGACTAACTTGCTAGCCATTACACCACGTTTCTTCTTTTTTTTTCTCTACTCAGGCTTCACCGGGTAGCCACTTCTAGTTAATATATAAAGGATAGTTGGTGTGTATGTATGTCTGGAGGAAACTTGTTTTTTGTGCAAAATAATGAAGATTTTATTTCTATCTGTGAAGATATTTAAAAATTAGGATTTGAATAATAAGAGAAGGGAAAGTCATTAGTTGCGTTTGTGATTAAAACATAAATCAATTATGTAAGACCAAAACAATCAATAGATCTGCGAGAGTAATTTTTTATTATCTCCCCCTTCTACCCAGGCAATGCCCAGTAGCTGCTTCTAGTAAATCAATAAAGGAGCATTAAGCAGTGAACTTTAATGTAAACTTTTATTAAAGGTCAATAAAAATGTCTTTAAAAAATGTCTTAAAATTCTTTTAGGAATAAACCAAAACCTCTTCCTCGATTAATTTCAAATGACAGTCCTCATTATTATTTTGGATTTTATTCTGTACAGCTTCTTTCTCCAACTGTAAAATCTCCATCTTTAATCTGTGTCTTTCCTCTTTCATTTCCATTATTCTCCTTCTCTCCTCTTTACTCATGCTGCTTCTCACTGTTGGCAAAAATCCAAAATTTGACTTTATTCTTCCACCATCAAATTGCCATCTCTTATCATGCATTGGAACCAATGCTGTTGAAAGGAAGGAAGATGTTGTTGGTTGTTCAACAATTTCTTGGTCATTTTTTGTTTCTGGGATTATGTTGGGAACCAAAGGATCCGTGGGGGGTAAGGCTGCTTCACTGAATCTAGAAAATAAGAAAGAAAAATAAATTAATTTTAGTAATTTGTTTACTTTTTAAAATGGTTGCTTGTTTTGTTTTATGGCATATCAACATTTTTTGGGTTATTTAATGCTGAATCAAATTTTGATAATCAAAGGACTCCTGTTGCTTAAACCCCAACTCTTTTATCATATAGGTGCTAGAAGGCAGTGGCTGATGGTAAACCACCAGTTTATTAATACATATGAAGTTGTTTCTTTTAATTTATTGATACACATGAAGTTATTGCAATTGCCTCCTTTTAAATTCAGCCCTGTTGATACATATTAACATGAAAATTATTTCTACCAATTTATTAATACACATGAACTTAATGAAAATTATCTAGTATTTCACTAGTCTCAGTTCCAATGATAACTCATTGAATTTGGTGTTAATTAAATTGATAATGACCTACAAAAGAACTTTTTTTAAAAATTGAATAAAAAAGAGTATTGATTTAAATATCTTCTTTTTAAATTTTGATTTTGACTTTAAAAATCATATTTCTTTGTAAAATTACTTAAACAGGTTTCAGTTTTTTTAATTCAATATCTTTTTTTATTCATGTTAACAAGTAGATACGCCATGATTGTATATTGTTTTTAACTTTCATTATTTTTTATTTTAATCATATATCATTGATGATGATAATAATATTTTCTATATAATCTCAGTTGGTAGAGAACCTGTCAGCTGGGAACCTCAAGGTTCCTGGTTTGATACTGGCCCTCACCAACTCCACGTATGAGTAACACAGGGATCTGTGTGATGAAGTGAGGAGCTGATGGTAGGTGTGGTGTTCCACCTCAGATGCTAAATAACAATCATTGGTCTAGCATTAGTAAAAAGGGGATAGACTCCCTCATTTTCTGTTTGATACTGACTTTAGGTCACCCTGTCGACTTTATTTAGGATTTATATTTTGGTAGTGTTGATAATACTTTCAGTCCACCCTGTATTTTATATGCACCCAGTGTTACATTTGATCTGTTGAGACAGATTTAGTATTGTATTGCTTCTTACATTTTGGTTATATGTGGCTATTAAATATATATAGTTGTAATTTTTTAATCTGTTTGTTCATGAACTCCTAGGGTTTTAGGGATATACCCACATAACCATATATATTCTGAAACTACAGGGTACTTGGATGAGTATATTTCACTTTGCAGTTTCTATGAGTAGAGTTTTTGGAGACCCCAAAACCCTAGTGGCTATAATGAACATTTTTTAAACCATAACTTGAGTATTGGAACCTCTTTTATCACAGGGGTTTTATATTAATGTAAATAAAAAAATTTAAAAAATTTGTTTTATAGTACAAGTTGTTTTGTTTTTTTTAAACTGTGGCTTGTTTAGCGTTTATGTGATGTTGAGCATGTTCACGTGATGTAATTTTATGATGCTAAATCTGTGTTAAAAAAATATAATAAAACAAACTTGCTTTGGTCTTAATTCACGCATTGTCCAGATGATATTTTTTTTTTTTAAACAATATGAAAAATTGATGAAAGACTCAATAACGAAAATCTACAAAAAATACCAAACACTTGGGAAAACCACTTAAACACGGAAGCAAGTAAGATCGCAGCTAAATTAAAAATGGACAACCGGATTAATAAAGTAATAAAAAAACAAAGATCATAAGGAGGATTTTCGTAACAACCCAAATTGTAGACTCCTTAACCCAACGAAAAACCAAATTGGTAAAATAGGTAAACTATATTATCAGAGATTTGTTATAAACTAAGGAGAATTTTAAATCTAAACCAATGGAAAAACACCAAACATGCTATTAATTGGTTTAATGGGATTAAAAATAAAAGTAAGTGCACATTTATTCAGTTTGACATAAACCAATTTTACCCATATATGGAAGACCGACTCAACAAAACTTTAAATTTGGCTCAACTTTATATCAATATAAATGACGATGATATAAAATTATCAAACATTGTCAACAGTCTTTCTTATTTTATGATAACTCTATTTGGGGTAAGAAAAGCACCAACAATTTATTTGATGTTAGTATGGGATGTTTTTGTGGCGCTGGAACTTGCGAAATCGTGGGTATATTCCTACTTTCGAAAATGGCTCACGATTTCAATAAAGAAAATTTGGGATTTATCGTGATGATGGTTTACTATATTTGAATGATAATAATAGCCATAAAATAGATTGTGCAAGGAAAAAATTAATAAAAATTTTCAAAAATTATAATTTAAAATTAGACGTATTGCTTATTTGATAACAGTTAATTTCCTTGACGTAACTTTCGATTTAAACAAGGGGACGTGGAAACCGTATAGGAAAGAAAATAATATACCAATGTATATCAACATAAAATCAGACCATCCTCCCACCATTACAAAGAATATTCACAAGTCTATAGAACATAGACTTGCCACTAATTCCACCAATGCCGATATATTAACTGAAAACAATTATAGTATAACCATAATTTAAGCTTTAACAATAGAAAATATGCAAACAGTACCACCTTATCCAAATACATATGGCAAATTAAAGAAAAAATGGGTGGAACACCTATAATAAAATGGAAATCATAAAAAAAGCCCAGGCGTACAAAGGTGGCCAACGTAAATGCGATCTCTGCATCGAAGAAAAATTGTGTATACTACAAAATACAAACAGAAACTTATTAAACGAGAGAAGTGAACTTGTTTCGAAATGCAGGCATTTGAACAAATTTTTATTGTGCCACTAACCACCTGATCCTAATTAATCCCTTAATTTTTGCACTCCTTTTATTTATTTAAAAAAAAAAAAATCATCTGGACAACGCGTGAATTAAGACCAAAGCAAGTTTGTTTTACTATCATTTTTTTAAAACACAGATTTAGCATCATAACATTACATCACATGAACATGCTCCATGTTACATAAATGCTAAACAAGCCACAGTTTAAAAAAGAAAACAAACTTTAGCATTCCATCGCGTGAAAACGCTTTACATTTATATAAATGCTAAAAAACTACTGGTTTTTAAAATCTCAACCATTTGACTCATCTGAAGATTGCGTAAGCATGAAACTTAAAGTTATGAGTTTAAATCATCCATAATATCATTACTATTGATATATATATATATATATATATATATATATATATATATAAACTTTCAAAGAAAGAAAAACTTATCAAACCATCATTTGACTATAATAATATTATTATACTCAAATGATGGTTTAAGTTTTTCTTTCTTTGAAAATATAAATATTGCTGTGTATATAATTAATTTATTGGTTATTATACATTGAGCTCTCTTAGGGATTCATAAAAATCCTTGTATGAATCTATAAGTTTGCAACTACATGAGCATACAGTGAGATTTTGATGATCTCAAATAGAATCAACCCCTACTTACCAGTCAATTAGATTATTTTACCTATATGTATACACTAGCAAAATGACTGGACTAAAAAAAAAATAGGAACACCAGAAAGTGAGTGAGAAAGAGAAAACAGAGTTAAATAGAGAAAAAAGAAAAAATATCAAAAATATTGCCAAGAATTTGTATAGTACAATGTTTGTTTATTTTAGGAAATTTTTTTTTTTTGTATACATTTAAAATATTATTGAATTATATATATTAATTAAATTATTTTATTTATTTCAAATAAAATGTTTTCAAGATTGGGCAGAAATACGCAAGAAATTCTGATTTGAACCAATTAGGGTGTGATTTGTTTAATAAGATTAGCTAGTAATGCTTACAATAAGCAGCAATCAAGCAAAAAATTAAAATTTTATCAGGAGCAGCACCATGTGAAAATCAGTTGATTTTTGTTTAATTAATTATATCACTAAATCAGTAAAAAAATCAATAACTAAATTTGATGTGTTTCTTAGTTATAAGAATATTAAGAGGTATGCAAGATTTCAAATCTGAATAACATTTCTTTTTTTTTTTTTTTTGACACGTACATACCAAAACATTCTTTTACATATATAGATTTATATATATCAAAAACATTGTCAGATGGTGGAGTATATGAATTTATCTTTCCTTTCCATTTAATCAGTATTAGTGTATCAATGGATACACTAATGCTAATATTGGAACCTGGTTAGAACAATGAAGCTGAATAGTACTACAATTAACCCCGGGGCTGATCTGCTATGTTTTAGTCCCATGCTGCCACTTTGGTCTCCCCATCTTACCTTGCTTACAATGGGGTACCTCCCCCCCTAAATCCTTCCCCTAAAACTCAGACCATACATACCTAGATGGCTAATCCCTTTTCATCTACAGGTTAGTGCAACAAAAATCTTGTTGAAAAAAAGTAATTTTAGGACATTCTGAACTGGTTCATCCATTCTCCCTATATTACCACACACATACAAAAATACACATGTTTGCAATGTATACTCACATACTGAACAGATATGTCTGACTCCACACAGATATATATTTTTATACTCACACTCACCTACACTAACATACACATATCAGTAGAGATAATATCTTTAAAAAGCATTACATTTCCTTACAGTGTAAGTTACACTCTAACAGTACTAATGCACAATAACACACAAGAAATATCATTAAATTATGTATAAAAAACATTACATTCTCATGCACAATAGCAAGCAGGAGATAAAATCATTAGATTACATATAAAAAGCATTACAATTCATGGAAATATTTTACACATTTGAGACACTAGGGTTAGGATTAGGCTACTCTTTATATGTAAAATACAATTCTAATGATACTATAATTTCCTTGTCAATTCTATTAATACTTGCTGAGTTAGAAACTTAAATGATGCATCATGTTTCTACTGAGTACTCAGATTTGATAATTATATCTATTTTTTAAAATGTCTTCTAATGTGTTCTTTTTTGAAGAATTCTGAAATTTCTCATGTAAAAAATCTAATATGCAATCTAGTATGCAATTTGTTTTTATCCAAATAACTTTGGTTCTTGAATAACACAAATATTTTTTTATATAAAAAATCTCCCAGGCTGTATTACTAATAATGGCATAAAACTTTAAAGCTAAAAGGTAATTTTAATACCTTTTCAGCAGTTATTACATAGCGTATCAATTTCTTTTTAACAGCATCCACATTATTGTTACTACAATAATACTGTTCTGGAAGTGACCATAATATAATGGTTATCATCGTAAAAAAAAAAAATTGACATGGCAACATTTCACATCACCAATACTCTTGGGAAAAGAATGCATTCAATTATTCTCCCTCCAGCTATGGGTAAATAGTAGGCCAGACTGGGCTCTTTAACCTTGGTTAAGCAACCAGTCTGGAGAAAGAAAATTCTGAATTCAAACTTTTTAAACTCTGCTTAAGAAATTGACCTTGTGTCACATCCTACTTGTGTGGAAGAGTTGGGTAAATATGTATAATGTCACTGTCAAATATTTTTTTTTGTTTACAGCAACAAGAGAAAAATTTAGATGAATGCATCAGCAAATAGATTAAACTTGCTTTATAGTACTTCATTTTATTCATTTAAAAAAAAAAAAATTTTTTTTAATTCCCTGATGTTGCATTTTAAAAAGATCACTTGCCCATGAGACAGACTGACATGTTAACAATACAAATTACTTTTCATTTAATTGCATAAATTATAAATGGAATTATAAATGGAAGAATTTTTATAATGAAAAAAATAACAATTAAAAAAGCATATTGATAAATTTTATGTCTATTAAAATGCTTTTTTATTTGCCATTTCTTTATTATAAATTATTCCAATTAGAATAATTAGTGAAAAAAAATGTTGAATATGTGATGGGCATTAAAATGAAAGTAGAGAACATTATATTAAACATGACATGCATTATCAAAAGAAGCGTTTCAAAGTTGTTTCTCTTAATAGATGTGTTGAATATCAAGGAGGATAGTTTGAAGAAAATAAATGTTTCATTCATTGTTCTTTCTGGTCATGGTAAATACAGCTTCCATCTCAATACTTTTTGAACAAAACTTGCAAAAAAAGAAAAGTAAAATTAGAATAATGTTACATATGAATAAAACACAATCATTTTTTTTTTTTAATTTTCATATGTAAAGCTACAGCTTTTTTAAAAACTCTATTTCAATATATAAAGCCAGCTTTTTTGAGTGGTTGTATATATTTTCTTGACCTCTCACTAGGCCAGCAGCCTCAAGACTTTATATACTAAAAATCTATTTTCCTATTAGGACATTTCTATTATACAACTATGTATAAGCTTTTCCTTTTCTTTTATATCCTGTCTTCTGTAGTTTGCTCAGGCAATAAAATTGTTCTTGTAAATTCATCGCGAATTGTTCTTATATTTATTTCATTCAAGGAAACAATATACACAACAAACTATCGTTCTTCTATAGTCAGCACAAATCAAAAACATTTTTTTTTTTTTAAAGTTAAGTAGATACAACAATTGTTGATTGGTATCCAAGACAATTTGGTACGCCTTTGAATGAAGTTTACTGAATGGATGGAAACTGCTCATTTCAGACTATAAACATTGTTTAGTAAGGTTATTCCATATCCTTATTTATACTAAATTGTCCATTAAAGTTAGGGTTCTAAAATTAATTTCTCAAATTATTTTATTAAATATGACATTATGCTAAAATCTTTTTGATTACTTGGCACTTGAAACCTCTGTTGCTTCAGCCATTGGACCAGTATGATATTTAATATCAGCATGATCCCAGAGGGCCATGCCCCCAAGCAGCACCTGCCCACTCGTCTAAAAAGGACAGGGCTGGGTTTATTGCCCAGTGCCTGAGGCACCTCAAAAGAGGAATGCCGAAGGAATTCACACAATTTTTAAAAACTAGCCATGCATGAGCTTTTGATTATACGCCCTCAGTTTCAAATCTTTTTATCTGCATTCTTATTTAGTTTCATTAGCCTTTTTAATGTAGTACTAAAAATGTTTTAATAAGCTAAATTTTCCTCTTCCTTTTTTTTTTTTTTTTTTTTTTTTGACTTATCATTAAAAAATCTACTAAAAGAATTGATCAGAATAACCAAATTGTCCTATCACCTGATTGAAATGATGCTTCCTATAAAAATGGATTTTTTGTATGCTATCAGGTTTTGTCAGAGGTGAATGCTGGTGTGTAGTTGGATGTAGAATTTCTCTATTTTTAATAAATATCTGCTTAACTGGCAACCTAATATTGCAATATCTAATTTTTGGGTTTTATTTTTATATTTTGAACCAGATATCCAACTGGATAATTCCAGTAAATGTAAAAGTAGTCGAAGTGGAATAATTAGGATTAAAAGATTTTAACTCAGATGCATTTAATGGTGTAGATATGCCACTTGGTTATTACTCTTACAATAAATATTATATTCTCTTTTTATGTATAGATGTATGTTTATATAGGGTATTTAAAAAGTTGTTAACTTTCTATGAGAGTTCCTTTTTATATTAAAGTCTCCAGCTGTTCACCCTCCATTATTGGAGTCTTGCCTAGGTGGTGTTCATAATATTAGTGTAGCATTTCTAATAAAGATACTCTCATAAAATATGAACATTTTGCTTATTGTATTCACTGTTACATTGAATAATAAGTCATTCATATTGAGTAAATAATTATACAGTGTTTTTAAAAAATGTTAACATTTTTATGTAAATTCCTTTATGAAATGATTTTTAAGTTTCTGCCTATTGACCATCCCTGTCAACACATTATTGGAATCTTCCTTTGGTGGTCTTTTTAATTTCAATTCTTTTCTAATCAAGATACTCCCATAGAAATTAGAACATTTTTTTGTTGTATTTACTGTTATATTGAACGTAAAGTCATTCATATTGGTGTTTCAAAAAATGTTAACATTTCTGTTTTAGTTCTTTTATAGGATATGAGTTCACTGTCCATGTCAACACATCATTGGTAACTTCCCAAAGTTGTCTCCATAATATCAATTCTGATTTCCTAATCAAGATACTCTCATAGAAATATCAACATTTTTCTTGTTATATCCATTGTTATATTGAACACCAAGTCATTCATATTCAGTAGATAATTATACAGGGTATTTTTAAAAATGTTAACATTTCTATGGGAGTTTCTTTATGATATATTGATTTTAAAATCTTCACTTGTAAATTCCTCTTGTCAACAAATTATTTCTCAGATGATCTCAGGTCTGCTTTTCCAATAAAGATACTTCCATAGAAATAGCAAGATTTTTAAAAATCCAAGAATGTGTTGGTAGGAATGGCGAACAAGTGGAAACTGTTTGAAATTATATGAAGGAGCTTATGGTGTACTTGTTATTGTCATAGGAAATGGACACAGTGACGGAGTTCAAATCCTAGATAAAGCTGTTTACATTCTGCATGACGCTAATACTCTTGGGAAGGTTATGAATTCAACTATTCTATCTCCAATTATGGGAGGGCAGACTGAGTTCTTTAACCTTTGTATGGTGACCAGTGTATCAATTTTTTTTAATAGCGTCCATATTATTGTTATTAGTATGACACTGGAGATGTCTATGGTGTAATGGTTATCATTGCAGGAAATAGATATGGCGACAAATCCTGTTTGTATTCCACATAGCGCTAATACTCTTGGGAAAAGTATGCATCCAGCTATTCTCCCTCCAGCTATGAGAAAATAGTAGGGTAGACTGAGGTTTTAACTTGGTATGGCAACCAGTCTAGAAGGAAAACTGTTAAAAACTCAACTTTAAAATTTACCTTGTGTCGCATCCTACTCATGTGTTTAGATTGTTTGATTTTTTTTTTTTGTTTAATGGCATATCAACCTTCATGGGTTATTCAATGCCAAATCCATCCTTACAGAATAACAGTAGTGGTACTATTTAACCCATAATTGGTGGATGATTAGGTTCATATCTTTCCCAAGGGTATTAGTCTGAAAATGAACGTAATAGTATGACTGGAGTTTGAACTCGCTCACTACAATATCACAGTCTAGCACGTTAGCCACTATGCCACAGGGACTCCCCCTTATGTAGAGGGATTATCTAAATACATAATTATATCCTAAAGGTACTCCCATAAGGGTGTCAATATTTTTTTAATCTTCCCATATATTGGAGAGTAATGTGACATAGGCATTTGATTAAATTTTTTTTAATAATAAATAAAAACAAAATGTGTATTTTTTTTTCTTGATTATTGTTATTTAGTTGTAATTTAGGTCTCCATGTCTGCCCCCAGTTATGGACCCCAGTCACATGATTGCTAGGCCTTTTATTATCCTGTATACTGAAGAGTAATGTGACAGAAAATCAATTACGTTATTTTTTTTAATAAATAAAAGCAAATGAAATTTATCATTTAGATTTTTCAGACTGTTTTCCTCATCTTTATTGTTATATACATGGTTTCAGCCAATGTGCACGGCGGTGGAAATGTATGTATGTATATATATATATATATATATATATATAACAATAAATATGAGGACAATAGTAAAAAAAAATCTGAATAATACAAATAATCAAGTCTCATCTAAAAAAAAAAAATCAAACAAATGAAACAAAATGTGTCTTTGTATTTTTATTTTTTATTTTTTATTTTTATACTAAAAAAATGAATTCTTTTATGATTCCCCAATGAAATTACAAAGCAGTACCCACTTTTCTTTCTCCCCCACCTCCTGACAGTCAGTCTCTGGTATTATTGAGTCTAAGCTGTGCAGCCTCCTTCTCCATTTGCAATATCTCTAGCTTCATCTTATGTCTCTCCTCCTTCATCACCATTATGCGTTTCTTCTCCTCTGCATCAAAATTCACCTCGGCGACCGTAGGAGAAAAGATGAGCTTTGAACTAATTTTCTCTTCATTAAACTGCCAGCTCTTATCATAAACAGGGACCAATGCAGAGGAAAGGGAAGATGTGGAGGATGGTTGAATGATGATATCTTCGGATTTTTCAGACTTCTGCAAAAGGGTTGAGAGGTTTGTCACGGGGTAAGGATCTAGTGCACCTTCACTAAAGCTGAAATTAAAAAGAAAATGATATGAAGAGTTGCTACCAATGAATATAGTTTGTGTTATTTAGATTTTTTGGGACTGTTTTCCTCATCTTTATTGTTATATACATAAATGGGTGTGCATGGTATAATGGTTACTGTTAGAGGAAAAGCACATGGCCAGATGAGTTCAAATCCTGGACAAGGCTGCTGCATTTCACATAGCACTAGGAAAGGTATGCATCCCACTATTCTCCTTCAGCTATGGGTAAATAGTAAGGCAGACTGGGCCTTGATTAGGCAACTCGTCTAAGAGAAGGTAACCTGTTAATCTTTGCTTACAAATTTTTATGTCACATCCTGTTTATGTGGAGGGGTTCATAAAAATGCATATACACCTCTAGTCTTCTTCAGGTGTTTCTTGTTGAACTGAGGAGTCTACATTGAACTTCAAACTAAAGCCTTTATTTAATTCATTGAGGTAGATTGTTCTCATTCTGTTAACTATGATACACTTACTTAGGCTAGACAGGTGGTTGAAGAAGCCTCCTATGATAAATCATGTAAGTAATCCCTAGTACCTATATGATTATCCCAATTGTATTGCTCTAATGGCAACACTCAATCCTTTTTATCATATATGTGCATGAAGGCAGTGGCTGAGAGTCTTAGTGTCCTGGGTATGATATTAAACTTGCATCTAGTGGTGAAGTTTCAGTTCTGGAGCTCTGAAGAGTGTGGAGTACCTCTTCATAACCATTACTCCTAGTCCATTCTGACCCGGAGTGATAGTACCTGTTGGAGTCCCATCTATGGGTTAAATGCATCAAAAATCAGTTTTTGAAAAATGTGTTTAAAAAAAGAATTGAATACCCAACAAAAATGAATCAAACAATGTCTTTAGCATAAAATAACCCAACATGGGTTGACATGCCATAAAATCCAACTGACCAGCCTGAATTTGTTATATCTGATAATGTAGGTGGGAGTACAAAAACTGATAGATAAATAAGAGACAGATAGATAATAGAAAAACTAAAATATGATTCCCCATTGAAATTACAAAGCAGTACCCACTTTTCTTCCTTCCCCACTTCTTGACAGTCAGTCTCTGGTATTATTGAGTCTAAGCTGTGCAGCCTCCTTCTCCATTTGCAATATCTCTAGCTTCATCTTATGTCTCTCCTCCTTCATCACCATTATGCGTTTCTTCTCCTCCGCATCAAAATTCACCTCGGCGACCGTAGGAGAAAAGATGAGCTTTGAACTAATTTTCTCTTCATTAAACTGCCAGCTCTTATCATAAACAGGGACCAATGCAGAGGAAAGGGAAGATGTGGAGGATGGTTGAATGATGATGTCTTCGGATTTTTCAGACTTCTGGAAAAGGGTTGAGGGGTTTGTCAGGTTGGAGTAAGGATCTAGTACGCCTTCACTAAAGCTGAAATTAAAAAGAAAATGATATGAAGAGTCACTACCAATGAGCCTAGGTTTTTTTTTTAAATTCATGATTTACTTTTTATAAAATGGTGGTTCAATTTTATAAACTGCTAGGTGTATAAGTATGATAGATTGATCTGCACCTGTGTCTAGGCTAAACAGGGTGATCTGCCCTTGACCAGGATAGTGTAAATACAACTGTGGAAGCGGCCATTTGCAATTTGACTCGTCTGAATCATGTCTTTCCTATTTTATACTAATCACCAAATAATAACTATTATGACTTATTAAAAACATATTAATCAACTATAATTATTTAGACAAGACAAAGGAAGTTATTTATTGATTTAAATTACATGTCAACCCATATAGAGTTATTTTATGCCTAAAGGTTAGTGAAAGACATTCATTGTATTTATTTACTAACCCCATCCACATAAGCAGGATATGATGCAAGGTCAATTTTTAAGCAGAGTTTAACAGATTTGAATTTATTTTTCTTTTACCTGGACTAGTTGCCATATAAAGGTTAAAGAGCCTAGTCTGCCCTACTATTTACCCATATCTGAAGGGAGAATAGTTGGAGTTATACTTTTCCTGAGGTTATTAGCATGTGAAATGCAACTAGCCTTGTTCATGATTTGAACTTTTGTCGCCATGTTCATTTCCTTCAATGATAACTGTTACACAACGGGCACCTAATGTCAACCCATCTAGGGTTATTTTATGCCTGAGGGTTAGGGAATTACATTCACTGTTAGTTTGTGTTTGCATTTTTTGTGTAGTTGTTTAAGAGCTTTTTATACACAGTTATGATATCAGGTATTCCTTTATAATACAAATAATTTGCAAACAGATCTATTTGACCCATAGATGGTCTTAAGAGACATATGGGGATGCATAAGCATCAAGTTTTACCATCTGATCCATTTGATACAATGGGAAGGACACCCTTCCTGTGTCACATTTGTATCAGACTTTATGGGTCTACAATCGGGATTTATGAGTCACTTGAGGGTTCATGAGAGGAAAGGTTCTGGTGCCTGGGTTGTAGGATTGTGAGGGACGGCAGAGATCTGTAAAGATTATGCTATTGCTATGTATCTATTTAAAAAAATTTTTTTTTTTTTAAATTCTTATATTAACTTTGCCAATAGTTTTTAAACAAATCAATTTGACCCATTGAGTACTAATGTAAAAGTCTTATTGGACTGTCAGAGTGGACCTGACAAACAAAGTCAATTTCTTAAGCACAGTTTAACAGGTTTGAATTCAGTGTGTTCCTTCTCCTAGACTGTTTACCTAGCCAAAGTTAAAGATCCCAGTCTGTCCTACTATTTACCCATAGCTGGAGGTAGGGTAGTTGGATGCATACCTTTCCCCAAAAGCATTAGCACTATGTGAAATGCAAACTGCCTCATCCAGGACTTGAACTTGGGTTGACAAATCCATTTCCTACCACTCTATCCATTACACCATGTGTCTCCCAAACCCTTCTATATAAACCACCTATAAACACTTTGATGGTCAGACTAGATTCAACTTGCAATACAGCTGAATACTGATCACAAAATTCTACACGTCTATTTCCTATAACAATAACAATTACCCCACAAGCACCTCCTCACAAGCAGATAGAATGAAATTGTCCACTTTGTGTAATTGACTAGGTCTTTAACCCTTTTACAGGCACATAATTGTTTTAATCTTGATAGAGTGGGAAAATTATTTTCATAAAATTTTCAAAAAACCCAATTAATCACATATAAATAAATAAAGAAAACATGACAATTTGATCATTGTGTGTCATAGTACAATAACATGAAAACAATAAAACACCCACATCTAATTATAATATTTTTCAAAACAATCTTTTCATCATCCTACATGACAATGCATCATCATAGCAATGTTTATATACAATAACATTGAATTTCTCAATGAGCATCCAATAGGAAAATGCCTTACATTGAAGGCAATCATGGTGTAATGGTTATCGTTGTAGAAAATGGGCATGGTGATCTGAGTTCAAATCCAGGTGGTTTGCATTTCTCATAGTGCTAATACCCTTATGGAAAGGGAGGGTATCTTATTGTGTAATGGGTAGTGTGCTAGTCCCCCACATCCATTACTACTGAATAGTGAGTTTGATTCTTACTGGATGCACCAATCGTGCAACCTTGTGTCACATCCTATCTGTGGCAAACAGGTTGGGTAAATACCTATAACTAGCCTCCCTCCAGCTATGGGTAAATAGTATGGCAGACTGGTCTCTTTAACTTTGGTATGGCAATTGGTCTAGCAGAAGGAAAAATGAATTCAAATTTGTTAAACTCTGCTTTAAAAATTAACTTTGTGTCACATCCTATTCATGCAGATTGGTTGGTTATTTTGTTTAATGGCACATCAACCTTTGTGGACTATATAATGCCAAACTTTGTTTTCTTGTATATATGATTTGTAAGTGAGTAGTTTGTAGGTAAATATTTTGGTTTAGTTTCTGAAACCTTTGCACGGACAGGGCAGTAAAAACTTCTCAAACAGACTTCCAAGACAGTTCATGATTAACTGCCCAAGCCTCCAACACACTCATTTTATAGGCTTTGGCGAGGCAGCCGATTGGATAATCTGCAGAGTTTCGAATTTGCATCAGCACACATTGGCTGTTCTCGCTTCCAAACTGCTCCACGACAACATGCACATGCAATTGCGGACAGTTTCGTGCGTGATGTTGCGTATATTGCTCATGACAATCACAGTTTCATAAACAGCTAGAAATAATTTGATCAACAATTGTGTTTCATAGTATGATCATATGAAAACAATAAAATACTTGGCTTTAATTATAATATTTTGAAAAACAAACTTTTCACCATCCTATATGCCAATGTTGCTATACAGGTATGCATCCAACTATTCTCCCTCCAGATATGGGTAAATAGTAGGGTAGACTAGGCTCTTTAACCTTGGTAGGGCAGCCGGTCTAGGAGAAGGAAAACTTTGATTACAAACCTGTTGACTGTGTCACATCTTGCTTGTACAGAGCAGTTGGTATACTGTGTTGGTAATTATACTTGTCCTAAACAAAATGACATTACTTTTTGATAAAAAGTAATGTCATTTTGTTTAGGACAAGTATAATTACCAACACAGGAACATGTATCATACATCAAAATGAAGCTGGTCCTCTGTGTATCACATCCTTAATTCTCCACATAGTCACTGTTTCTCTCAATAGTGATGTCCCACCTTTGAATGAGAGGATGTATCTCTACTCCGTAAAATTCTGTTGAGTGTTTTTTGAACTACTTCTTCACTACAGATTTCACTTCCTTGTCACTGGAATAATGTTTGCCTTTCAAACCCTTTTTCGTGGGGCTGAAAAGATGCAAACATTATATACATGTTCCTGTATTGGTAATTATACTCGTCCTAAACAAAATGGCAATACTTTTTAACTCTCCCTTGTACATTCATTTAGTCCACACATTGACAAAAATTTTATTCTGCTTGTATACCATTAGCAACCAAAAATGTCACTCTACCACAAAAGGGTTAACAGTGCCTTTTCTTTACGAATAAATATTTTTATATACATAAAATATATTTTTTTTTACAATGAGCAAATTAACAGGTGTCACATTTACTTATAAATTAACATCTGCCTATCCAAGGGCGAATTGAATAGACAATTGCTACTTGTCTAATTTACTGAACAAAAGAAACCATTGAAAATGTGACAGTAGACAGGTTTTATATTAATCCACCCACACTCCAACCCCCAGCCCAAAAGCTTTCCTTGAAGGACAATCATCTTTTCTTTAGAGAGACTTATAGCATACACAATAGATGTAATGAGGGGAACATTCAGTTTGGAGTACATATTTGTACATGGACATTACAGGTTAACTTTTATATACACACACACACACGCATACATATATATGACACACATAAACATATTTTCTTAGACCAGATTGTTGTAATAATTTATCATTTAAACATGAAATGCTGATATATCACTCTTGATTATTGAATTATTAATATATATATATATATATATATATACTACTACTACTACTACTACTACTATTAATAATAATAATAATAATAATAAAATGGTATATGCATAAACTGTTCTTGAAAATGAAACATAGTAATTCTCTGGAACTTTGAGATAAAGATGCATCACCTTATCCCAGTCAGAAGACCAGACTTAGTATTTAGTATTGATTAACAAGAAAAAGAGAAATTGTAAATTGGTAGATTTTGCAGTAGATCACAGGGTGAAGATGAAAGAAAATGAAAAGATAGACAAATACCTGAACCCTTCCAGAGAGTTAAAAAAAAAAACTATGGAATATTATAGTGAAAGTGATACCAATTTTAGTTGGTGCACTTGGAATGGTCACCAAAAACTTATATAAAAAAAAGACTAAAGGAACTGGAAATCAAAGGAAGAATAGAAACCATCCTGACAACAGTATTATTGAGATCGGTTAGAATACTCAGAAAAGTCCCAGAGACCTGAGGATATTTGTTACTCAAACTCCAGTGAAAGACCAATGCTGGTGTTAATAAATAAATATATATTAGTTTGTGTATATTTATTTATTACATGGATGTTTTACTGCATCTCTTAGGTTTCATGTTTCTGCATTCATCAGGCAGAATGAAATTTTTTAATATGGATGTTATTTGCACTAGCAAATATATGCACCCTCCGGGTGCAAGTATTTAAGTTTTAATGTAATGAAATATCATATTAAATTAGAAAGTCTAATAAGAATGCAGATAAAAAGATTTGAAACAGAGTGGGGGTATAATAGAAAAATAGAAATGAAACTTACTCTTCCATCACTCCCGTCTTTCATTGCTGAATTTTACTTATTTAACCATTTAGTTAAATTAGGAAATAAAGAATAAAATTACACTTATTTTTTCTTGTTAATGGATTTAAGATTTATTGGAGAGATTTTTGCTTATATTCATTAAAATAAACCAAATAATTAGAAATCAATAATACTAAGCACATATTTAATAAAATTTTTAAGATCAATATGCAAATTAGCCTTCCTGTTCACACTGCAAACCGCTATTTTTTGTATATATAAATACAATAACATGTTATTAGTATGTAGATATGGTCAACAGTGGCTTCGGCCTCTGGACCATTGCCGGCGTCGATGAGGGCCATCCCCCCAGGCAACACCCCTCGATTTAAAGGGACAGGGCTGGGTTTATTGCCCAGTGCCTGAGGCGCCCCTTGAGGGGGAATGCCGACGGGATCGACGCAATTTTTTCACCTGCCACTCCATGAGCTTCGGCTTGTGGGTGGTCCCACGTTAATAGGGACTTTGTGCCTGACCCGTACAAGTGGGGTACGCGGTAAATATCATGTAGATATGGACAACACTAATAAAAATGTAAAGCAATTTTATTAATAATTGAGGTTTAAATATAAATAAAATCAAGAAGAATGTGATGTAAATAACTATGTTAATTGTGACTCGATTAATAATATAGTTTCGGTTACAGACAGAAAAACACACAATCTCCATTATAATAAGATATTAGTGTGCATAGGCTAGTGAGTTTGCTCATTTGTAAGTCTGTATGTGTTATAGTGCTTGCATGTGTGTGTGTGTGTGTGTGTTTATGTGTATGTATATATATATATATTATATATATATACACTTAGCTCTATCACAGATATTGACCACTCCCCTAATAATACTGCAGAATATTGGCCCACCACTATCTCCCCAAGTAAGCCATGATTACAACTGATTATTATTATTATAGCTACTATTGCTAATAGTAGGGATAAGTGTAACAGTAATAGTGGTGATAATGGTAATATATTATTATTTACTCCTTGCAAGTTTATTGCACCAGTTGTACCTGATGGTTTTTCAATGGTTGGGTGGTTGGATTTTACAGCATGTCAACCTGTCAGTTATTTTATACCAAAGACATTTGTTATATTCAATTCAATCAATTTTCTTTTTAGACTCTTTAAAAAAAAAATCTATTTAACCCATAGATGGGACCCTAACATATACTACCACTCCAAGTCAGGGTGGGATGTTCTTTGAGCTGGTCATAAAATCATCACCTTGCTTACACCTTACCTAATGTGTTAGTCATACTGCTGTTTATCTTTCATAGTCAAGCAGTTACCAGTAAGCCATGGGTAGTTGGTAGATTACAGAATATTAGTAAAGACCTAGAAAGAATAAGTTTTCTCCTTGATCTAATTTTTGTATTTTCTCAATGTAATCCTCTCATTAATATAAATTATTTATTTTTAGAACCAGTAATCACACATTTGCTCATTTGTTTCAGTAAATGTTTATTTTATTTGGCTGTGTGTATATATATATATATATATATATATATATATATATAATCATTATATTCAATTATGATATCTATTAAATTATATATATTTACATAACATTATATTTATATTCAATTATAATATCTGTATTAGATTATATGTGTGTGTGTGTGTTTCTATAATGAATTTTAAAAAATATAGATTAACTTTCATCCAAAATAACAGATTTTAAATAAATATACTTTACGATAAGGTTGGCTCAAATCACATTTGTCTTGAATTTTTCATCAAAGGAAATTTAAAAAATCTTTCTTTGTATCATTAATCTGTATCTTTGAAATAGTGTGTATTATTTTGATTTTTTTTTCTTACTCTTGTCCTCATCTTTATTTTAAAATATACATACACAACATTTCAGATGTACTCTCCAGCCATCTTCAGGTGTTAAGGTGGTTTGTCATTTGTGTCAGTTTTCGATTTAGTTTTTCTAATTCTTTTCATTGTATTATACCTGGTCCATATCTCAATTTGATATTATATCTTATTATAATGGAGATTGTGTGTTTGTCTATAACTGAAACAATATCACTACTCAAATCACAATTCCCTTTGTTATTTATGTCAAATTCTCCATGATTTTATTTTTATTTAAACCTCAATTATTAATAACATTCAATTGTATTTATATGTACAACAAAATAGCGGTTTACTGTGTGAATGGGAAGGCTAATTTGCATATTGATATTAAAAATTAGATTTTAATAAATATGTGCTTAGTATTATTGATTTCTAATTGTTTGCTTTTAACTTAATGAATATGGGCAAAAATCTCAGAGATAAATCTTAAAAGAAATCCATTAACAAGAAGAAATAACTGTAATTTTACTTCCTATTTTAACTAAATAGTTAAATTAGGAAAATTTAGCAATGGAAGACGGGAGTGATGGAAGAGTAAGTTTCAGTTGTTCAATTTTTTTTATTATACCCCTCCCTCTGTTTCAAATGTTTTTATCTGCATTCTTATTTAGTTTCATTAGCCTTTCTAATTTAATATAATATTTTATTATATTAAAACTTAAATACTTGCACCTGGAGGGTGCATATATTTGCTAGTTTAAATAATATAAATTTGTTGTATGTATATTTTACTACAAAGATGAGTACAACAGTCCGAAAAATCAAAATAATATACCCTTCTTTGTAGTCAAATATATTTTAATTTTTAAAAATTTTTTACATAGAATCTATTTTTACATAAAATTTTACAATTAGATTATTAATGCATATTCATTAAGAACGAACAGAGCCACCCAGTGTTACCTATGATTTAAAGTTTCCTAGGTATGATGTTAAACTGCATCAAGTAGTGAAGTTCTAATTCTGGGGCTCTGAGGAATGTGTAGTACCCCTTCATCACCATTACTCCCGGGTCAACTCTGACCCAGAGTGGTAATATTTGTTATGGGGAAAAATGAAATAAAAAAAAATATGCATTTGAAAAAATGTTGAATACCCATCAAGTATGAATAAAACAAAAAACATCTTTGGCATAAAATAACCCAACGAGTGTTGACATGCCATAAGATCCAACCAACCAAAATTTAAAAAGTTAAAAATAAATTGCTCATTTATATTTATATATAAATTAATAAGAATTCTTAGCCTTGTGCCACAACTAAACTAATCTTAGTAAACAAATTAAATGTGTGGTATGAAAATAGATTAAACTTCAATGATTGAATATGTTAAAAGTTTATTATATATATATATATATACTCCTCTGCACTAGCAGAATGTGATACTAGATCAATTTTTTAAGTAGAATTTAACAGGTTTAAATTCAGGGTTTTCCTTTCTTAGAATGGTTGCCTAAGGAAGGTTAAAGGGCCCAGTCCACCCTACTATTTACCCATAGCTGGAGAATGAATAATTAGTTGCATACCTTTTTAACTAGTGGTAGTACCTGTTAGGGTCCCATCTATGGATTGAATAAATATATTTTAAAAAAATTTAAAAAAGAATATATTTTTATCTGAAGAAACAGCTACACAAAGAATATAGATATGAATATACAATGAACATGATTCCTTAACCTCTAGGCATAAAATAACTCTAGACAGGTTTTATCGTCATTACCTTGATAGCAAAGACAAAAGTATTGTCCAAAATGTACTTACATCATACAATTCCACCAACAGGAACACAAGTCGCATAGTGAAAAAACTTTGGGTGTTGGGGAACAGTCAAAAAGCTTCCTTTTCCCAGGTGTTGGGGATACTGGTTTTGGTTTTGACATAATTTTACCTGGACGAAACTTGATACAAAAAAAGAAGAATTGTGTCTTGGCGTTGAGTTTTAAGAGGTCTGCTCTTCAACACAAGTCAAATACAGAGAGACAGTGAATATGAAAAGAAAAATCACTGTTCACTTCCTGAGAGAAAGATCCGTTCTGGTCGAAATTAAAAAAGATATCTGTAAATACTTTTCCTTCAATCTTTTTTATGTTTTTTTTATTATTAATTACTAATACATCATCATATGATGATGACAATAGAAAGGATGGCAAATGAGAGGGGATGAAGTTATAGCCATCGTCTGTGGGTGGAGGACAAAGGCTGAAAGGTTGAGGGTAGAGAAGGTAAGATGGATTTGACTGGCAGGTGAGGAGGATGGAGTTGGGAAGACGACTAAGTATTATAATTCCCTCTCCACTTGTTTTCACTTACCCGCAGCAAGCTACTATCTAGTCATGTGGTTGGTTTAGATCCTATTGTACTTTTTGTAATAATCCAGGAATTCCTAATTAATTATATATTAGTACTGATTCATATATATATATATATATATATGTGTGTGTGTGTGTATGTATCTGTATGATAACATTGTGTAGCTGTAAGCAAGTCTGCATATACACAAATATACTTTCATCTCAAACTCTTTATTTACTATTTCTTGTGATTTTTATTTACATATATACACTAGAAGATTTACTTGCCATTGCCAATGGAAATTTGCATACCAACCTTTATCTCACACTCTAACAGTTTTTGACATCAAATAACCCACAGGGTTATTATACCATTAAACGAAATGAAGTTAATGGAAATTATTTATACCAATTTGAAGATTTGAAAAACTTAACACATTGAAACTTTTATCAAAATTACTTGTTTTGGCATTAAATGACCTGAAAAGGGTTGATATGCCATATAAACAAACAAACAAACCAAACTAAGTTGAACATGATTGATAGCTTCATTTATTCCCAATTTATACCTTAAACCGGTGGAGGCGTATTGTGTATGTTTACCATCATAGTTTTGTTTATTTACATATTACTAATACAAAAGTTGAAATTATTTGATAAGTAGACCACAGTAGTAACACCAAATCAACTCAAAAGGTCAATTTTAATGATGGCATAAAATGTTGCCCATACATATAGATCGAGAGATGTTCTAAGATAAGTGTCCAGTCACTCAATGTGTTACTGGTACTATGTAATCCAGTACTATCTGTTTTATAGTCTGATCATCAGCAACTAAACCGCTAATCCCACAGATTTTGTCTGGTGAGGAACAACAAAACAAGACCTGTAAATGGGCGGAAGAAGCTCTTTGTTCATCGGCCATCTAGCACATTATTTCAAAAGTTGAAGCACTCTTCATTATGGCAAGGCCGTGTAAACTTGGTAGTGTCAGAACCATGCTATCACCACAGGTGAATTTGTTGGATGAAGCTGGCTCAACCGTCCAAGGCTGAATGCCATCACAGAAACTGAAGAAACTACCTTATTGATTACTATACAGCAATGATTTCCAAATTTGGATTCTTAGTGCTCCCCTCCATACACACATGTAAACACACATTATTTTTTAATTTTTTTATTGGTATGCTTCAAATATAAAACAACAAAATTAAACTCAAATATATATTTCACAAATAAAATCTAATTTATTAAACCAATTAAATATCTCACCAGTAACCATAGTAACATAATTCATTGCCTTCACAGTTATTGTAAATGGGATGGATGTGCTTGATGCAGGGATATCTCAACAAGAAGTCGTAGATCCCCATGTTCAGTAATGCATGGCATGTGGTAACTTGTGTGCCACTGTACATGTTGTGTACAAACGTCAAGCAAACATCAGACTTTTGACTCTGATTTCGGACTAAGTTTTGTTACTTAGTCCGAAATGGCAGTTTTATTCTGTATAAACTGCATACATGTTCCTTTACCTTAGTATTTATGACATATTTTGTCATTCAGATTTTGTAGAAAACAAGTTATTTATAAACTGCTCCTAATGCCACCTTGTCACACCCACTTCCCCTTTTTGCCTCACCGCTTGCCCTCAGGGGGTGGTACCACCCACTTTGGAACCACTGTTATAGTGTTTAAAGAAATTTACTTTGATTGTCCCGGAAACTGTAAACAAAGGCATTTCATATAATCATATCAGTTATATCACAAAGTTAAAATCATGATATAATATTGGAATTGAATGGAAATGCTGTTTTCAAATTAAATTGTATGACCTTTTGAAAAAGTCAATTTCAAAATTCAACATTGCCTCAAATGTATTTCCTGCATCATCAGTTTCAAAATTCACCGTTGTTACAACTGTCATCTTGAGTTTTATTAAAATGTTAATTAAACAATTACCATTCATGGGACAGCTAGCTCTATTCCTACAGTTGCATCTGTCATTCTGATTATTCTCCTTTTCATTTAATATTTTTAAATTTTGCTTGTTAATAAGTTTTTTGATATTGTTCATGCAACAATAACTAATTTTAAAATTATTTTTATTAAAGAGTTTATTCTGTGTATGGAATTTTTCCAAGTGTTTTTCCATTAATTAGAAAAATATTTTCCCCACATTTGTTTTGACAGTTTTGCTATGAGGGGGAAGGTGAGGGTTAAACTATATAATATTTCTATTTCTGAATCTTTTGATATTATTGTTATTTTTTGTGTAATTAAGTTTTGTGTATATTCCACTATTTTTCAGGGTACTTTCATTTCTTACTATTTTAGAATTGTTGAAAATATCAACATTATTAGAATTTGTATCTAGTCTATGTTCTATAGTATTTTAATTAATAATACAAAACAACAACAAAAAAACACAATGTGATAAAGAACAAACTTAATTTTAAATTTAATAAAAACAGAAAAAATTCATTTCATTATTGAACATCTCACATTATTAAATTTGATATCCTGGTGTAGAGGTGCAGTCGGTATATTCTACTGCCTGAGCTGCCATACCTCGATTAGTATTTTGAGTATTGATAGTTGAATTAATCTTTGCCTTGAAGAACTGACCTCCAAAAGATATCTACAAAATCTCTTATGTACATTCCTATTTTATAAGAATCAGTTCTTTTTTTAATGTATTTGATTTTTTAGTATATATTGACATCGCTTTCTGTGGATGAGATATTACTACCTTAGTAGATAGTAATGTGTAAGCTCAGTCATATGGAAATCTTATCTATCTGATAAGATAAAGCAAGAATTCTTCCAAGCTGAATCTGTGTCAGTACTACTATATGGCTGCACCACTTGAACTTTTTAAAAATAACTGGAAATAAAGCTAGATGGGAAGTAGACAAATTAGGGTATGCAAATGTATTATGAATATAAACAATCCATAACCAACTATTAATTATCCTGTCAGCTGGAGTAGAAGAATACATCAACTGCACGTCTGCAGAGGGGTAGAATCCTCCCAATGGGGCCATATATTGGCTGTGGGTGGCAATCTTGGATGCTTAAGGATGGAATCCTGGTGTCTGAGCAGTCCATGACATGCAATACTCTACTTTGGCCATTACTTAGGCGAGACGGACAGTCATAGAGGCCTCCTCTGATCAATCAGCTGGGCACGTCAAGCCCTAGCAGCTACATGATTGTCCCGACCCTATTTGCCCTTATGGCAAACCTCCAATCTTTTTTATCATATATATGTGTTAGAAGTCAGTGACTAAGGATCTTAGTATTCTGGGTATGATGTTAAACTGCATCAAGGTGTGAAGTTCAAATTTTTGAGTTCTGTGCAGTGTGGAATACCCCTTCATTGCCATTATTCCCAGGTCCACTCTGACCCAGAGTGGTAGTTGCTGTTAGGGTCCCATCTATGAGTTAAATCGAAAAAAATGAACTTAAATAAATGTGTTAAAAAAAAATGTTCAATACCCATCAAACAAAACATCTTTGGCATAAAATAGTCCAACAAGGGTTGACATGCCATAAAATCCAACCAATCAACCAACCAACTTTCTACATATGTGTCAAACTTACTTAAGCCCCAACCCTTTTTATGATATTGGTTTCAAAACCTCTATACTTCCTGTAAATCAAAAAAACTACCTGATACACCCTCCACACACATATGCACACACACTCACACATACATGTATATTATTACTGTATGCAATACATGTTCCTGACATTAGTACATTATTCTATGTACTATATATGAACCTTTGATGAATTTTGGTTCACCTGAGCGCTGTATGCAATAAATTTCATTATTATTATTATTATATTATTATTATTATTATTATTATATGCCATTAAACAAATAAACCAAAAAACAATCTCGTGTCACATCCTGGAGGGGATATGTAAATTCATTCAATAGGTAGCTGCAAAAATTAGGCTTCCATCTATGGGATGAATAGAAAAAATGAGTTTAAAAAGAAATTTTGAATAGCCATCAAGAATGAATAAAACAAAACATTTTCAGCATAGAATAAAATCCAACCAAACAACCATGTGATATGCCATGAAACCAAGAAACCAATCTGCTTAAAAATTGACCTCCTGTCACATCCTGGAGGGGTTAGGTAAATTCATACAATTGTGACACTATGGTTAAGTGAGAACATGGTCAAATAAATAAATAAATAAAAATAGAATGTGTAAGCCCAGTCATATGGGTATGGTGGGGGGTCCTTTACGGACACAAAAGATTGGGTAGTAAAGTTTAAGAGAATTGAACAGCCACCATGAAGATAAACCACTTAGAGGTAATATTTTTAGGTATCTAGGTGTTAAGAGGAAAAAGCTGTTTTTATGAAGAAATCTCATTAGCAGCAGAGATAGAAAATAGCCAGGGACCCATATCAGGGAAGCCAGTAATCGACTTAGATTTAAAACAACTTCTTGCCAGCTGATATAGACCCAAGAGTATATTACCCCACCGCAAACTGCACAAGTGTCACAACTTCCTTTTCCATCAGCGTCCTGTTATCAGATTTTTTTTTTGGGGGGGGGGGTTCAATCCTTGTGAACCTGTCTTTGAATCGGCCAGCACAGAATATCACAACATTGGGGTCATAGACATTGTGTAACAAAGATGCAGAAAGTGCAGCCCAAGTATTGTCACACAATGGGTCGCTGCAAAGATTTTTAAGGGTTAGTAAGTAACAATAGAAAAAAATACTGAGATATAAATCATTTGACCTTATGATGATTCTATTCATAAAAAAATAAGTACTAGTTCTATACAAATTTGCACTGTTGTTAAGCAAAATGGACTGCATTTAGTTTTTGTTATTGATAATAAAGATTTAATAAATTGTCTATGTGAAAGGAATTCCTTCCTTTTGTTTGTATTTCTTTTATTATTGTTATTTTATCTGCTGACTTTTGTTCATTTAACCAGTAAAAATATATACATCTGCCAGTAACTATTAATGTCATAAAATATCACTTTAAATCAGAAGGACTAAAGAAACTAAATGATATCTATAAAAATATTACTTCTTTTTATTTCATTTTAATTAATTTCTATATAAAATTTTGCATTTTACTACCATTTTATGATTAAAAAGAAAAGCATTTAATATTATTTATGCTAAACTTATTTGAAACAGAGGGGGTATAATTGAAGAATAGAACAGCTTGGTTTGGTTTCCTTTTTTAATGGCATATCAAACCTTCATGGATTATTTGAGATCAAAGCCATCCTTGTAGAAGAACAGTTGAATTTAAGCTATAGTTGGGGGGGGGATGAGGGGGTTCATACCTGAAACTCAACTTAATATTGTAAGTGGAGGTCGAACTCACTGACTGATGTTGCAGTCCAGCACGTTAGCAATTATGTCAAGGGTGCGTGTGTGTGTGTGTGGAGGGGGGGTAAAGTTTAGGTACCATACATATATGCCGAAAAGGCAGGTACCCTTAATGAAAAATTGTGATATTATGAAAATTACTTGTACCTATTAATTAAGCATAACATTTATTATCTAGACTAGCAAATATATGCACCCTCCGGGTGCAAGTAGTTAAGTTTTAATGTAATGAAATATCATATTAAATTAGAAAGGCTAATGAAACTAAATAAGAATGCAGATAAAAATATTTGAAACAGAGGGGGGTATAATCGAAATATAGAACAACTGAAACTTACTCTTCCATCACTCTCGTCTTTCATTGTTATTTTTTCTAATTTAGCTATTTAGTTAAAAGAGGAAGTAAAGAATAAAATTACAGTTATTTTTTCTTGTTAATGGATTTCATTTAAGATTCATTGAAGAGATTTGTGCTTATATTCATTAAAATAAAACCAAACAGTTAGAAATCAATAATACTAAGCATATATTTATTAAATTCGATTTTTTATATCAATATGCAAATTAGCCTTCCCGTTCACACTGTAAACCGCTATTTTGTTGTATATGTAAATATAATTGCATGTTATAAGTATGTAGATATGCTTAACAGTATTAATAATGTTAAACAATTTTATTAATAATTGAGGTTAAAATAAAAATAAAATCATTGAGAATGTGATGTCAATAACTAAGGGAATTGTAACTTGAGTAGTGATATAGTTTCGGTTACAGACAAAAAAGCACACAATCTCCATTATAATAAGATGTAGACATAATATAAATACTTCATTTATATATCTAGATAATAAATTACAATAATTCATCATAAACTATTTCAATTTTTTTTAATGCATGTCATAATGTCATTGTTTCTATTAACTTTAACTAATCAAACCATTTTATAATTTAATAAAGATATACAGTTTATTCAACTGTGGCATATGGAAATCTAATAGATTGTAATGGCGCATAATAATTATTGATTAGAATAATTTTATTTTGTTATTGTCAAAAAGAACTACAATGGTTAAGTTACAAAATAAAGTTAAGCAGTGATGACTCTGTCCACTGCTTAAAAGGGTGACCATATAAGCAACGGCAGGTACTGTAAGTAACCACATATCAAAATGACTGCATTAAATAACCTGAAAAGGGTTGATATCTCTGTCTTGTTGTTTGTGTGTATGTTTAATTGTTTAGTTTTTAAATTGGTTTGTGTGTGTACGTGTGCATGAGTGTGTGTATAATGTTGTTTTCAGGCTGGTTGGTGTGTGTGTGTGTGTGTAGTCATGTTTCCCTGTCTTGTTGTTTGTGTTTGTTTTTTTTAATTGGTTGGTGTGTGTAGCTGTGCGGTTCTCCTGTCTTGCTGATTGTGTGTGTGTATATATATATGTTGCAGAATTAAGGTTTTTTTGTTTGTGAACTGATTTGACATTTTTCTCCGACCCAAACACCACCGAGTGAATGAGCTCTGATGATGATTTTTGTAAAATCGAAATATTGATCAGTATCAGCTATGATTATATTATAAATTGTTTTCTCTTTAACAGCATTGTGTGATGTTTTCATTCCACCTTTTCATATATATATATATAATATATATATATATATATATATATATATATATATATATACTTTTGTTGGTCTTCTATTTTTGTATGTGTGTGGGACACACTTATGGCTGTGTTTTGTTGTTGTGGAGATTTATATTCTGAAATAATTTTTTCTTTCACTAGAAGTAATGTGTATGTATGTATGCACACACACACGTCTACATCTATTATTATACTAAAGCTGAGCAAATCAATGTTTCTCCTATTGGTGTTTTTACTGTTAAGTTTAATGACGTGAAAATTATACTAAATTATTCCTTACTTTTAGGATTGATTGATATTTGAAAAAAATTCCATTTTGATTGGTTCTAATTAGTCATAATTTGCAATCAAGTCAAAAACTGACCCGTCTTTTATTTTACATTCTGACTATCACTTTTCCCCCTCTATATATATATATATCTTAATTACCTCCTCATTAGTTAGTAATGTTAGTTATGGGCCACCAGTTGGCCGTGGGTGACGACCTGTGATGCTTAAGGATGGTATCTTGGTGGATGAGCAGTCCATGACATGCAACACTCCGCTTAGGCCCTTACTTAGGCTAGATGGGTGGTCGGAGAGGCCCCCTCCAATCAATCAGCTGGTCACGTCAAGCCCTAGCACCTATATGATTGTCCCAACCATATTGCTCTTATGGCAAACCCCCAACCCTTTTTATCATCTATGTGCTAGAAGACGATGGCTGAGAGTATTTATGTTCTGGGAATGACTTAAACTCTATCTATGGTGAGGTTCCAGTTTTGGAGGTCTAGGGAATGTGCTCCACCCATTCATCACCATGGCTCCCTGATACATTCTGATTTGGAGTGGTAGTACCTGTTAGGGTCCCATCTATGGGTTAAATAGAAAAATATGTTTATGAAAAAAAAAAGTATTGTATCCATTAAGAATGAATTTATTTCAAAACTTTGTTGGCATTAAATGACCCACCGAGGTTGATATGCCATAAAACAAAACAAACAAACACACAGACTATTTAAATTTTATCTTTTAATTATCCTCATGAATATAAATCAAATGTTCATTATTTTTGCTCAAAAAGCAAGATCTGGTGATAGTGAATGTGTAAATATATTTACTTTGTATTTAATTGTTTTATTTTTGTAGTCTCATCTGAACATACATACATGCCTACACACCACCTGCTCTTTATATATGTACTAGAAGCAGCTACCTGACAAAGCCTGGGTAGAGGAGAAAAAAAGTGGCTTAATGGTTAGTTAGTCTTGCAGATCCATTACTACTGAATAGTGAGTTTGATCCTCACTGGATGCCCTATAAAATCCCCATGTAAAAAACAACCTTATGTTAATAAGACCTTGTGGGAGGTCTTTGCGAATATAAATCAAATCATAATTTTTGTACAAAATTAAGAACTGGTGATAGTTAATGTGTATTATATTTACTTGTCGTTAATTGTTTTATTTTTGTAGTTTCTTCTGGACATACATACTCACCAACTGCCCTTATATATGTACTAAAGCGGCTACCTAGTGTTGACTGGGTAGAGGAGGAAAAACTCTTGTGTATTGATTTGTTTACTTTTGAGATGCTGGACAGTTTTTAGTAGTGTGTTACTAGTGATATTTAATATGTATATATATTTACTTTGTCGTTAATTGTTTTATTTTTGTAGTTTCTTCTGGACATACATACTCACCAACTGCCCTTTATATATGTACTAAAAGCGGCTACCTAGTGTTGACTGGGTAGAGGGGTGGAAAAACTCTTGTGTATTGATTTGTTTACTTTTGAGATTTACAAATGCTGGACAGTTTTTAGTAGAATTTCAATGCTATTTCTATGTATATTTTAATTTCTAAATATCTTCAAACATAAATCAAATCTTCATTATCTTTGCACAAAAAGCAAGAACTAGTGATATTTAATATGTATATATATTTACTTTGTCGTTAATTGTTTTATTTTCGTAGTTTCATACATACATACATTCATACATACACACCAACTGCCCTTTATTATATATATATATATATATATATATATATATATATATATATATATATATGTATAATGAAAAAGAAGAAAAAATAGAGGGGAAAATAAAATTCGACTTGTTGAAGAGAAGGGGGGGGGTCAACAATGTCGTCATCGCCGTCACAAAATCTATAGCACAAAAAATCCGTTGTCGTCGTCGTAAAATCACCAACTCAAATATCTTCAGCAGCTGAAAAATTGCAACTCAACTCCTGTCGTCACCCCACTTCTATTTATACTAATTTCTCCTCAACATCCGGGTGTCTGCGCCCAACACACAAGATTCTTGAGCCAAAACCGACCGCCGGAATCATCATAGCTATCATCCGGGCACCTAGCGCTTACATCCGGGACTGTAGCTTCTCGACTTCGGTGACAATGTTTGTATTCTGAAGGAAGCGGGTTCGATTTTACAGTCCGACATGTCAGGCAAAGCCTAGCCCGCTTCCTTTGAGAATACGGCAGGCCTTGACGTTCGCCACTCACCTCATGTTCTCTGTCACAATATATATATATATAGAACGGCTACCTAGCATTGCCAGAGTAGAAGGGGGAGGTAATAAAAATTTACTCACAGATTTATTAATTGTTTTGGTCTTACATAATTGATTTGTCTGTTTTAATCACAAATGCTACTTTCTTTTACTATTCAAATCCTAATTTTTAAATATCTTCACAGATCTAAATAAGATCATTATTTTTGCACAAAAACCAAGCTCTGGTGATAGTGAAGGTGTATATATATTTACTTTGTCATTAATTATTTTATTTTCATAGTTTCCTCTGGACATGCGTACATACACACCAACTGTCCTTAATATATGTATAAATATAGATAGATAAATTATTAATGTATTTTGTTTTGTTTAATTTCAGAACATTCTGAGTGCTTTGAAGCAGGTGACCCAAGGTCGTACAACAATTGTCATTGCCCACCGCTTGTCTACCGTGACGGATGCTGATGAGATCCTGGTTTTGAATCAAGGAAAAATCACGGAACAAGGAAGCCATCAAGTTCTATTGAATACTCCGGACTCCCTCTACTCTTCCATGTGGCACCGACAGTCTTTGAATCGTGATGAATATGAAGAATGGTTGAAATCAAATGAAGAAGCCAAAGCTGGATAAATCTTTTAATAGTTTAAAGAAAAAAAAAATGAATAAATAGACTGAATGCTTTATTTCAGAGGGTTTTTTAAAATTTTTACTGCATTAACCCATTGTGCACATGAAGAGTTTAAGGTGCAAATTGGTAATATTTAATTATGTGTATGAAATGAATTATGAATTTAGGTAACCTTTTATGACCTTTCAAATTTGTAATTTATTTTTGTTCATTAGAATGCAAATTTGCATGGTGCTGTTCAATATACAATATTAAAAGAAAAAAGAAAAAAAAGAAGACAGTAAATGTAAACATTTTTTGATAAATTTATAATCACTTAATATTTGGTAGGGTCTTCCATTAGCATCAAATGCAGTGATTTCTCTATTGCAGCCACAATCTTATTTTTGATGATAATTTCCAGTTTTCTTATTTTTGAAGAAAACATTAATTGATGAATAATGGTGATTCAATTTCTTTGCTATATTCTATGAAGTGACAGTCCTCAATCATTGTATGCCACCATTGAACCTTTTTCAAATTCAGACAATTCTTTATTTGCCATTAGCAAAAGGACTAATCATAAACTAGGAAAATCAAGGAAAAGAAAATTCTAAGAAATTTCTTATTGTTTAGTATGTCTGAGAAGATTTCTTAAAATTTTTGGCGTGAATATTAGTGTAGGTTGATTTTTCACTTTTTAAAAAATATCAAATTCTCTCAAATAACAAAAGTTGTATGTTGGTATAATGAATACTGACACCAAAAACTAGATCTCTTACTTGCACCATTATCTGAGGAAATAGCATCAAAGATCATCTACTAAAATCCTTGTTTTTGCAACATTTAGCCTCAAAATTGGCTAGAAAATTTAGCAATTTCAATAGTTAAAACAGAAAAGGTTGTCATTTTAAATGAAGTGAATAAAATATAACTATAATTCAAATTGAAAATATGCACCCCCCATCACCAAAAATAATGTACTAATGTCAGGAATATGAATAGCATACAGTAATAATATACATGTGTGCGTGCATATGTATGGAGGGGGAAATCAGGTATAGTTTTGTTGAATTATAGGAAACATGGAGGTTTTATTTTTTTTTTACTGTCTATTTTTTAAAATTTTTTTTCTTCTTTCCAATACTGTATTTTAGAGTTTGATTTTTTTTTTTTTTGATTTTTTTTTTTTTTTTATAAATTGAATGCATTAAACCATTGTGCACGAGAATAATTTAAGTTGGAAATTGGTCAAATTAATGATATGTATTAAATGGAGAAAGATATTATTAAATTAGGTTTGGTTATTAAACAAAACAAAAACCAGACAGCTGACAAACATTTTTTTTATTAAGACAATAGATGACAATTTATGTATGATACCAAGTACAAATATATATATATATATATATATATATATATATATATTTGTATTGGGGAAATGAAAATAAAGTGCTTGATTACAAGTGTAAGAGCTATATTTATTTCTTATAGGTTCTATACAATTAAAAGTTTAAACATAAGATTTTGAGTTGTTTCTACAAATGCTGTTAAAATTTGAGAATTGATCAAGTTATTAGATAATGATATGCATTTTTCTGAAACATCCTGTATAATCTGTGTTTTTTGCAACTGGTCTACAGAACTATTTTTGAGAAAATTTTTTTGTACATTTGTTTTAATGTTTTTCACAGGTGCATTATCCTATAACACACACATACATACACACACACACACACACAACATATATATATATATATATATATATATATGTATGTTGTACGGGTTTTGCATATGCTTCATTTGTTTGTTATACAAATAAAAATTAAAACATAAAAATACTGGGTTTTTTGGAAGCATGAATAACTGAGATTATGTATTCAATCTAGACTAATGTTTAAAAAATTCAAATGACTTACCAGTCATGTTAGAATTGGTATTGTATATGATGTTGAACTCGAGAGATCTATAGTAATTGTTATATTGCTGGTTAAGGCAGATGTCATTTCTTTTGTAGCTAATGGATTTTTATGTGTTAAAAAATATTTAGAAAATTTACTAAATTTTTAACTAATTTAGAAGCAAACATGAAGACTTATATTGCATATTCATAATAACACTGAAAATAGATAAATTTGTGCTTTATATTTATTAGATTAGGTGATATTAGTAATTTCTATAATCTATCAAACTTTTTTTCCAATAAGTCTAGTGGCATAAGTTCTATGCTGCTGGGGCACCCAGAATGAGGGGTCCAGTTTAAATTTGAATAAATAATTTATATTCTTTTTCAATTAATAATTAATAATAGTTTCTTTTATTTTACAACTAAAAGTTTAAAAAAATTTTCAGTTGACTTTTATTATCTCTAATTTACATCTAAACTGAAAATGCAACCAACAGAAATGGCTACAATAGTTGTTCTAATCCTAAGATAATATCATGTTCTACTTTCATTGTCAAATATTTATTGAGTTGTATTTATCTACTCCCAACTATTATATTAAATAATAATAATATTATTATTTAATATAATAGTTGCGAGTAGAAACCTGCAAATAAAATAACTTGACTTTTTTTACTGTTTAAAACATGCTTGTAAAATCCTTATTCAGAAAGAGAATTATCAGTATCTAATCATCGTCTTGATTGAACAAGTAAGAGTTGGCTGGGTCATCTAAAATGATGATGATATATTAAGCAATTTTGAACATAGCAACATTAAACTGTATTAATTACAGCACATAATGTTAAAGACACTAAACTAAGGAGACAGTTAACAACCAACGCTAACAACACAAACGCTAATAAACAGATCAATATGTTTATTTCAACACTGCCGTTCGCTCCATTTGTCAACATCCAAAGTTGTAGTTAAGAACACTCAGCACACGAAAAGCATGGGTACACAAAAAGGGCTTTCTTAAAAGAGAAGAGTTCTCTTTCTTCTTTGTCTTTTGTATCTAAAACTAAAGACTTGGTATTTATATGGAATAAAGAGACCGTCACAGGGTTAGACTGCCCTCGAGTCATAGGGGATTATTCTACCCCATTTTTTTTTTTTTTTTTGGCAACGGTCATACAAATTCTTCCAGTATTTTTCCTTTTTGTAGAACATTCAACAGTTCAATGCCGGATGTTCCATGTTTAGTTAATGAATTTGCCAATTACAGCAACATCAATCCTTAAACGCATGTCATCCACAAGTTTGGTTGATTGCACTGCTTCAACAATACTTTTGTTGTCAATGAAGGCAGTTACTGGTATATTTACTGATTTTAGTATGTTCATAGTTACAATAAGTTCCCTATAATATATTGCAGCCTCTAGTCCTTCTAATAAAGCCAGGCCTTTCAGCTGCAATAGTAGATCACACCACTTTTTTTTTTTTTTTTTTTTTTTTTTGCTTGTCAAGCAATGAGATAAGTTTCCTATTCGATCTTTTGCCCACAAAACATAACCACCTTTATAAGTACCTTTTTCCTTCATTTATGTTTCCCCAGTGAAGCATCAGTGAAGACAAAGATTTCCCAGTCTTCAGCCATGTTTCCTTTCAAAGGAGGAAATAATTGATTTGCTTCAAACAACCAATGACTTTGATATCATGCACTAAGTCTGCTACTGTTACCATGTTAAGCTTGGTGCTCAAGTTAACCAATTCAAATGTAAAATCAGGGTGTGAACCTAGTACAGCCCAGTTTAATTACCCGATCAGCTTACAATAGAGTTTCTGTTCCACCATAGTGAGCCAGTCTGTTTTCTGTGATGTCTTATCAGGTTCAAGATGAGTATGCTCCAGGTTTTCCATATATCTAGAGTGGTCTAGTCTGATACCATAATCTCCATGCACCATCCAGAAAACGATATACTGGAAGTCTCCATCCTCTATTTTTCCTGCAATAAACTATTTGCACAATTTTTGTATGGTGATTTCAAAGGATTCATCACCTGAGTGGAGAAAATCATCAACATGGCTACATATGATACCAATTAGGTGTCCATTTTTTATCATGATGAATACAGCAGGGTCAAATTTTAATTGTGTGAATCCCAAAGAAGTGAGTTCATTATGCACACTTAAGTAAAACTGTCTTGCTCCATCCTTAAGGCCATATAGTCCGTGTCTCAGTTTCCAGATAAGGCCATCTGGAGTTTTACTTTCAATAGAGGGTTTTATATAGACATCACGTTCCAGTTGTTTTCCCTGCAGGAATCCAGATTTTATATTTGTCATTTTTATTTTCCATTTCTTGCTCGAATTAACTGTGAGGAACACTCTCATTGCTCCTTTGCTTATTGTCGTGCAATCTGTTATAATGAAGGAGTTTTCCTCAAAACCCCTTGCAACCAGGCATGCCTTGGTGGTTACCTCTTTAGAGGTGATCAATATTTTGATAGATTTCCATCCATACAAAGAGGTTGTAGTGATTTAATTCCGGTCACCGGCTTGCAAAACTCTTTTCTATCCTGCTCCGCCATTTTTTCCGGCACATGTGGTTGAAAATAAACACAACAAAATTGAAGTGAAAACTTTGTGCGTCTTCCAAAAATACTGTTCTTTTTTTTCTTTTTTTCCTTGGGACGTTTTTTATCCCACCACTGCCACCATGTGTCGTTCCTGTCTGACCATTCGATCAACAATAACTCAACTGGTTCTGTTCACATCGTGTTTATATACTACTACTACAGGGCGAAACAGAAACCGGCGAACGTCACCATAAAACGGTGACAGCCCTGATTTAGTTCCTCATGCAACAAGCCACCTAGTTGATATTGTCTTCTGGCCATGGTTTTCCACTTCATCATAGGTTCCAAAGTCAGATAATCTCCAAAGTTCATCCTGTTTAGCTATTTCATGGTTAGGTATGGTGTAATTTTCCATCAAATTAACATGCTCATCATGATCATTGTCCTCCGGATGGGAAATCGCTGTTATCCACTCCTCCTCTCCTGGTAACTTGTATTGAATTTGGTCTTTCTTCTTCAGATTCAATTCTTTGGAGCTGCATAACTCTGTCTTATCGCAGGGCTCTGTACTCTGATGACCCCTAATTAAAGTCTTGGATATTTTTGTTACTTTTTCCTCTTTTTCGGGCTTATCATTCTCAGTGTAGTTTAACTGAAATCGTTTTTTCTTTTGCTTCAAGGTTTTCAAACCCCAAGTTTATTAGGCAGTCTGTTTGGCGAGAGTCTTATAAATACTTCTCCATGTCTGACAAAAACAATTTCCAATCCTGAAAGGTCACTTTACCAGGTCCAAGCCAACGATCCTTCACTTCTCGTTTATAGAATACCAAATCTCCATTGTCAAAAAACACCTCTGACGTTCTCACTTTCAACTGCAAAGCACGTCTTATTCTTATGTCAGCCTCAGACTGGATATATGCTTTGCAGGCTTCATGTAGTGCATTCATGTGTTTGTGGAATGTTTTGCTGTTGGTGCTCCCATTCAAGGCAGGAAATTCAGCTTGCATTGTTGTTTTGAGATCCTTTAAATTCATTTCATCTAATTTCAATGCATTCACTTCTTGGGTCTGCACTGTCTCAGATTTATCAATTGGTATTACCCGGATGATATTATATTCAGTGCTCCCTTTTTTTCCCCATCATAATGGCAGTGTCATTCTCTAAATCCATTTTTAAATTAATGGGATATTCAATTCTACCACATCGGTCTTAATGTAAATGTCTTTTCCAACAATCCGTACTCACACTCTTAGATAAAAAAATTTCACTGCTACCATTTGTTAAACATACTAAACTAATGAAACACTTAACAATCAATGCTAACAACACAAAATGCCAATAAACGGATTCAGGGTGTTTATTTCAACACTGCCATTTGATCCACTTGTCAACATCCAAAGTCGTTGTCAAGAACACTTGGCACACAAAAAGGGTTTTCTTAAAAGAGAAGAGTTCTCTTAAAGAAAGATAAATCAAGTTATCTTTCTTTGTTCCATGACATCAACACATAATTCATTTCATTATGTTTTTGTTTTGTTTTTCTTATTAAAAAAAAAAAACATAAAAAATGAGGGTGTTTTTTTTTTTTTTATTTTTTTTTTTTTTTTTTTTTGGTGGGGACTGGGTTTTGGAATGATCAATGGCATTTTAGTTTATTTCAATGGGCAAAAATGATTTAATATACGTGCATAGATACAATGTAGACATTGCTGCACTTTCTGAAACCTGTTTTGCTGGTGAAGATCAACTTATTGAACATGGCTACACTGTTTTCTGGTCAGGTAAATTTGAAAATGATAGGCGTGAGACTGGTGTGGGTTTTACAGTTAAGAATTCCTTAGTTGACGAAATCGAACAGCCGGTTGGTGTTAATGATCGGATCATGAGACTGAGAATTGCCCTTGCTGCTGGTTGATTCATGACAGTTCTGTCTATACACCCACTCTTGTTTCTCCTGAAGATGATATTATATCTTTCTACTATACTCTCAGATCTATTGTCACCAGTATACCAAGTGGGTAGAGTTTGGTAATCCTTGGTGACTTTAATGCTAGGTCGACTCAAACAATGAAACCTGATCTCCTTGGTCTTTATGGCAGAATCAATTCAAACGGTCTATTGCTCCTTCAACTCTGAACTGAATTAAATCTAGTGATTACCAACACTTTTTCACACCAGAAAAACAAGGCAACTTGGTTTCATCCTCAGTCTAAACATGGTCATATACTTGATTATACAGGGTCAGGCAAAATGATCTGACACATTTGTAGGTTTAATAAAATGCAAATGAAGTAAAGAAACAAAAAAGTGTTTTTATTTTCGAAAAGTACATATAATGCCATTTTTTTTTTTCATATAATGCCATTTTGTTTTGTTTCTTTATAATGCCATTGTTTTTCGTTTCTTTTTCAGTTGCTGCCATGAATTGGACTGGTGAGCATCACGCTTTCATTGTGGAAACGTTTATCAAAACAAACGAATCAGTAACTGCAACACAAAGAGCGTTCCGTTTGCACTTCAATCTTGGTAGACATGATCCCGTACCAGCTCGAAACACGATTTTGTTATGGGTTACCAACTTCAGAGCTACTGGATCTGCATTGAAACGAAAATCAACCGGCCGACCTCGCACCGCCAGAACTCCAGAAAATGTGGCAGCGGTAAGAGCTTCAGTTCAACAGTCTCCACTCCGTTCCACATTTAAATGCGCCCAGTCTCTTAGACTTTCCGAAAGAAGTTTGTGAAGAATTCTTCACAATGATCTTCAAATGCATCCACACAAAATGATGTTGATAAACGTTTCCACAATGAAAGCACGATGCTCACCAGTCCAATTCATGGCAGCAACTGAAAAAGAAACGAAAAACAATGGCATTATAAAGAAACAAAACAAAATGGCAAAATGGCATTATATGTACTTTTCGAAAATAAAAACACTTTTTTGTTTCTTTACTTCATTTGCATTTTATTAAACCTACAAATGTGTCAGATCATTTTGCCTGACCCTGTATAATATGTAGACGTGGTGATCTAAGAAACTTCTGCAATGTCAGAGTGATGCATGGTACCTACTGCGACACTCATCACTTAATGGTCAGGGCTAAACTAAAGATTTCTATTCGCCATAGGAGCCGTTTCGGGGGAGTCAAGGTGCCTAGGCGGATTGATGTCTCAAGGTTGAAAAATCCATTCGTCAGAGACTCTCTCAAATCTGCTTTTGATTGAGTGGATTTTTCAGTTCATGATTGTGAGAGAGTAAAAAACATCATATATAAAAAGGGAGTTGAGATTCTTGGACTTAGAGTTCCCAGACATCGAAATTGGTTTGCTGATAACTCCAGTGAAATCAACCCTCTAATTGAGGAAAAGAGGAAAGCTCATTTGAGACTTCTTAACTCTTTGTCTGCTAATAGGTCAACTTTTGCTACTCACTTCTCATTTGTGAAAAGTAAAGTTCAGTGCACCAAATAAAAAAGAAATGGTGGTCTGATCTCTTGAAAGAGATACAGATATCTTATAATAAGATGGACATCAAGGTGTTTTATGCTCTGCTTCGTCAGGCATATGGCCCAAAGATTTCTTTAACTACACCACTCCTGTCAAGGATGGAACCCCCTTATTAAAAACTTCAGATGGAATTATGAACATTTCATAATCCTTCCAATGTGGATGTTGCGGCAACAGATAGCAGACTCTTCAGCTAGAACTTGACATGGAACCGACTCTTACAGAAATGATTGCTTGTATAAAACAGATCAACTCAAACAAATCTCCAGGACTAAATGGCATTCCTGTTGAGCTTTTGAAACAGGGTGGTACGAATGTCCATTGTGTGGTCCACTCTTTGGTGAGATGTCTATATGGAGGGGTGACCAGGTTCCTCAAGACTGGATAGATGCCATTTTGATTATTTTATACAAAGGAAAGGGTAAGAAGTCGGACTGTGGTAATTACCATGGTATCTCACTTTTGGAAAAGTTTTTGTGTGACTCTTGCTTAACCGATTGAAGAAGTTGTGATGTCCTTCCTGAATCCCAATCTGATTCCAGAGGTGGAAGAGGGATTGTAGACATGATTTTTTCTGCTAGACAACTTTTAGAAATATGTATTGAATAGTGTGTGCCACTTTGTTAGGTTTTTGTTGACTTAACTAAAAACCTTTGACTCAGTGAATCGTGAGACTCTCTTGTAGGTGCTCAGAAAATTTGGCTGTACACCTGGTTTTGTTGAAAAGTTCAAACCGCTACATTGTTGTGTAAAGGGTAGTGTTAATTTCAATGGTCAGCTGTCTGATGACATTCCCATTGATAATGGAGTGAAGCAGGGCGATATACCAGCACCAACATTGTTCTCACTTTACCTGACGGCTGTACTATGGTATGTCTTCCATGACTGTGATACGTTTGTCTATATAAGATTCCAAGCAACTGGAAAAGTTTTTAACTTGAGAAGATTCCAAGCCCGAACTCTTGTTAGAAATGGATTTGTCAAGAAACTTTTATATGCCGATGATGCTGACCGGGTTGCACACTTTCTGGGAGAAATGCAGTCGGTCGTGGATCGCTTTACTAATGCTTGTACCTGCTTTGGTCTGACAGCATTAAGAAAAGCAAAGTCATGTACACTCCACTTGCTGATGATCCTTACATGGAACCTGACATTTTTGTCTATGGGAAGCATCTTGAAGTTGTCTAGGAGTTTGTCTACCTTGGTAGTTCTTTATCTAGTCACTAAGGTAAATGACTACCAAGGTAGACAAACTCATTAGCCGGCAGCGTTTCCCGTGTTCTCTTGATGCGGAAATCAAACAGAGAATAAGCAGGGCCTCTGGGTTCTTTGGTAAGCTAAAAGACAGTCTGGTTCGATGGTGATCAAACTCTTGCAACTAAAGTGTCTGTGTATCAAGCATGAGTGTTGTCATCCTTGCTCTATGCTTCTGAAACCTTCTGGACGTGGTATCAATCTCATATGAGGCAGCTTGAAAGATTCCATCAGCACTGTCTTAGACATATCCTTGGTCTGAAGTGGGAAAGCCATGTTCCAAATACGGCTGTCTTGACCAAAGCCAAAACAACTAGCATTGCTGCAATTGTGATGAGGAATCATCTTGTTTGGCTTTTTATGGTGAGCTCCTTTTTGGCAAAAACCACAACACAAGCCCCCCCCCCCCTAAAAAAAACCTGTTTTATTATAGTGTGAAGGAGTGCCTAGTGTACTTTGGTATTCCTGTCAATAATTGGGAGTCCCTGACATTTGATCATGGGCAGTGGAGGGCTGTGATATACAGGAGTGCAGAACTGTTTGAAGTTGCAAGGGTGGACCAGGCAAAACTTAGGAGAGCATGCTGAAAATGGGAAACTCTGCCGGCTAATTCTGGTGATGTGTGGATCTGTGAGGAGTGTGACTGGGCTCTGTTGTCAAAGGTATGCTTGGTCAATCACATGAAAGCTACCCAACTGCAATTGTTGTCTCTACCATACCACAATCTAATTCCCAGCATGATCCCCAACATGAGGACTTTTTATGTTCCTGCTGCATAAAAGTGTGCCAAACAGCTGGTGGTCTCAAGCTTCACATGAGAGTTCACAGTGATGCGTATACAACACCTGTCGACTCAGTCAACATTGATTGTTATGTGTGCCAGATATATTCTAAGTTATGTGAGACTTTGGCAGAATTGAAAATTCATGAATGAGCTCACAAACGGACAATAAATGAAGGAGTGGCAGTTGTCTGACAAGACGTTGTGATCAATATGTATGGGAGTAAAATGAGGAAATTAATCTGACAGTATGTGGAGAAATGTAGACAAACACGGGGATGTTACACTGGATGGAAGTTTATTATTAGTCTTAATGTCGATGTTCAAATGTTTTGGTTTATATAGAAACCTTCTTCAAGACAATATGAAACAAGTAAACAAAAAAGTTTTTGTTGTTAAAAAGACGATGGATGTTTTTAACTGAGTTGAGTTTGGAAAAGTATGTATGTATGTGTTATTAGCATAATGTGGCAACTGTTATTTATAGTAAGTTTTTATAGTGTCATGCTGTATCTGGTAAGTGTTCAGCTTGATACCTTTTGGAAATCTTGAAAAAATTGTGTATGTTACAATTTCAGAAGTGTACCTTCACATTACACTTTTTGCCATGTATTTGCAGTTATTAAAAAAACAAACTTGGTTACAAACACTAGTAAAATAACTGCAATTGTTGTCTCTACCATGCCACAATCATAGCAAACTTATATAGGATTGAACTACATCTGATAAGTGTTGAGCTTGCAAACAACAAAAATACTTGTGTAAAAACAATCAAAATTAGTAAAATAACATTGTAAATAGATTTTATTGCATACTGTCTATTCATAAATACTAAAAAAATAAAAAATAAAAAAATAAAACAATCTCCTGGTCTAGTGCGACCAGGGAGATTGTTTTATTTTTTTCTGAGGTGGCGCACCACACTTACCATCAGCTCCCCACTTTACCGCACAGATCAGATTACCCCAGCTGGGCTACTCATGTGCAGAGTTTGCAGGGATTGGCATCAAACCCAGAACCTTATGATTCCTAGTTGGGTGCTCTACTGACTGAGCTAAACCGGCAAGTTTTATCAAATCTCTTCAAGATGGGATATATTAAGGTCAAGTCACTCCATAATCACCAGACCCTTGGATCCGTGCAGTTTTGAGAAAGAGCAGCATCCTCCATGATCACCAGACACTCGGATCTGTGCAGTTTTGTGCAAGAGCAGCATCCTCCATGATCACCAGACCCTTGGATCTGCAGTTTTGTGCAAGAGCAGCATCCTCCATGATCACCAGACCCTTGGATCTGTGCAGTTTTGTGCAAGAGCAGCATCCTCCATGATCACCAGACCCTCGGATCCGTGCAGTTTTGAGCAAGAGCAGCATCCTCCATGATCACCAGACCCTCGGATCCGTGCAGTTTTGTGCAAGAGCAGCATCCTCCATGATCACCAGACCCTCAATTGCAGTTTTGAGAAAGAGAAGCATCCACCATGATCCCCAGACCCTTGGATCTGCAGTTTTGTGCAAGAGCAGCATCCTCCATGATCACCAGACCCTTGGATCTGTGCAGTTTTGTGCAAGAGCAGCATCCTCCATGATCACCAGACCCTCGGATCCGTGCAGTTTGTGCAAGAGCAGCATCCTCCATGATCACCAGACCCTTGGATCCGTGCAGTTTTGAGAAAGAGCAGCATCACCATGATCACCAGTGCAGTTTTGTGCAAGAGCAGCATCCTCCATGATCACAGACCTCGGATGCGTGCAGTTTTGAGCAAGAGCAGCATCCTCCATGATCACCAGACCCTCGGATGCGTGCAGTTTGAGCAAGAGCAGCATGATGATGCGTGCAGTTTTGAGCAAGAGCAGCATCCTCCATGATCACCACCCTCGGATCCGTGCAGTTTTGTGCAAGAGCAGCATCCTCCATGATCACCAGACCCTCGGATCCGTGCAGTTTTGTGCAAGAGCAGCATCCTCCATGATCTCGGATTTGGCAAGAGCAGCATCCTCCATGATCACCAGACCCTCGGATCCGTGCAGTTTTGAGCAAGAGCAGCATCCTCCATGATCACCAGACCCTCGGATCCGTGCAGTTTTGTGCAAGAGCAGCATCCTCCATGATCACCAGACCCTCGGATGCAAGAGAGTTCCTCCATGATCACCAGAATGTTTTTGAGCAAGAGCAGCATCCTCCATGATCACCAGACCCTCGGATCTGTGCAGTTTTGTCCTAAACTGAAAATTCATTTTAAAATCTAAATGAAGACGTGTACAACTGAACAACTTATACAGGTTCCAGTAGAATGTTCTCTGAAAATAATTCACCCACTCCACAAGGATTTTTTAAAATTATTAGCTTGCACAAAGGGTTCAAATTTAAATGAAGACATGCACAACTGAGCAACTTTTATAATAAAATGGTGATGTCTAGATTAGTGTCAAAATATCTAGACTTCATCTAAAATTAGTACCAATTCTTGATACTTTTTGATCAGCAGTTTTGTGCAAGAATTATCCAAGTGCAGCACCCTCCATTTTATATTATACACTATCAATTTACACTATTATCATACCAATATCAACTTACCATAATACAAATTAATGGGATCCCTGATTTTGTGCTAGAGTTACACATGAGTGGAAGTAACATTTTTTCAAAATAAAATACCCAAAATACTAATGAAAATGACATACATATAATTTTTAAAAAGTTTTATATTTTCTTTGCAGCCAGGTACAAAATGATCCACAGCTCATCCGCAGTCAAATGGTTGGGGACTTTGGATATAGAGGAGATGAAAATAAACATGACAATACAGCTTCACACCATATTAGAAGGGATTCTTTAACAGGGCTGTGGAGTCGGAAGCAATTAAGGGAGTTGTTGTTAAACTATCCCAACTCTAATTGAATTTACAAATTACATGACCCTAGTTTAATCTGAAAAGTTATACAGTGCACACTCCTTATAAATAGATTATAAAAAATCATTTTTATAAATTCATTTGTAAGCCATAATCATTTAATTACATAAAGAGGAGTCAAAGGTTTTGTGTTCCAACTCTGCAGCCGTGTTATTTTACAGAAAATTAATGTCTCAATGACGAGGCGAACTTACCTGACTCGAAACGGTTCCGGTGCATGGCTTGCAAGGAGAAGTGTAGCGATTTTTGCGTGCTTTTGTGACACGGCGTTTTGTATGAAGAAGGAAGGAAAGAAAGAAAGAGGAAGGAAAGAAGACATAAGCTATTTTGGCGAACTATGGACAAGGTGTTTGACTACAGACTAATCCCGGAGTTTGGTGGGTCTCCCTCCGACGAACCCGTCATTGAATGGATTCAGCGTGTGGAGATGATCTGCGAACTCTGCAAAAGGACAGATATCGAGCTGATCCTACCGTTGCGCCTGCGAGGTGAAGCTCTCGCTGTTTATAGACAATTGAGCAAAGGGGAGAAGACTGATTTTCAGCGAATAAAACAGGCTCTGATAAAAGCCTACGCTCCTGACTCATTCGGTGCATATGACGTCAGTCCCATGCCAACGAGAGACAAGAGATTGGCACTGGGAAGCATTGTGATCAACAAGGAAGGCAAAACAGTGTCACTCGCTCGGGATATGCACAACAGCCACCCGACGTCGAAACGCGCTCAGACGACCCGGATTTGCCAAACCAACTCACTGTTGGAGCCCGTTGCGATCGGGAGGACGATCAACCAGGCCCTGTCCCTCTCCGGAGGAGTACACGTCGAAAACGTCCTGCTCACGGTTGTACTTTTTGTGATCCTGAGATCAGGGGGGAATGTAATGAAGAGGCGAACTTACCTGACTCAAAACGGTTCTGGTGCATGGCTTGCAAGGAGAAGTGTAGCGATTTTTGCGTGCTTTTGTGACACGGCGTTTTGTATGAAGAAGGAAGGAAAGAAAGAAAGAGGAAGGAATGAAGACATATGTTCATTTCTATCTTTCAAGGCAAACATTGACTCTTAGTACATAGATATATGTACATATTATTAATTGTTTTATTTTACTTTGAGACAATTTCAGAACCCAATAGAAATTGGGGACTATAAATTAATCTATCTCATTCTATGCATATATCTATCTGTTATTAGCATTTTTCTCTTTTACTGAGGAAATAAATAAATAAATAAATCTAACTCGGTCTATTCATATGCAATGCAGAGAGGCTGATAGGTACACATCCTGTGTCACTGATGCATAAAAATCTAAAAGGATGTAGTAAAATTGTATCCATGTGTCCCAGTCTTTTTCTTTCCTCACCATTTCAAGCTTACTGTAAATACATTTCAATATTTTCTTGGAAACAAATTACACTGTATAGGGTACAAGGTAGAGGTTAGACAATTTTAGTTATTCATAGATAAAAACTCTACCATTTATTAAGTAAATTTAGTTGGGATCCATCTATAAACAATAGACAATCATTGCTTTATGCTGGCGGTGAAAGTTAATCTAAGTCGCCCCTAGAGAGTTCTATCGGGTTTTGGGAGCATACAATAAGTCATCGACAGACACCGTGTTTCGGTGTTTCATGTCTCTGGAGTGTGGCTAAACACAGCAACTACCTCTGACCAGTAAATATATATATATGTACCAACCCCTCTGCACGAGCAGGATGTGACACAAGGTCAATTTCTTAAGCAGAGTTTAACAGGTTTGAATTCAGTTCTCCATCTCCTAGACTGGTTACCTAGCCAAGGTTAAAGAGCCCAGTCCACCCTACTTTTAAACCCATAGATGGAGGGAGAATATATGGATTCATACTTTCCAAGGGTATTAGTGCTATGTGAAATGCAAACAACCTTGTCCCATTACACCACGTACCTCCATAATAATTTTCTTAAATACTTTTGCATTTTTGGTTTAACTCCGATGGTAGAGCATCTGCCTAGGAACCACAAAGTTCCTGGTTTCATACTGACCCCTGCCAACTCAGCGCATGAGTAGCACAGTTTGGATATGTGTGGTAAAGTAGGGAGCTTATGGTAGGCTTGGCACTCCACCTTAGATGCAAAAACAATCTACCTAATCTAGCACTAGTAAAAAGGGGATAGACTCCCCTTGCTGTCCAACTGATCCAACCTGTGCTACTCATGCGCTTAGTAATGGCCAGTATCAAACTTTGGGGTTCCTAGGTGGATGCTCTACCGATTGAGCTAAACAGCTTAAAAATTTGACCCTATGTTGCATCCTGTGGAGGGGTTGGGCTAATACATAGACAAAAAAGAACTCAAAATCTGTCTAAATGTTTATTACCAAAATTTACAATTGCCTCAAACATTTCAAAATAACACATAAAAATATTCCCCTAACATTTATTAACCAATTGTACTTTTCAACAAAAACTTGAGATTTTTCAATGGAATTCTCTCAATCCAGATTTCATTCAGTAGATGTTTTTTAAATTCTGTAATCTTTCATGGTATCAATCCAAAAGGAATATTATTTCATATACAGGCTGTTCATAAAGTCTTGCAGCAGTTTTAAAATTGAAATCTTAATAACTCATGTTGTACAAATGATAGAATGGTTTTGTAAAAACCATATGAAAGTTCAACTCTTGTAGTTTTATTTTTCATGTATGTTTTTTATAATTGCATTTCAACAAGATTGCCATCTTTTCTGTTACATTTTGAATCTGATGTATAACTTTATAGACACCCTGTATATATATATATATATATATATATATATATATATAAAATAACAGTAAATTGCAATTTAACTTCTGTAAATAATCAATTTGCAAACATCCACTGATTTGTTCAAGTTTGTAACAATTCAGCATTTTCTTAATTCACTCTGAGAGAAAGTCTTAAAAATAAAAAACAAAACAAAACAAAATAAAACAATAACAACTCAATTTTATAACACATGAAAATTACAAATGGCTGACACTACCTTTAATATTCATTAAATGGGGAGATATTTTGGATAATGGTTTCATGGTTTCACATTGTGAATGTGTGGCTTTTTACAATCAAGAAACTTTTTGGATAAAACTGCTTCTATTGATACAGGAGCTCATTTAGTCTATAAAAAGAAAAAGAAAAAAAGGCTGGTGCTGAACCCATTGAACTCTAGCCAAGATAATTTACTTTAATTAAAACTAAAAAAAGTAAATTAAACTCAATCATCTTCACAATTGACACAAAAATCAATTAAACTACTGACTTTCATGTTAACTTATTTTCACTAAAATTTTATTGATTTGGTTTCTTTCTTTAATGGCATATCAACCTTCATGGGTTAATGCCAAAGCTATCCTTGTAGAATAATAATAGTAGTACTATTTAACCCATAGCTGGGAAAATTAGGGTCAATTATACCTTTCCCAAGAGTATTAATCCAATAATGAATGTAATAGCATGACTAGAATTTGAACTCACTATGATGTTGCAGTCCAGCACGTTAACTACTACGCCATGGGGGATCCCCCCCCATATACAAATTGAGTAAAAAAGAAAAATTTTCTATAACAAAGAATAAAACTTAATATCAGCTTCTTATAAAACCTTTTTTGTCAAACATTTTTATAATATCTATCAAGAATAATGTACACATTAATATGATTAAATCCTTTGGAATGAATATACTTTGCTAATGTGGATATAGGTTTAGTTTATTTTATATGGTTTCATGACATATCAACCCTTGTCGGTTACTGTATGCCAAAGCAATCATTGTGGAAAAACAGTATTGGTACTATCAAACCCATTGATGGGAGGGGTAAGGGGTTCATACCTTTCTCAAGTGTATTAGTCCAAAAGTAATCATAATAGCAAGACTGGAGTGTGAACTTGCAAACTACAATGTCGCAGTTCAACACGTTAGCCACTACACTATGAGAACTCCTCCCAATGTGGATATAATATTATCTGGATTTATTCTAAAAATAAACAAAATTATTAGTTTCTTTTGACTTAAAAAATTAGTTCTACTTCGAAATTTATAAAAAGAAACATTTGTAATTTTCAAGTGAAAATAATTAATGAGTTGAAAATGCAATCACAATAAATAAACAGTGTTGTGATGTAAATGAAAATTTAATGTCCCTAAAATATACAAGTAAAAAAATATTTGTAATAATGAAAATTCATTAAATTAAAAAAGAATAAAAAGGCAAAGATTTTGCATATTAATTTCAAGATTCGTTTTTCTCCATGAAAAAAAAAAATTAAAACCAGTTTTAAAAAATATTAGAGAAAAAAAAAAACCTCTACAAATTTCTTTTCTTATTTTTTCTTCTTTTTTATTTCAAACTTTAATAGTAGTTTGGACTTTTCATACAAAAATCAAAAAAAAAAAAATCCATAACAAAAGATAAAAATGAATAACAGCTTTTGATCAAGCTTTTTCATTCAACAATTTATTTGCCCATTTATAAATACCAATGTAGAATACTGTACACATTTGATATATGGTCATAAAATCGTTCATTTATGGAATCAATCTTTGAAGTCATGGATTTTGTTTCCAGTAAATGTGAATTTCAACCTTGTAAACTTATTTAAGTTGATAGTCATTTTAGGCTGATAAATTTGTTTTTCTAAAATTCAACCAGTAAATATTAGTCTCTGTATATATATATATATATATATATATATATATATATATATATACACAGTGATGCTGATAGCATTTTAATTTAGTGTGTCTTGGGACACACATATTTGCTTTGAAGGAGTCCCCGGGAAATTTAGGGGTCCCAACTAAAGATGTCTAACTCCTACCTTGTAACCTATCCTGTGTAATTCATTTCTAAGAAACTATTTACAATCACCTTGAAATGGTGAAAGAAAGAAAAAAAAACACACTGGGACACATGGATATGATTTTACTGCGCCCTTTTAGATTTTTGTGCATTAGGGACACAGGATGTATACATATCAGCATCTGTATATATCTGTATATATATATATATATATATATATATAATGATGCTGATAGCTTTTTAATCTAGTGCACCCTGGGATGCATGTATTTGACTTGAATGAGTCCCCGGGAAATTTGATGGGTCACAACTAAAGTTTCTTAATAAATTTAATACTTTTATCTATGAACAGCTAAAGCTGTCTAACTCCTACCTTGTACCCCGTAGCATATAATTCATTTCTAATAAAATATTGAAATGTATTTATTGTTAGCTGGAAATGGTGGGGGAAGAAAAAAAAACATTGGTATGCATTTTTTATGATTTTTTTATGCGTCAGTGATGCAGGATGTGTACCTATCAGCATCTCTGTATATATATGTATGTATATATATATATATATATATATATATATATATAAAACCTTCCTTCTACAATTATTTTATTTTACAACTGGATTGTATTTAACTTATTAAAAAAATCATTACAGATATAGATAATATAGTGGTCCAATAAAACATTATATATATATATATATTGGTTAATATAGATAATATGGGTGCTATATCTATGAGTAAACAGTGCTCAATATTGTAGATAGAGCATTTATATCTAAGTTAGACATGGAGACAACGACAATTGGTTACTGACAGTTGCTTGCCTATGCGATTATTCAAACCAAATGAAATGAGATAAAACAGTGAAGCTATTTATACTTTGGTTTGATTCTTGAGAAGGAGAAGAAGGATTTTGATTGGTCAGGTATTTTGTGTAGCAGGATGTACAGTTATTTGATTAGGATTAGTTTCCCTTATCTACTTGTAGGTGGGAACTGCAGTTGCTTGGGGGGGGGGTATCTTTTATTGATTTATTCATTAGGGATCCTTTGTATTTTGATTGTTACGGGTCATTTTATACTTATTCTTAACAAATAGCAATCCAACAAACAACACACTTCCTCCAAACAAGTAAAAACAAAATACAAAGAACCCCAAATGTCCACGCTACCCTAACTTTATATATAAATATACATACACACACACACACACAATAGTTGATGTACTCCTCAAAGTTGGGTAAGTAGTCAAGACTTAAATTGCAGATGATTATGACAATAATACTGATGGTGAGTGTTATGCAAAACTTTATATGCGCACATATATATATAAGGACCTACATGAGTCAAACACTACCTACCCAGGTTTCACCTGAATGGTTCTTCTGGATAATTTTTTCCCCAGATATCAGTTTAATAATTTTTATTCTATTTTAAAAACCGAGTTATCTGGGGATTTTTTTCACACCAGTTGAGTTTAGAAATAATATATAAATATATATATAAAAACTTTCAAATGAGTAATATTACCATCTGTTTAAAAACTGAAAACTCTAATAGTCCTGAAAATCCTAGAAATTCTATGAACAATCTCTGTAGACATCCTATTGATGTCTTAAATCAATGTATTTTCAATATATTCCCTAATTCAATACAATTATTTGAAAATTCTAAATTGAAGAATTACTTATGATCCTAATTTGTTTTTATTAAAATGTGATTATTTATTCTTAGATAATTCAATTTTCTTTTAATGTTTAGAGATTTAAATCTTGTATAAATAGTTTACATATTGCAGCAATTTGCCTTCCTGATAATTAGAGTTAGAGACTCAACATTTAAATGAGAGATCCCATAAGGAATTTAAAAAAACCCAACTTTTTAATGTTAAAAACTTCTACTGGTTCCATTAATTAAATTTAATAACAATCTCAAAATATTTGGTCATAAAAGGACAGACAACTCTTTCCAGTTATTGATATAGATTTTGAAATTGGCATTCCATAAATATCACCTTTCAGAATTTATTATAGAAAATTATTTGCAATAGAAAATCAAGATAGAGTTTATTTTTTATAACTGACACCCATCTAATTTATAGACATTTACAAGAAAAATATTTTTACATCAAAAAAGAAATAACTGGTGAGACACTAAGTCTTCATCATAATGAATTTAAAATCTTAAGGAATGACTTGTGATCCTAATTACAAATGTTTAATTAAAATGTAATTAATTATTTTAGTAAGACAATTTTTTCATTTTTTTTCTTTTGAAGTTTAGAAATTTAAATTCTGTACAATTAGTCAATTATTGTTTTCAACTAATTACTATTTATCAAAAAAATAATAATGAAATTTATTGCATACAGTGCTCATGTATAGTACATAGAATAATGTATTAATATCAGGAACATGAATAGCGTACAGTAATAATATACATGTATTTGTGCGTGTGTGTGCATATGTGTGTGGAGGAGGTATCAGGTATAGTTTTGTCGAATTACAGGAAGCATGGATGCTTTGAATGATGCAGTGTTTTGGCAGCCTACAACATATCTAGGCAGTTTATTCCATGGCTCAGCAACTGAGTGTGAGAAAATGTTTCTGAAAGTCATGTGAGCTATGCTGTTTTCTGGATTTGTAGGCATGCCCATAAGTGTTAGAAACATGGAAATCAAAAAGACGCTCAAGGTTGCTGTTGGTCTTGTTAGAGACATACTAAACTTTTGTTTAACATTAAAATATTTTACTCGTTATAATAAGGATGTATATCAAATTTAATAATTCTATCTCAAAACATTTGGCCATCTATAAAAACAGACAAAAACTTTTCCCAAATGTCAATTTAGGTTGAATTGAGTAATAATTAAATTTCTATGTAAACATAGAAATTTAATTCATTTCTTTTAATTCAGAAAAAACAAAGAAAGGTGGTAAACAAAACATTATATCAAATGACCCAACATAATCTTAAAAAAAAAAAAAATTTCCTAAGTAACTGCAGTTGGCAAATGAGGTTTTATCCTGTGCGTAAAAACATAATTTACTTTGATTTGAACTTAAAAGATTTTTTTTAACATACAAAAAATATTTTTTAAAAACCTGCCCAGAAAAATTCAATTGAGACAGAGAATCTGAAACCCCAAGGAAAAAACCAACAAAACACAACCAATCTTTCTATTTTCATTAACACATGTAAGTGTATATATTTCTCTTAGTATAAATCTATTAATAAGAACAAGAATTTTTTTTAGTTTCAAATTGTACAGCTTTAGGGATTCAGGATAAGTTAGTGAGTGAAAGTCTTAAAAGGTATTATAGATGGGAGACTGACCTCACATGTATTATTTATGTAGTTGTATTTCATTTAGAATTAACACAAAAATTATATATATACAAGGTGTATCAAAAAAATATCGAAATTTTTTTGTACTTTTTGACACACCTTTTACTCTGAAAAAATTAACATTCATTCTTCATTTCTATCTTGGTAAATACAGCTTCAATCTCGATACTTTCATGGCACACCTTGTATGTATGTATGTATATATATATATATATATGCATGTGTTTCATGTATGCTTATATAAATAGTTAAATATATAGGCCATATGATTTTCAAGAGGAAAGAGATCACACAAGTGTAAATAATATCCAACATGATTTACAGTAATAAAACATTGCAAGAGAAAACAAAGCAGAAATCATTTCTTAAAAAATCTAACATGACAGTTGAACATTAACAAAAGAAAACTTCTTTAGTTTCCAGCTGGCTAACAATATGAGTTTATTGTTACTTATTTAGTGGTGATAGGTCAGTTGAGACTAATTAATATCACTGATACTTTCTTATAATTCATCTTATAATAATAATAATAATAATAATAATAATAGGACACTGCAAAATATGTGGAGACAGACGAAATGGTCAATCATATAATAAGTGAATGCAGCAAACTAGCACAACGACTTTGATCCACTGGGAATTGTGCAAGAAATTCAATTTTCACCATACAACTAAATGGTATATGCACAAGCCTGAACCCATACTGGAGAATGAGATGCATAAAATTCTCTAGGACTTCAAGGTACAGACAGATCACCTAATCCTGGCCAAGAGACTGCACCTAGTATTAATTGACAAGAAGAGAACCCGTCAGCTGGTGGATTTTGCCGGCCCGGTTGACCACCAAGTGAAAATGAAAGCAAGCGAAAAGATAGACAAATACTTAGACCGTGTCAGATGAACTGAGAAAACTGTGGAACATGAAGGTGAAGGTTGTACAAATTGTAATTGGTGCCCTTGGAACGGTCTTCAAAGCTCTGGAAAAGAATTTGGGTGAATTGGAAATCAGAGGAAGAATCGAGACCATCCAAACTACAGCACTGTTGGGATTGGCTAGAATACTCAGAAAAGTCCTGGAGACCTGAGGAGACTTGCTGTCACTCAGCCTCCAGTGAACCACCGGCTACAGCAGGTGTGAAAACCTCATAATAATAATGTTACTTGAGTAAATAATATCATTATGGAATCAGGTTAGGTAGAAGCGAGTATCCGAGAGAAAATTATGGTAATGTTGGGGGATAGGGATGCTTCAACATTTCAAATAAGATGAAGGACTATTTGGGCCTCTTTTTTGGAAAAAGGCTGTCTTACACGCTGTCAAATATATAACTTTATATAAAAAAAGAAAATATTGATATGATCAATGAAATAACCATTGTCAGCCTTCGTTTATCAGAAACGTTTAAAGAGAAATCTGTACGGTATTATCAGTTGGTGGCTATGTACATAAAAATAAATTAAAGGCCAACAAATAACTGAAAAAACACAGTTGTCGCCCTTAAGTTATCTCCCTTGTTCTTAAATAGTCGCAAAAATGAGACATTAAATTAAGCAATCAATGGTTCCTTTCTCTTCATCCAAATTGAACACCTTTTACTCTGATCATACTAATTATTAAGAAATCTACTCTATATTGAAAGTCATCTTTGAACAGCGCTTCTTTCTCACTGAATTTAATTAAAATCATCTCAAGTTATTTATTTAACATGTTGCTTACAATACATTCTGTTACTAAGTGGTCACCCATCTTTTGATATGTCCATATAATAATAATAAAAAAAATCTTGTGTCATTGTTCATATGTAAGTACATAGATTTATCAAACAAAAAATAGAGACCAACTTGATAAAATGGACCAAGTAAATTAATAAATTAGTCATATAGGAAAGTTTTAACCATTTGAAATCTTAGGCTCTGGGCCCTCATATCACCTGGACTTGGGCTCACAAAAATCACAAATTTAAAAAAAAATAAATACAAAACATACCAAACTCCAGGATGCAAACATCACATGATTCCATTAAAAATGTATGAATGGTTGTTGTATTAAGTCTTTTATTAACAATATATCATATTCTTTTTCTAAGGTCAAAATGTGGGTCTTATGATGTACAGGGTGGTATGAAAGTCTTGTCACCCCTACATAATGTTTTAACTTTCATTATTTTTTGTTTTAATAATATAATATATAAGTAATGTAATTATATTACCTCTAAAAGAGACCTTTAACAATTAAATTATTTTCTAGAATTTTGGAGGTGTCAAGACTTTCAGAACACTTTGTATAATAAAACAGCAATCAGTCCAAACTTACAAGTTCACATTAGTGTGGATTAAATTACAATGTAAATTTGTGTGTGTGTGTGTGTGTGAGTGAGAGTGAGTGAGTCAGAGTGAGTGAGAGAGTGAGAGAGAGAGAGATTGTCTTTACGATTATATTAAGGAAGTTTGCTCTTTCATTGAACTTCAAAACATTCATTACATAAGATTTTATTTTTTCAAATATTCATCGCTAACATGAATCAACAAATTAGATTGAAATAATTTACAGTAGGTGAAAGAGGTGAAAACAAGTAATTATTCTTCAATATCACCAATCCTCAATTAGATTTAATCCGAGAAATAAAAGTCAATTTTTAGTTTTATTATATGTAATAACCTATTTAGATCATTACATATTCTTGTTGTTCATTAAAAAATAATCAATTCATATATTAATACATATGCATTACAGTCTTATCAGATCAAGGTTTAAAACATTACAACCACTTAAAAAAGAGTTATGGATTCAAAATTTAACAAGAAATTTTCTATATTTGAAACAGATATTTTTCTAAAAAGAAAAATGACTTAAATCCTTTATATAAAGGTAAAGCCCTTCTGTTAATATTTACCCTCAACTATTGTAGACCATCAAATAGAAAAACATTAGGATGTAGATTATAATTATTTTTTCAACAGTTTTCAACAACAAATTATAAAATATGGAAGAATATTTTTCAAATAATTTTTTTCTTTTTTTGGTTTTTAATCAAAATCAAATTCTTTAAGACAATTACCCCCCCCCCCAATGAGGTTAATAAGTAAATGTTTGCTGTTTACCAAATATTAAAACAAATATTTTATATTTTGCCAGCAATCAAGAAAATAAACCATTATATGGTGTAATGGTTAACAAGGTAGCTTCACAGACCATTGTTAGTGAGTTCGATTCTCATTGGGTGCCCCATACTACTGGCCTTGTGCCACATTAAAGCAAAGTTTAGTAAATAGCTATATACTTGTATATCAAGTGACTTTCTGAAGCCTGAATTTTACTATTCGTTTGAATTTTTGAGATGAGGCTTGATTAATTTGCACCTGAAGAAGGCTAGAGGGCACATTAGCCGAAAAGTTGTGTCAATAAAGACAAGGACAACAGTGTGAAAAATCCAAATAATACCTAAACCTAAATTTTAGCAAAATATTAAATCACACCATACACATGGGGGGGGGGGATACAATATTAAATCACACCATACACACGTGGGGGGGGGGATACAAACCAGTTGGTGTGTAAATACATTGGTAACTCATTTTGTAAATTTATTAGGAATTGTTTTATTTATTTAAAAAAAATTAAAATTTCATTTTTTCATTTTCTTTACCATGACTTGCAGGTATTTACCCAGCCGGTTTGACACTGGTAGGATGTAAATACAAGGTCATGAGTATAGGGTATCCAGCAAGGATTGAACTTGCTATTCAGTAGTAATAGATCTGCAAGACTAGCTTGCTAACCATTACAGCATCACGAGATGCCCTCCATAGACTGCCATGTTTACTGTGCATATGTGTATAATGTGCACCCCCAATTTCAGACAAGAAAAAAAACTCAGTTCTCTTGTACATCACACAGTACTTTGTCTGAGATAACAGGTTGCCAGAAAAATAGAGGTACTTTTTTATGAAAACAAAAACAAAAACAAAAAAAAATAGTATACACAGTAGTCTATAGTAGGCCTAGGTTAACTGGTATGCCTAAAATTTCCAGCTGTGATAGGTCTTAGAAAATCACATATGTGAGTATCTACTGTATAGTAGATAGTTTATCTTTTTAGTGTATTTATCAAATCCTTCTTTTCTTCATGGTAAAACTGCACTCACAAATTTTAATTGAAACTGTTTAAAACTTACTAAAGACATTATCTATTAATAATGGATATTCAGTCTCTATTTGTCTGTAACTGAAACTATGTCACAATTACTAAAATTATCAATACATAGAATAAAGAACAATTAATATTAATAAAATCTGTTTCTTTTAATTCAATGTTTGAATCATTTCCATTGTAATAAATAAACTATATAAAGTACAAAATTAATTTAAATGGAAAAAAATTATTTGTGAAATTTGTAATCAATTTTAAAATTTATTTTTGGCTCTTGCCCTTTTTTCAGTAACAAGAAGTTAAGAAAAAGTTTACAAATGCATAAATACTTACAATTTTGGGTAAAATTTATGGGTAAAATATTCAAAATATTTATTTAATTAATAATTAATAGCTGTGTGCAACGTTTTATTTGAGGGGAACAGTTTCATTTCTAATTGTTTTATCTTTTTTAATCCTTTGATAAATTTGATGATTTTACTTGAATTTTTAACTCCACCCCACTCAGGCAATATCTTACAAAAATAAATTTTTACACTGCCCAGAGGGTGTGTTTTTTGCGAGTTAAAGTAAAGATCTTTTCACTTGGGACATTTTATCCTTTGGCACATAATTCTCTGAACATTTAAACTTATTAATTACTCAACTGTAAAAAAAAAAAAAAAAAAGGAAATTTATTCTATATTCAAATATATACACTTTTTCTTCTTATTTAATAATCACTATCTTTATTTAATTATTAGAGACTGCTAATACTTATTTTATAAAAAATAATACTTTTTACAAAATTGCCATCAACATGACATTTAAAGGCAATAACAAAGTTATTTTTTAAAATATGGTTTCTCAGAATAAATCAAGATTTCAAGATTTTTTGTACTATTTGACAAAAAAAAAAAAAAAAATGAATGGAACGTTATTTTTTTCAGAATACAAGGTGTGTTAAAGAGTACAAAAAATCTTGATTTATTTTTACACAACTTGTGTGTGTGTGTGTGTGTATATATATATATATATATATATATATATATATATATATAAAATGAAGGATATATAAGAAAAGTGTATGCATTGAAAGAGTGCTCAATGTTATAATGGCAGAGCAGGTATAAATCCTATATTTATAAAATGATGGCTACTACTATATCTCTGTTACTCAAGTTTCATGTGTATAATGAAATCCTGAGAAGAATAGTAAAAAATGGTTAATCAAGTATAGTGTCATGTGAGTTCATGTGGTTGGATTTTTTTATGCAAGACGTTTACTCAAAAACATATGTGCTTGGGTATTATTGCACATGACACACACACAGAAATATATATATATATATATATATTATATATATATATATATATGTATATGTTGTGTGTGTATGTGTGTGAAAGAATGATCAGTCATTTATAAATGTTTTAATCTTTATTCTTATTTTTAGATGAACTAATGTTAACCATTAATTTTAACAAATATTTTCTTTCATCTTAATTTTTTGTTACTCTTTTGTTATTGAAACTCAGCAAAAAAAAAAGAAAGACATACAGACAGACAGATGAAAGAAAATGTCTGCCAAAATGAATACTTAACAACATATATTTTCCTTTAATGGCAAAACAAAATGTCACACATGCATTTATAAAGGGTGTCCCAAAAGTCACTTTGATATCTAAAAATAAAAAAACATTTTGTTGGTAATTTAATTTTTTGTAGCACACAAAAAAAAATGTATACAATGAAAATAAATTTACTTCAATTATGAAAAAAGATGCAGTTTAATTCAAATTCTAAAAATTATAAATTAAAAGTTTACGAAAAAACAAACAAAAAAAAACTTCAAACTTTTATTCTTGTTTTAAAATTCCTAGATAACTTTTAGAACACCTTCATACATGCTTATATCTCAGTTTTCCTTTACTATCTTATTGATAAGAACTATTAGGTTGTTTAGAAAATAAAGGCTAATTTAAATCATATTGAAGTGTAAATTCAACCATTATATTCTAAACATAATACTTGGTATTATCTAGAGTTTTTTGTTTACCATAATTATTTGTGTATAAGACACTATTTTTTCAGATTTTTCAGCACATAAGTTAGGGGTATGCATATTATACATGAGAACTATACAATTAACTTTTTATTTTTTATTTTTGGCCACATGCCTCACAATATTCAGGACAGAATGACCAAATGTAAGTTATATCTTTTAGTCCAAACTAATGTGTTTTACAGCATTAAAGAGAAATATCCACTAGAATTTGTTTGTTTATAATTTTGTTTCTCCTAATATGAGTTTATGAGTGTAAACTTGTTGCATTCTCATGTGAACAGGTCCATGTGTTTGCTCTAAATACTGAATAAATTTTGTGCTTTAAAACATAACATAAACTATATAAATTCTTATTTTAAGTCTGTATAAACCAATGAAAAGTTTAACAAATTCTAAATTTAGGTTAAATTTAGCAGCTCCAAATTCTAAAAAATCAGTGTGTATGATACACAAGAATTTTGTTTCCAGAATTTCTTAGTCCAATTTCTCTGAATTTTTGAAATGAGACTTGATAATTAGTATTATTTGGATTATTCCAATTGGACACATAGTGTAATAGAGATAGGCATTGGGTTAAGACAGTTCTAAGTGACAGTTATTTCTAGGCTGCAGGTTCAATCCTAGTCAAGAGTGACAGTAAAATAGAATAATAATTAACACAACTTAACACCTGTACCCCAGCGGAATGAGAACAGTATATCCCCGTGGATTGAATAAAGGGTTGGGTTTAAAGTTTCATGATGGCTCCTGATTATAACAAGAAGGTTCCCGAGTTCAAGAAGGCTCCTGAGTCCAACAAGAAATACCTGAAGAAGGTCGGAGGGCACATTGGCCAAAACATTGTACAGATAACAATAAAGATGAGTATAATAGTCCAAATAATACTAATTCTTAGTCCAAAATTATAAGTGCAAAGTTATACACAAATAATTACAGTAATTTGATGTTAAATATTTATAAATATTCCCGTGGTTTTGTAATACTGACAAGCAAAAGTTTTTAATTTTATGAAAATAACTGATTTACCTTTAGGTATAAAATAATCCCTGGTATTATGGATGAGATTAGAAATCTCAAATTGTACAACTAAAGGTTGAAGATTAGTTGCAATGAATAAAAGTTTGAATGGGTATTATAGATGGAAGACCGATCCCAAAGCCTCAAAATTATTGGGTCCAAAATTAGAAAGTTTGAAATATGAACCTGTAAAAAATGCATCTTATAAAACCAGCAAATATTTAAAAAAATGAAACAATAAATATAAAGTAGAAATATTTATCAAATGAATATAAAAGTTCATAACAATTCTTCATCACAAAATTATTAGTAAAACATTTGGATGTTTTTAAAGACCCTTTACCAATATTTATCACACGTGTTAAATTTTCAAAAGGAAAACAATATAATCAAAATCGTTATCAAATTTTATCATTTCAGAAAAAAAGAAGAAAAAAGGGAAAATGAAATAGGTCATTAACTTTTAATTCATAAATTGCAATATTTCTAAGTTCCTATTTAACCGCATGGGTGATACAGGATCAGTTTAACAAGAGGTCCCATGCACAATGTATAATAACCCTACAATCACTTGTCATGCTGATGTCAAACTACTCTGGTGTAATGGGGGAGATGATGTCATAAATTTAGAATCCCCAGGACGAGGCTGTGTCCTGTCTGAAACCAAATGTGGGAGATAAAAAGATACCATATTTTTATCCCTGCCCAAAAGACAAGGAATTGTTTGTAAGTCTGCAATTTAAAAAACAAAAAAAAATTACAAAAGATAATTTTAAAATAAAAAATAAAAACTTGGCTATGAAAGACTGTATCATAAATATACAAACAGTGATCTCTTAAATTACAGATTTTAACATTTGAAATATGTTTTGAAAGTTGGACTGTATAAGCTGAATTGAAAAAAGGTTGTACATTCAATTTTAACCAAAAGGCACATTGTTCTATCAAATTAAAATACAAAACAAACAAGATCTCTCTCAAGGTTTTTTTTTTGTTTCCCCTTTCTATCGGCTAATCATTTTTTTAAATCTTTAACAGAATAAATTTAATGTTAAATCAAAATCTATTGTATGACAAATGTATTAGGCTGGTTTGTTTTATGGCATATCAACCCTTTTAGGATCATTTAATGCCGAATCAAGTCATTTTGATAAACAAAGTACTTACTGTTTGCTTAAGTGGTCACCCAATTAAGTATTGAACAGGCTTATCACTTCATAACTTCAGTTATCTAGTGGGAACTGGAGCTTTCAGTGTGACTTGACCATAATATAAATGTATTAATTTTTCTAACAACCCTTTTCTTTTTAAGCAACATCTCCATGTTTTTTTTTTTGGTTTAATCAATATAAAACTTTGTACTTGTATTTTTTTCCAAAATATTGGGCTTACAGTTTATAGTAAAATATCAAGCAAATGGATTCACAGTAAACCCTGATATCAAATTTAATCAAATAGAAAATATTCATCTAAACAACTTTTGGCTTATGGAGTTCTATTCATTAAATGATAAACTTTTTTTAAAAAGTTTCTTGTCCTGCAATGAGTTCATAGTTTAAATTTGTTTCAGAGTGAAAAATAAAATTAAAAATGTTGTGCATATAAAAAATGTAAAAAATCTTGTAAATTTAATTTGAAATATCAAATTGAAAAAAAAAAAAAAAAATTAAATGAAGGCACCTTCAAATTTTATCTAAAAAGCTTTAACCCGGGGGTCTCAGATACCCTCTACTGGTTTACAAAAACAATGGAGCTCAAAACTTTACAATGTGTAAACATTCTATCAAAACAGAATCTCTAAATAGTCACTACATTGAGCCTTTTATCATTAATATCTGACATTATTTCCCAAGCCCAAAATAGTGGGCTTATGCTATATAATAAGATTGTGTTGAACCCAAATTATTAGGCTTAACAGTTCAGAGGGTTAATAAAATGATTATTTGTAAATGCAACAATTTTTTTTGTATTCTTTGTTTTTATATTCCTTGTTTATTATTATCAACATTCTATTGCCAATTTCTTTTTCCTAATCGCCAATGTTTTAAATAAAAGTTTAAGGTTCATTTTGTTGCCTTGTTTTATATATTACATGTGTCCCAAAAATAGCTGCTACATTTAGTGAATGAAATATATATATATGCAACTGTAATAAATATTATAGACAGTGGTTGTACCTTTTATAAAGAATTCAACTATTATACAAATGTATACATATTACACGGTATACACTAAATATTTTACAAACATTTTTTTTATTCTGTCAATTTTCTGGTAGAACATGTAATTTTGTTTTTTAACTTAATCACAGCTCAAAAGAAAATTTTAAGGTGATAAATGAGATGAATCTTTACATTTAACATCACAAGATACAAAAACATCCAGAAATCCAAACAAAAAACCTTTGGGGTAAAAGTTTAAAAAATAAAATTTAAATCTGGATTTCTTATTTAACCCTTAGAACCTGAGCAGCAACACGTATGTGCCTATATATATATATATATATATATATATATATACACACACATATATGATAATAAATATGAATGTCAGTGTGTCTCATTGTTTCAACTTTACTCCAGTAGGCAGTAGTCCAACATATCATACCCTTTTAGAATCAGGCTGACTCCATGAGCAAATTAAAAAATTCTAGGACAAATTCGGACATGCAATCCTGAAATTTTGGATTCCAAAGTTTTATTTACTACAATTTTTTAATGTGGTCTCTGCCAAAAAATTTTTGCCTAATAATTTTATAACACTGACATACACATTTATTATCAGAGACAATTTTATAAGTGTCATTGTTGGACTGAAGACCAATCAAGAAATTGGAAATTGTCATTTATAATAAATGTTTTGGTTATAATTTTTAGTATAGAAGAAGTGAAGGTAATGAGATAAAATGAATGCAGTGATGAGAAGAATATTATTTCATATCTACAAAATAAAACAAGGCAGATTTTAGACACTAAACACCTGAAAAGTCAGTTTTGGCCGGTTTCTTACTAAAAGTGTAAACAGATTTATAAAATCATATCACAAATACAATGTAAAAATCCACAGTATCTTTAAAAAGGCATAGTTTAAAAAAAAAAAAACAGAAAAAAAAGAGAAATATTTGGCATATTGTTGCTTTTTGTTAGACCTTTGCACTTACACACAAACACACACACATACACACAATACAAATTTTTTCCTCTGGAAAATTAATTATAACAATAAATATGAGACCCTAGTCAACTTTTGGAGGTCTGACAGTTCCCAACATTTTCCCAACTTTCCTTCAAAATGATCTGTGGTAAGTTCCTGTGATTTCAGGGTATACATCATGTAAGAAATAGATATTACTTGAAGCATCTCTCTTGGGTGGGCAACCAGTCTAGGAGAAGGAGGACAACCATAAATTCAAAACCCAAAGTTGAGATGCTTAGTCCTTACCTTGTTGCCTTATGAAGGCTGAGAGATCACCCTGAAAACAAACCCTGATGAATGTATATGAAGGAAAACTTTAACTAGTGATATTCCCAATATCAATCAGACTTTGACTAATGATTGGAATCTTGTAAGATGCTGCAACTTGTGCAGCAGCTGCTGGTTGTTTCAAATTTTCTTGTATTGGTGGAGTTAAAACGATGCAAGTTAAATATAGTGTTGGTGGGTGGGGGTTCTGCACAACCCCCCACCCAGCATTTTCAATTTCTTCTTTCGTACAGTTTCTCCATTTCCCCACAGAGGAATATCAATGGACTATGTTGACATTTACCTAAGGCATTCAACAAAATTCTTCATATGAAAAAGTCTGTTGAAAACAAACACATCTAAAAACCATTCTCACTTAAAAGCCACATTTGACAGTCATTAACAATGTCAAGTCAGATGCTATTTATAGAATTTATATCATATTTCTACTTTAATTACAAATATAATTTAATAGTCATCTCCCTTGAGAAATTATAATAATCAAACACTATAATTTTATAGAAGATTTTACAATGTTTAAATAATTAAAAATTCAGATTTGTCAGATGATCAGTGTCATCAGTAAGTAAGTAAAGTCGTTGGGGTGGCCTAAAGTCGGTATCAGCCAGACAGCGAGGTAGTCTATCACCTTTTCACTAGCACTAGACCAAGGAGATTATTTTAACGTCTTAGGTGGAATGCAACACCTACCATCAGTTCCTTACTTTACTGCACAGATTCCTGTGCTACTCATACACTGAGTTGGCGAGGGCCAGTATCGAACTCAGAAACTTGTGGTTCCTAGTTGAAAACTCTACTGACTGAGCTAAACCGGCCCTTAGTACCTTATAAAGCATTAATATATTCTGGCAGTTATAGGAATTTCAAATGTCTCAATTTTTTCAGATTAAAAAAACAGAGTGCTGTCAAAATTGTCAGAATATTAGTGTTAAATCAGTGTATATAAAATAACCATTCTCTACTGAAAAGAACAAATGAAAGAAATCAAAATCAGATCAAGTCTTTTACCATTAAAGATCTTTTTAGCACTTTACATTAGTGAGCTAATAACATTGTTATTAAGTTCAATTCTCACAACGTATCCCTTAAAAAATTGATTCATCTTGAGATGCAGTATAGATGGCAATGTGTAAAACACAAAACAATATAAATTATTCCACAACTGGTCCCGTCTGCAATTGTAAAAGGCAGATGAATGGCAGTCACTCCAATGGTGGATGATCATCATATATATATAGTCTGTTGTCAATTAATTTTCTTCCTATTTTGCCAAAGAGTTCCTTCTATTAAATGAAATAGTCTAAGGGAGATAACTCATAATCCACACTTCTGACCTTGTGTTAAACTAAGCATTGACAACATTATATAGTAGGAAAGTCAGGGAAATCTTTAAAATTAGGTGTAGTTTGAAATTAGTCAATTGGTTCATGTAGATACTTTAAAGAAAAATTATGATAGTATAATTAGTTATGTACAGAATGGATACTTGTATAAATATCATAGATCTTGAAATAAGAATAATACTGTTAAAATCATCCACATTATATTATTAATAATAATATTATTATGATGATGATGATAATTTTTAACAACATGAGGAAATGAATGTCCTTGATGACTTCATGTTTAAAATGATGTGGTTTTGAATCCATTGACCATAATGCATATGGGTAAATAAAAGGGCAGACTGGGTACTTTAACCTTGGTATGGCAACTGGTATAAGAGAAGGAAAACACTGAATTCAAACCAAAACTACTTTGAGAGCTTCTCCTCCTACTTTATACGATGCATTCATCATTAGAAGGTATATTGGCTGTTGAACAAATGATATCAATATTTTTAAAAAGGATTATGATAGTTATTATAACACCAAAAATGATTAATGATTTCAAAATTGAAGTAAACAAATTTTTAGTTGATGTGTTATATATATATATATATATCATTTAATTTTTTTCTGCACTAATAAATATATTATGCATAGATAATAAATGCTGTAATATGTACCAAAGAAGAGCAGACAATATTTCAAGTTATCTCCCTTCTCTATTTAATTGATCAAAATAAACACAAATTACTGTATATATACTCCAGTAAGGAATGACCTCTAATATTTAGCCATAAAAAGATGTTTTCCTCCTATAGTAAGTTATGGTAAGGTTAGGCCTTGAAACAAGAAAGGCTTTGATCTTTTAAAAAGCCCATCTTGTGTAATGAACGACCCTTTGTTTTAGTGGTGAAATATTGGTCTTAAAAATTGTTCATTATATGAACGCTTATTACGATATAACAGTCCTGCATATTTAGCCACTACACCACAGAGACTCTCCCAAATATGCAGTTTCATAGATATGAAAGTTTATTGGGGTCCACATATTTACCATATTATTGGATTTCGTTTGCAAATCCAATGTCAGTTAAGATAGATACACAAGTTCATTAAAGCCAGATTTATTACATCCCTATGATTAATAGGAACTGAAATAATATGAGTATATATATAAATTAATGATTTACCTCTTATCTTTTAAACATTATGAAAGAATATGCATCTTCTAGATAGGGTTAGGTTAGGAATACGATTATTAAGTTTAATAAAAATACATTTCAAAATATCTCAAGGTGACTAATGTCGTTAAATATTTTTCAACATAGATTACACACAAACACATATACACAAAAGTAAATAATCTTTTTGCCTGGAATTTTGGAAACTGAAATATTTTGCCAAACAATTTTTCTTTTTAATAAATTCCATAATCCTAGATGATGATTTAAGAATTCCAGCTTGAAGAATGACCCATAAACTAACTAAAATTCTTTAAAATTCAACCAATAAATGTGTAAATGTGTGTGTGTGTGTGTGTATATATATATATACACACACACACACACACACACACACACACACACACACACACACATTGCCTTTTTCTCCATACATATTTCCAACTCAAGTCATTCAGAACATCCATCACCTTTTGAACAATAAAAAAACTTTTTCTCTTCTTTCTATCATACACGCATATATATATATATATATATATATATATATATGGGAGTAAGATGAAGAAATTAATCTGAGAAAATGTAGAACAAACACGGGATGTTACAATGGATGGAAATTTTATTAGTCGATGTTCGAACATTTCTGTTTATAGAGGAAACATTCAGGACAATGAAATTATTCAAGGATAAAAAAGGATTTATGTGGATAAAAGATGATGGATGATTTGAATATGTGTAGAAAAAAAACAACACAACATTATATATATATATATATATATATATATACGACAGGAATTGTCACTCGAGTTCAACCAAACATGTTTAAAAGAGAAAATGCTGCCAATATATATATATAATAAATAGTTAAACAATTAATACTTCTCTTGGTATTTATATGGAATACGTCACATGTCTTGGCTTTTTGACTGCACGTGTTCCTATCATATTGATTTTCGCTTTTGCATGCAGCAACCATGTCATCAGCATTCAACTATAAATGCCAATCAACGAATGGTAACAAACCTTTTTCTACACATTTTCCAAACTCAACGCATTGAAAACATCCATCATCTTTTATCTACATAAATCCTTTTTTCTTCTTGAATAATTTCATTGTCCTGAAGGTTTCCTCTATAAACCAAAATGGTTGAACATCGACTAATAAATTTCCATCCATTGTAACATCCCGCGTTTGTTCTATACACACACACACACACACATTGTGCAACGTGTACTCCCCTGTTAATGTATACAAATATTGCTATGAAACACCAACTGTAGTATTGTGTAAAGTTTTGCAAAATATAATTAAAAGTGAACACTTTGTTTTCATCCTATTGTACTATGACACACAATTGCTGATCAAATTATCATGTTTTGTTTGTCATGATTTGTTTAACCATATTTTGCAAAATCTCTGAAAATAATTCACCCATTCTACAAGGATTCTAAGAAATTATCCTTCAAGATTAACTAATTAGATGACAAGTGAATGTGAACAACAATTAAAAAGATGAGACAAACTGAAATGACTGTTAAAAGTTTTCTTATAAATTTGGCAATACAAAAAAAAAAAAAAAAATTTTTCTTATTGAATCTACTTTACCTTTTGGTATGCATTTTTTTTTTTTTTTTTTTTTAAATAAAAAAAAATCTTTCAAATCAAAAATTAAAAAATCACCATTTTGAATTGAAAATAGTAAACAATAACAAAATTTATTTTACTTAGACCCAAGAATTTTCTCTTCTTATTTACATTAGTCTGCTAAAAATTGCAGTTTTAATATCCCATTCTCTGAAAAAAAAAAAAAACCCAAAAAACAATCAAGTCCCGGATATTTGCAATAAGTATCACAAAATGGTAAAAAAAAAAAAAAAAAAAAAAAATCAAGTTGATTAAAAAAAAAAAACATGTTGAATACAATATAAATGAACTCATTTGGGCCTGCTATTCTTTGAATAAAAAGTTCATTTTACAAGTTTGATGATATCTAACATACAAATATTTCTAGTTTTCTAAAGAGCAAATCATTTTTATGAAAATGAATATTTAAAAAAAAAAAGTGATTTAAAAAAAATATTCCTTTAAATGATGATTTTAAAAAAAGGTACAATACTATAAAACACGCTTATAAATAACAGGAAGATTAAAAAAAGATTTTCCTTACAAAAATTATAGTCTAAAACTTTATTTCAGCATCGTACAAATATTATTAAAAATACTTTTATTGTTTTAAATCCAAAAGGTAAATATTTTACTAACATTATATAAATATTTTTTTCTTTCTTTTTTTAAATCCGGAGGTATTCATGGGCCAAAAAAATGTTCATAAAATCCCAAACAAAAAGAATTTTTCTTTTCTCTTACATAGCTTAAAAAAGTATATATTTCCTACATTTAGATATTGTATAAAAATGAGATATGAATGCAAATGCGGGGGAAAAAGGAGTGTAACCTTTATTCAAAACATATTTTCAAGAAGAAAACTCCTTAAAACTCACCGTTGTACTCTAGACTAGTGGTTTCATATTGGTTGTTTTTATAGTCACACTATCTTAGCCATCTTTTTTTTAGGTGACAGTTGTAATTTCAAACTTCGTTCCTTTCAAATCAAACTCCTCATTTAATCAACAGGAGTAGCTAGTTATTATTCAGCTCACTATACTTCATGTAGTCTTCCTGTGAATGAATGTGATGGATAAACAGTAAAATAAGGTTACATAATTTATAAGCAGTTTATAAATTATGAACGTACCTGTAGTTAGAATTTTGAATTAGGGTCCATTAGATTTAGAATGACAGGGTCCATGGAAAATTACCCGACAGTTGTTGATGGGTACTAACCTTTTGTTTGACCCATTAAAAGCACATTGATTGGACGCATGAAATAGTTTAGTTTAGATTCGGCAAATATTTCAGAGCAAACGGAAGTGTAGGTCGTAGCTCTAAGCGAATCTCCTCTCACAGCAAAATCAAATGGGAAGGGTTGAGAAATAATGTTTGATCAAGAAAACAACCAAGTCTTGTTTGTTAATTGAATATTAAAACAATGACCAGCCCAGTATGAAGAAGAAGACCAACCCTTAATAAGAAGCCCAGAGAAAATGGCCAATATGTTAGGACCAGTTGAAGCAGTAAACAGAATGTAAAAAGTAAGACCATTAATCAACTCTACCCTATCACTTATCTTCTATCTGTCTCTCTCCCAGTTTATATACCCAATGTTGAATGAGAATATATAACAATAAGAAATATTTACTATTGTAAATTAAATAAAGAGTTGGTTTGAAGTTATTGAAACACTACAGACTGCAACAGACACTTGGGAAGGCAGGAGATAATAGATTGGATAGTTTAAAAAGGTATATCAACCTTTATTAGGACATTTAATGTTAAAATTTGTTGTTTCATTTTAAGTTGAGGTCTATATAGGATTGGATTGAATTAGATTTTGTATCGGGAGACAGTTCACTAAGGGCAAAGCAGAATATTGTAACCCAAACCATCAAAAACGTTCCTTCTTTCTTTGACTCTACTTTCTCTCTCTAAATAATTCTCTTTCCAAACACCAATCCTTTCTACGCCAACTCCCTTTTGACCTACCTATTTATTGACCTAAATTTTTTGTGCATCTGGTCACCTGAATCGAGCCACGCATCCACGTCACTCTAAGTTGTGTTTAACAGCATATTAACCTTTTAATTCAATGATTTGGTTTGGTTTTCCTCTTCAAAGGTAACTCATTGTTGTGGATTATCTTAGTGGCAGATATTTTGTTTAGCATAAACATTATTTGAAAATGAATTTTTGGTTAAAAAAAGAATTAAATAAAAAATTAAAAAAGAAATTTTTTTTTTCTTCTTAAAACAAGAAAAAAAAATTTCTTTTTTTTGTGGAAGATTAGATCTTTGGGCAAAGCCTCACCTGTTTTATAAAGTTAATGTTATTCAGTTTGGTTTATTTAAAAAGCTTGTTCATGTTTCTTATATTTTTATATAATTTTACTCAGGTATGGTTGAAGTCAATTTAGTCTATGAGTATGTGTGTTTGATGGTATATATTTTCCTGACTTGCCACCAAACTGGATTAACACTAAGTCTTTTTTATAAACCAAAGCTCATGCAATGGCCAATCCCAAAAAAATGTGTGGTCCTGTCAGCATTCCCCTTAAAAGACACCTCAAGTACCAGGCATTAAACCTGGCCCTTACCCCTTGTAGGCAAGAGGGCAGGTGCTGCATGGCAAGATGGCCCCTGGAACCCTGCAATTTTACTTCAATCAACACGAAGAAGCCAGATAAGTATCTAAACCAGATAAGTATTTTCTTGACCCCCCCCCCCACCAAGCCGGATTGACGCAAGGACATTTTAACATGCACAAACCGAAGCTCATGTGGTGGACAGTGCAAAGAGTGTGTGATCCTTTTGGCATTCCCCTTTTGGGGTGCCTCAGGCACTGGGCAATAAACCTAGCCCTGCACCTTTTAGACTAGGGGGTAGATACTACCTGGGTAGAGGAGGCGGCCCCAGGATCATGTAATTAATTTCACTTTGCTCAGAGGACTAGAGGCTGAAGCCCCTAAACAAGGTAAGTATGTGTTTGATGGTATATGCTTCTTTGCAGTCGGGTACAATGGCTGAACAAATTGTGATTATAATAACAACCAAGATAAGGATACTAGTCCAAGTGTAATATAATACCAAACATGGGCCTGAAAACAAAAAGAGGATATTGCCTTGAACACATTGAACCGACCTTTGACACCCAGAAAAGACAGGTGTAAATAAATTGAAAATGTGTAGGTGTAGCTCATAACCAATAAAAACAAGCTGCATGGGTGAGAAGGAAAATTGTGTAGGTGTTGCGATCAAAGAGGCACGACCCTGTTGAGTTAAAGAATTATAAAAACACCCTTAGAAATCTGGGTTGAGCAGATCAAGATCGAGATCAAGATCGCTCGCAGTCAGAACTCCTGAAGGCTCCTGTGTATGTGCATTTCTCTACTGATGACTCTCAGTCTACACACAATCGAAGAATTAAAAATATAACTTTATATTTTTATATATACATGTGTTCCATGTTCTTTGTCAGGTCCAGTGATGGTATAATAACACAAGTACATCAGTGAATAATAATGATAATTCTTCATTTCAGATATTCAGACATAAAAAGATAACTCCTTTTTAGACATCCATTATATAAATACATTTTTTTTTTATTATTAGGAAGATTTGATGAATAATGAAATACTTGATCATATGGATATGAATTGCTTTTTAAGAAAGATACTAAAAATGTTTCCCAATTTTTCAGTCAGATAAAACAAAAAAAAAAAATCACTCAGAAGCTTTGAAATAATGAGAGATAAAAAGCAGATCTATACATTTGAAAACTTTTCTTTAAAAAAAAGGAAAAAAAACCCTGTAAGATTGATGTTTTCTCTCTTGCACATTAAATAATCTAGGTTAAAAGTGCTGTAAGAGTAATACAAAGCCAAACTTTTTTTTAGACCTTATCTTTCTGATGCAAGTATCATTGGGGATTTTGATAAATGAGTTTTGGTAAATGCAGCAGCTTTGACTCTGTGCGAAAACCTTTCTTATTCCCCAATGATACCTGCAGCAGAAAAATAAGGTCTAAAAAAGTTATTTTTCCAATTCAAGAATCATTGGGGAACAAGAAAAATTTTGATAAATGAAGCAACTTTGGCTCATTACAAAAATAAATTAGTGAAATAAATGACTAATTAGGACTGAGCCTATTCTAGTAGTGACTACCCCAAGTGGAGTTTAACAGGTTTGAATTCAGAGTTTTCCTTCTCCTAGACTGGTTGCTTAACCAAGGTTAAAGAGCCCAGTCTGCCCTACTATTTACCCATAGCTGGAGGGAGAGTAGTTGGATTCATACCTTTTCCAAGGGTATTAGCGCTATGTGAACTGTAGCTTCGTCCAGGATTTGAACTCAGGTCAATGAGTCCATTTCCTACAACTCTAACCAGTACACCACATGCCTCCAACTTTTCTTGTTCCCCAATGATACCTGCAGCAGAAAAAAAGGTCTATATAAAGTTTGGGTTACCCTTACCACGCTTTTAACCTGGACTAAACAAGAGACAATTATAAGGAAGTTCATGACAAGATGATTAAATATGTTAAAAAAAAATTATCACAAAAAAAACAAAAAACCCCAAAAAACAGTATTTCTCCATTTTCAACATGATATAAAAATTTTTTTTTAAATCTCAAAACCCAAAAAAGTCTCCAAAAACATTGTTAAAACAAACATTTGTAACAATCACGGTTCTTTATGATGATGCTTGGGGGCGATAATTTTGAGAGGGGGTAGTGACACTGTACCATTTGTTTTTAATACTTTGATAATGGAATTTTTGGTAGGGACTGGTGTTGTTGTTGTTGTCATTGACAGTTCCCAGACGAGTCGACGATACTTTTTCAAAAAACGCTTAGTGAGCTTCAAATAAAAATCCGGGCCCTGCTGGCCATAGTCCAAATAATGATAACTATCAAATGTCTGTGGAATTGCTGGTTCAATCTGAGTTCCTTCATGCCATTCATTAAATGAGGTAATGCTTAAAAACTGAGTTTTGGCCTGGAAAGCGGCGAGGAATGCTCTCTCATAGTACTTACCATCTTCACGCTCTCGCGTATTTTCATTGTTCCACGGTCTAACTTGCAAATCGATATAACCTGGTCCAACACTTGGGATAAAAAACATGTTGTGAGTCTTAGCAAATTGAGAATATTGAAGCCAGTTATTCCAGGATGACGCATGCGTAAATCCATCTGTAGCAAAGTATGTGTAGAACCCGTCAAATCCAGCATTCTTTAAACTGAGCAAGTGACTTTCATCAAGGGAGAGGCCGATATATATAGCATCGTATTTTGTATTGCGTAATGTGTATCTCTTTTTTTCATGAAGTATTTCACTCCAGTGTTTGGGGGAAATGCGATATGAATCATAGATGTAATACATAGGTAACCATTTACCCCGATGATATCGTCTGTAAAATGCTGGGTGGTCACCATATTCACGTATTATGTACATAATATCACGACGGAATGAAGTGTGGTTGCGACCACTGTAAGGCTCTAAATGCAATATCACCTGAAATACAAAAAATAGGAATAATTAGTTTTTTTAATCAAATTTCATGAATTCATATCACATGAGTTATTAATTTAATCTTTGGGTAATTCCATGTCAAATCATCCAGGAAAAATGTCACCCCCGCGTTCAATTTTTAATATCCTTCCCAAGAGGATTCGTTTAAAAGTGAACATAATAGCATGACTGGAGTTCAAACTTAGTTACTATGACTAGCAAAAAAAACAAACACCCTCCAGGTGATGTAAAAATTTATTTTTGAAAGATTTTGTCGGGGGGGGGGGAGTTGAAAATTCACTGTCAGAGGGATAAGTAAGTAAAATCATTAAATTTATTATAGAAGTAAAAAAAAAAAAAAAAAAGAACAATTTGAAATGAAAGTTGTCCCCTCAAATAAAATGTTGCACACATCTATTAATTATTAATTAAATGATTATTTTGAATATTTTACACATAAATTTTACACAAAATCATAAGTATTTATTTATTTGTAAACTTTTTGTTACTGAAAAAAAGGGTGAGAGTAAAATATGATTTTAAAATTGATTACAAATTTCACAAATAATTTTCTCTATTTAAAGTAATACAATTTTTTAATTAATAGTTTATATAGTTTATTCATTTAAATAATATATAGTATATTTATCACAATCAAAAGTATTCAGATGTTAAAGTATAAGGAAAAACATTTATTTATTTTAATATTAATTGATCTTTATTCTATGTATTGACAATTTTGGTAATTGTGACATAAGCAGTGACGTAGTTTTGGTTACAGACAAATAGAGACTGAATCTACATTAACACATCACTCAATAAGTCCTGGGTTTGACATATAGATAGCGCTACTAATAAAAAATCCATATGATTTTTTAAAGTACTAACCTTCAAATGGCACATGTCAAAATTTGAGCCCAATCGGATTATTAGTTTACAAATTACAGTTATTTAGGTGAAGCATTTTGCATGAACATTTGTCATTGAGAAAGTTGGGTTCAAAGTGGGTGCTGCATTTGCTCACAGTCGATCAAAAACAACAATGCATCGACGATTCTACGTATTGTTTGCAAATGTTTCAACGCAAAAAAAAAGGAGTTTTTGCGTAAATATGTGACAATGGATGAAACCTGGATCCACTACTTTGAAATCGGCAGTCAGCTGAGTGGACAGCAGAAGGTGAAAGCCGTCCAAAGCGACCAAGGACGCAAACATCAGCAGGCAAGGTTTTGGCCTCCGTATTTTAGGATGCACAAGGTATTTTGTTCATCGATTACCTTGAAAAAGGAAGAACCATCAATAGCAAATATTATATAGCATTATTGGTGTGTTTGAATGAAGATATCACCAAAAAACGGCAACAAATGAAGAAGAAAAACCAAGATAATGCACCATGTCACAAGTTGATTGCAATGATGGCAAAACTACATGAATTGCACTTCAAATTGCATCCACACCCACCCTATTCTCCAGATCTGGCCCCCAGTGACTACTGACTGTTTGCAGACCTCAAAATAATGCTCCAGGGAAAGAGATTTGGCTTCAGTGAAGAATTGATATCAGAAACTGAAGCATATTTTGAGACCAAAAATAAATCATTCTACAAAAAAGGCATCGAATTGTTAGAGAAGCGTTGGATTTTGCCTAAAAGTTGTTGTTGTATTAGTTAGGCCCAAGACTTATTGAGTGATGTGTTATTAATAGATGTCACGGTCCAGCATGTTAACCACTATGCCATGGGGACTCACTTTCACATGATTTACACTTCTCAGCCACTTAAAATTTGATGACACACCTCTGTTCAAGCTTGGAATAGTATGATTTGCTGCCATTTTGAATAGTCTCAAAGCAAATATTTTTATGAGATTAAAATCATTTTCACTATAGACGAATTCCAAACAATGCAAAGTTTACATTTATAGAAAAAAAAAATCTATTTTGCTTTTATAAAAAAAATTCCTCTTATTTATTGAATAAGTGTCAATGGAATGAAAATTTAAAAGAAAAAAAAAATGGCAAAAATATCACATGAAAATAAAATAATAATAATAATAATAATAATAATAATAATAATAATACAGTAAACAAATGATGATTTCTGAAATAGAATTAAACAGAAATACAAAGCCACATCAAGCAAAAAAGAAATGCTTACAAATTTGACATGCAACTAAAATATCTGTTCATCACAATTCCTAGTGGCAAATATTTCAAAGTCACCTTTTATAAAAACTAAATATTTTTGTAAAGAAATCAAGTCTATTGTGACAATATGTATTGCTTCACAAATGCAAATTGGGTGCAAGCAAGTGTGTGTGTGTGTGTGTGTGTGCATATATAACTGTATAGTTAGTTATATAAATAAGTAGTATATGAGATTAAGGCCTCATGTGTGTACATGTATATCTAAGGGGGTATAAATATGTGTGTGTGTGTGTGTGTGTGTGTAGATTGGAGATAGTAGTAAGACCACCCACATATAAGTATATATATATGTGTATTCAGTGTGGATCATGTATGTGTGTGTGTGTGTGTGTGTGTGTGTGTGTGTATACATGTATAGATAAGTGTATGTGAATGCTCGATCAAAAAGGCCATTAAAAATAAGCAAAGGAATTATAATAGATAAAAAAAATGATAACCGTTAGCCAGACTTTTCATCTGGCTTTTGGGCAAGTTGATGGTTAGTTAGAGGTCAAAACAGCAATAAAATTTGACCAGATTTTAGAACAAAGAGATTTGAAATCCCATGTGAAATCTTGGAGAATGAGATTTGTGTGAGAATTGGAAGGAGAGTGGGGAATTTGAAAGAAAGTGAGTCAGTGGACAAGGACAGATCACCCTTAAACTTGGAGAGAGAAGTTAACTTTAGCAGAAGTCCTTAAAGGAACAGGGAGAGGGAATTTCCTATCAACAGTAGAAAGTAATAGATACTGGAAGAATGAATGCAAGTACACACCATCCCTCTTGTCATTTTGGCTGTTCACCTGAAATTGTCTTGTCTTTGTTCTCTCTTTATTGATTGTTTTGTTCACCTTTTTGGCAGGGGGGTCCCCAGAGGCACTTTTAGTGCAGGATATCATAATGAATAGAGGTCCTCAGTTAAGTATAGCAGACGACACGGATGATCACTGCCAGCGAGAAGATGAAAAATGTGGCAAATGCAGTAAAATACGTGCAGAGGCCTTCGGCCTGCTGAGGGTGTTACACTATTGATTATGTTTTAGAGAGAAGAGACAAGGCTTAACTCATTCATCACCAATGTTGTATTAATACAAACTTTTAGAAACTAATAAAAGTACCAAGACATTGCTTGGTCAAAATGTTAACATTATGGCAGATGTTAAACTTAGATGCCCAGTGAAACAAAAGAATTCCCTATTATGAGGAAAGTTTATTAATTACAGGCTGAATCTCAAACTTACAATTTCCATAACATATACAAATCATGAATCTTTTCAGTAAATATTAGACAAGAATACATAAATAACATGTTTTGCTTGTGGATAAATTTAAATTTATCAAATAATAGGGTCATTCATAGTCATTACTGACATTGAATAATAGGGTCATTCATAGCCACTACTGATATTGTATTGTGCAATAAATTTCAAGTCAAGGGGAATGTTTAGTAAATAACCCACATACGTTTTTTCATAGAAAAATTTTCTGGGTAAAAAACTGGGACTTTATACATAGTAGATAAAAACAGATCTACAATGTTTGTTTTGTTTTACGGTATATAAACCTCAGTGGGTCACTTAATGCCAACAAAGTTTTGAAATAAATTCATTCTTAAATGGATACTTTTTTCTATTTAACACATAGATGAGAACCTAACCGGTACTACCACTCTGGGTCAGAGTGGACCAGGGAGCAATGGTTATGAAGGGGTACTCCCTAGACCTCCAGAATTGGAACAACACCATTAGATAGAGTTTGTCATACCCAGGACATGAAGACCCTCAGCCACTGCTATCTAGCACATATATGTAAAAAGTTGGAAGCACGTGGTGTAATGGTTAAAGTCATGGGAAATGGACTCGTCGCCACGAGTTCAAATCCTGGACATGGTAACTGCATTTCACTTAGCGCTAATACCCTTGGGAAAGGTATGATCCTACTCTCCCTCCAGCTATGGGTAAATAGCAGGGCAGACTGGGTTCTTTAACCATGGCTAGGTAACCAGTCTAGGAGAAGGAAAACTCTGAATTCAAAAAACTCCGCTTAAGAAATTGACTTGTGTCGTATCCTGCTTGTGCGGGGGAGTTGGTGAATATATATATGTAAAAAGTTGGGGCTTGCCATAAGAGCAATAGGATTGGGGCAATCATATGGGAGGTAGGGCTTGACGTGACCAGCCGATTGATCGAAGGGGGCCTTTCCAAGAGTCTAAGTGGAATGTTGCATATCATGGACTGCTCATCTACCAGGATTCTGTCATTAAGCATCATGGGCAGACACCCACAGCCAAACAGGTGGCCCCAGTGTGGGTGAGTGGGGGGTCTCTTAAGAGTTGCAGTTGGTGTATTCTAAAGCCCCAACTAACAGAGTTTAGATGTACAATGAAAATTGGAGTGGATTAAGAAGAAAATGGGAAGATACAGAAAAAGTGGAAAAGAAAATAAGAGAGAATAAGCAGGAGATAATGGATGAAATAATAATAAGGAAATTTATTGCATACAGGGCTAAGATGCACCACAACTCATCAAAGTCTCATGTATAGTACATAGAATAATGTTAGGAACATGAATAGTGTACAGTAATAATATACATATGTGTGCATGTGTATGGAGGGGGGTATCAGGTATAGTTTTGTCAAATTACAGGAAGCATGGAGATTTTGGCAGATGCATGTTTCTGCAGCCAACAACCAATGCAGACAGTTTATTCCATGCATAATCTTAGTTATCAACACCTGACAGTTTACATAATTTTTCCAGTTTTTATCAAAAGGTAATTATGGGTGTATTAACATTAAGGTTATGGTTAATGAACTAGTCTGTTCATTGGATGGTGCACACACTTTAAGTTACCGTTAGTAAATACTGGATAAAGAAATTACGTAGTTACCTCCCTTGATTCATCGGGTTAAGATTTTTAGAGATAAGGATATAAAATGTCTCTCTGTTTAGCCTTTTAAAGTCAGTACATATTCATTTTAAGTTTATTTGAATAACTCACTGAAGTATCATATGAAATCAATAAAAAAAACAAATAACAATATAAATATTGATAAATTAATCATATATGCACTTTATTTGTTGTGGTGACCATGTATGCTTCTTTGTTGGCATATCTTATGAGTATATATATATATATATATATATATATATATATATATATATATATATATATATATATATATAGACTCATAAGATATATATATATATGAATAAATTTATGGTACAACAAATAGCTACAATAACTTTTATTAGGGGAATCATATTTATTTTTATAAAAACTGATTGACTTAAAAAAGAAAAAAGAAAAGAAAAAAGACAGAAACAGGGCCCTTTCGACTGAGAAACAGCTGGTTTCACACACACATATATATATATATATATATATATATATATATATATATATATATATATATATATATATATATATATATATATGCACACAAGGGATATTCAAAAATTATCAGCACTCTAGTTTTATCTTCCCATCAGTGGTAGAGGTTGACAGGCATCCTGCTCCCTCTTTGTGTATTACACTTGTCTGGGTACTTTTAAACTTCTCTATCCACTCATACACACTTCTACACAATAGTGCTCTGTCCCTGTATTGTGCTAAAAGCCTATTTTAATAAATAAAGACGAAATACCTATTGAATCAATTGTTTTTGTTTGGCTTATCCACCTTTCCATTTATATCTTTCACATTTTGTTGGATTTTTCCAATCTGTTGTTTCTTTACAAATGTGTGTATGTGTGTGTGAGACAGAGATAATAATTGGAATTCCTGTTAATCTGATTGTACGAGGGCTAAACATTATAGAAATGAAGGTTTGGGTAGAACCAGCCACTTTTTGGAAGAGTTGATTGTTACAGTTTACTTTAGTAAATACTCATGAATAATATCAACAACATAATCCAGTTGTACTGAACTGGTGGAATAACCATTTTCCACTTTTTATTACAAGTCAAACATGGCCGAAACAATACTTCTGTTTCTATTAGAACCAATATACAACATGGATAACAAAAAACACAATCCTTTTGTTATCAATGTGCCAGAGATTCTCTAACAACACTATGGGTTTTTCCTTCTCCTAGACTGGTTGCCCAACCAATAACTTCTGTAGCAACACATTCTCAAATCTTCTTTTTATAGTTTAGTATAGTTTAGATTGTTCAGACTGTTGTCCTCATCTTTATTATTATATACACAATATTTCAACCAATGTGTCATCCAGCCATCTTATCATTGGGAGCCTTTACAGAACTTTGAACAGAACAAATCCATTGGGATAGATTGTTCTCATTCTATTAACCATGACTGGATACAAGTGTTAAGCTATGTTAAGTATTCTATGTTATTTTCACCCATAGTCAGGATTGAACCTGTAACCTAGATGATTGTCACTTGGAACTGTAATAACTCAACCCTTTTATCCGTTGCACAAAAATCTTGGCTGAATACGGTTTAAAAACTTTTCCGGAAATGTCCCAAGAATTTCTGATAGTTTGGTTGGATTTTATGGCATGTCAATCCTTATTGGGTTATTTTATGCCAAAGACATTTTGTTGGATTCATTCTTGATGGTTACTCAATTTTCTTTTTAACCCATAGATGAGACCCCCTAACAGGTGCTACCACTCTGGGTAAGAGTGGACCTGGGAGTAATGGTAATGAAGGGGTAGTCCACATTCCCCAGAGCTCCAGAATTAGAAATCAACTATCAGATAGAGTTTAACATCATTCCCAGGACATTAAGACCCTCAGCCACCACCTTCTTGCACATATATGATAAAAAGGGTTGGGACTTGGCATAAGGACAATAGGGTTGGGACAATCATATAGGTGGTAGAGTTTGATGTGATCAGCTGATTGATCAGAAGGGGCCTCACCAACCAGCCATCTAGCCTAAGTAAGAGCCAAAGTGAAGTGGTGCATATCATGGACTGCTCAGCCAACAAAGTCCCATCCTTAAGCAGCACGGGTTGCTGCCCATGGTCAACAGGTAGCCCCATTAGTGGGGTTTACCCCCCCCCCCAACATATGCAGAGGTACAGTTGGTATATTTTAAAACCCTAGCCGACAGGGCTGCCTGAAAGTTTTGTTGAAATCTTGACAAATATAACAGACAGATGCACAAACATCTGGTAAATTAGAAGATTCTCATTATGTTTATGTAACTGTAACCCAGCAAAAGTTCTTATCAAAGTGGGATTTTTATTAGAGCAATACACTTAAGATATTCTTAGAGAATAAAGCCAATTCCAGTTCAGTTTGCAACTGACTAATAATTTTGTGGTGTCTGTATTCATGCTGAACATTTTTTAACCATCCAAATTATCAATATATATATTTGCCAATCTCTTCGCACGAGCAGGATGTGACACAAGGTCAATTTCTTAAGCAGAGTTTAACAGGTTTGAATTCAGAGTTTTCCTTCTCCTATACAAATAGAAACAATTGAGAAACCTGCGCATTCCACTTCTTCCAGTAAGAAAGGTTACAAATTAGAGGTTCAGAGTGACCTTCACTCTCAATGGTGAGGAGGCTATAGAGGTAAACACACCAACCCTCTAACAACTGATCAATGGTAGCCTTATACACGTAGGTCCTTCCAGAGATGTTGATAGGTACACATCCTGCGTCCCTGATGCACAAAAATCCAAAAGGGCGCAGTAAAATTGTATCTATGCATCCCAGTGTTTTTCTTTTTTCTTCCTTGACCATTTCAAGCTAACTGTAAATACATTTCAATAGATTCTTAGTAGCAAATTACAGAGGATAGGTTACAAGGTAGGAGTTAGATGGCTTTAGTTGGGACCTATACATTTTCCTGGGGACTCATTCAAAGAAAATATGTGCATCCCAAGATGTACTAAATCAAAAAACTATCAGCATCACTGTCCTTCTTTCTTTTTTCAACAATAGATGAATCATGGACTATTGTTAAAAACCAAGGAAAAGATTCATTGATTGTCTATCAAATGTGGTAAATCTTTTTACTTACTTTGATATTGAATTTGGATGCCACATGCAGTAATCTAGGGATAAGTATGTCAGGGGGTTGACCTTCCTCATCTGACAATTGTGGTGGATACCAGGACACAGCCACACAACCTGCAACATTTAAAAAAAGAAAGAAAGAAAACTATAAAAATTCATGTAAATAAAATTATAGTAGCAAAAAATAAAAGGAGTTAGATGGTAGCTTTTTATAACAGACTTTAACATTTCTATTGACAATATTGAGGAAGGCTTTTTTTATTATCTAGACTTATATGGAAATCATTTCATATGTCACTGAAAACTGAAAGTGTTAAAATATAACATGTATTATTTAGATTTTTCGGACTGTCTTCATCTTTATTGGTATATGCACAATGTTTCAACTGATGTGCCCTCTGGTCTTCATCAGGTGTTTCTTGTCAAAATTCAGGAGCCTTCATGGAACTTCAAACTGACCCCTTTTTTAATACATTGGGATAGAGTTAACCATGACCAGCTAGAAGTTCAGACGAATAAAAAATATAATGAACTGAAAAACAGTTAAAATAGAAGTGCAGAAAATGGTTAAACGTTTATAGAAATTCAGAAAATGGCTAAACGTTTATAAAAGTGCAGAAAAACGGCTAAATGTTCATAGAAGTGCAAAAAAAAGATTTAAAATTTACAGAAGTGCAGAAAACAGCTAAACATTATAAAGCATAACCATGAATTAAATTATGTTGAATCAAACATGTTAGCATAAACTAGCTGAAGTACCCGTCTACACAAGAGGTCAAATGTATTTCCCCAAGGGATCATTATACTACAAACATACAATATTAATATCTTTGAATGATTTAATTAAGGAAAGAAAATAAGTTTCAATAACATAGTTAATCACTAATCTTTTAAATAAAAAGGCTAGGGGAACATTGGAAATTCATAATCAAGGACAAGACAATAAAATCAAGTATGTGTTGTATAGCAGATGCTGATTAACTTGGGGACAAATTATAAGTGAGGCAATTAGGAAAATCAAGTGAACAGTGTGTGTGTGTGGGGGGGGGGGTGATCACCTGGTAGGTTGGTTGGTTTTGTGGTATGCCAGCTTTTGGGTTATTTTATATTGGTCAGTTTAATGACCACTACTACCAAATTGTCTTACAATGGCACTTTTTATTGTGTAATGGTTAACAAGCACCTTTTATAGTATTTTATAGTATTTCAAATTGAAATTAAAGAAAGTTTGGTGTCTTTGTTACTTAACTTAAACCAAATTTTCTTTAATTCAAGTTTCACCAAAATCTCAAACATTTAAAAAAAAAATTTCCTGACTTTCAAAATAAAAATAAAAATAAAAAATACATTTTTTTAAGATTTTTCATTAACATTCATCTGTATTAATAATTGGTACAAATAATTTTGATTAACTTGTAAACAAATCTATTTGATGCTAAAAGGTAGTGTGGACCTGTAATGGCAATGAAGGGGTATTCCATACTCCCCAGAAGATACAGTTTAGCATCATACCAGGACACTAAATTAGTAGAAATAATTTTCATTAATTTCAGGTGATACACCTGGTATGATGAACTGGTAGAAATAATTTTTATTAATTTCATATGCATTAATAAACTACAAGAAATAACTTCATGTGCATTAATAAACATGCAGTTAACCCTTAGCCACTGCCTTCAAGCACCTTTAAGATAAATTGGAGTTGGGTGTTTGTTTTACCATAAGCAATTTGAAGAATAAGGTCAAGACTTAATCATATAGGTAATAGTAACCAGCAAATTGATCTGTTCGGTAGAGATGGGCAATTTAACAAAAAAAAAAAATAAACAACAATTTTTTTCCAGTTTCATTTGCACACAAGAAATTGCACTGAGATTCTTTATGAAGCCAAAACCATTCAGTATAGTGCTATTACTACTCAGTGACCATATCCCAAGAAACAACATGGTTGAAAAAGACTTCCATTTTATCATCATTTGTACTATTGTAAGAGGGAAAGATGGAACAAAAATATGATAAAAACATTTGACTATATTTTAGGAAATAAATGTGAAATCTATTTGTTTGCAAAAGTAATGAAAAAAAGACAAATTAAATAGATATGACACTTCAAGTGATGCTGATTAATTTAGTGTGTTCTGGGATGTACATATTTGCAGTGAATAAGTCCCCGGGAAAATTTATGGGTCCCAACTAAAATTTCTTAATAGATTGTAGGATTTTATTTATGATCTGGGGAAATAACTAAAGCCAGCTAACCCTTATCTTGTAACCTATCCTGTGTAATTTGTTTCAATAGAAACTAATGAAATGTATTTACAGTTAGCTTGAAAGGGAGAGGAAAGAAAAAAGAAAAACACTGGGCTGCACAGATACGATTTTTGCCACGTCCTTTTAGATTCTTGTGCGTCAGGACACGTAGCTATCAACATCTCTGCACTTCAGAAATCTATTTTATATTTTATCATAGAATGTTTTCAAATGGGAAAAAAAGAAAATACATGATGTCTGAAATCTGTGTTTTAGTTACCCAAGTAAAATGTTTCAAAAATACTTTCTGTGGTATAAGTAAATAAATAATTTTTCCCCTTAAATATCTAATCATCATTACACACAAGAGAATGGTTTCCTTAGAAAGAAATAATAATAAATTAAAAACCCAATAATGAACTGAAAACTGAGGTAGCAAGGAAAAAATAACTGAAATTGATAGCAAAACCAAAATTGGCAAACTGCCCAAATTTGGGCTTCTTCAGTCATCATTTAGTAAAGGCTAAAGTAGATTGTTGCTGATCACTTGAGCACTTAGTAGCCAAGTCACAGACCAGTCAACCACCAGGATCCCTTCCTCCTTAGGCATTATGATGAATCGGTACCCACTGCCAACAGGTGGCCTCATTGTAGTGCAGAGGCACAGTCGATGCATTCTTCAGTCCCAGCCGACAGAGTGGAGTACATACTTTTATTGTGGCATAATGGTTAGCAAGCTAATCTCACAGGATGCCTCATACGTGCTTACCTTGTGTCACATCATACATGTGGCAAACAGGTTGGGTAAATACCTACCACCACCTAGTCCATGTGGCTTAGAATACACCTACTCATATAGACCTGTGGGTGGTGTGTCCCATCATGGTGTAAGCAAGCTAGTCTCACAGATCCATTACTACTGAATAAAGACTTCAATCCTCATTTTATGCCCTATACTTGTAACCTGTGTCACTTCCTACCTGTGGCCAACAATTTGGGTAAATACCTACTTTGATTTTAAGACTAATTATATCAGTATAAACATAGTTTAACTCAAATCAAGACTGACAACATCTCTGCACTTCAGAAATCTATTTTATATTTTATCATAGAATGAAGAAGGCTAAATTAATGAAGTAAGTAGAGAAAACTGAAGAAAAATCTAAGGTTTAGATTGGAAAAACATCCCACAGATCAAAATGATGAAAGCATGGAAAAAAAATGTCCCCCCCTCCAAAAAAAAAAAAAAAAGTGAAAAAGATTAAGTGAAAGTGAAGTAAAAAAAAAAACTTGTAGCAATTAAAGAAAACCAATTTATTTATTTACATTCTATTTTACTATGTTTTTATACAATACAGAACTATTTTTCTTATTTAAAAACAAACAACAAAAAAAAAAAAATCATTTAAAAATTTTTTTTTTTTTACTGAGGTTTTTTTAATGGATTAATGGCATTTTAGTTAATTTCAAAGGGGAAATTTAATAAACAAAAAAATGAAGTTACAAGTTCAGTCACAGAATGAATTAAACTCATTAGTTAAGGTACCAATGTACTCAATATAAATTAAATTAATTTTTTATCAAAATTTTCCCTTTATTAGAAATTCTACAGTGATGCTGATAGCTTTTTAATTTAGTGTGTCCTCGGATGCACAAATTTGATTTGAATGAGTCCCAGGGAAATTTGATGGGTACCAACTAAAGTTTCTTAATAAATTGCAGAGTTTTTATCTATGAACAACTAAAGTCATCTAACCCCTACCATGTACCCCATACAGTGTAATTCGTTTCCAAGAAAATATTGAAATGTATTTACAGTTAGCTGGAAATGGGTGAGGAAGAAAAAAACCAAAAAACACTGGGACACATGAATATGATTTTTCTGCGTAAGGAAAACAGGACACCTGTCTATCAGCATCTCTATTCTACATTTTTCTTGTTAATTGATGGAATTCTGTTAAATTTAAAAAAATAAATTTAATCACCAATCAATCAAAATGGAATTACTTTTAATATTTTTAACAAAAATCATTGTGATTGTGGTGTAATGGTTAACAAGCTAATCTCACAGATGCATTACTATTGTTTCTATATAAATCTGGATAAAAGAATTTTTTTTTCCCTTTAACTTACCGATTCCAGCATTTTTTATCTGTTCCATATGAATGGACAGAACTTCAGAGTTGGAAGAACTGTAAGGTCCAAGTTCTGGGTAATAATTTGATGCAATGTCTAAAGGAGGAAAATGTCGTCTGACCATAGCACGCTTGACTTTCTCTCTCCAGTTCTGTAAAAGACGGTGATTCCAGTGAAAGTACTTTCCATCATTTTGTGGATTTCCATACCACATGTAATAGAAAGCATGAACGTTGTAATTCAAGCCATTTTCATCAAAAGGTATCGTTGTTTGCCGAGGAGTAGTTGTTAAGAATGTATTGTTACTTCTCAGTTTTGACTTTAAGATACGATCTCTGTGCATTCTGGCTCGAAATTCAAGCATTTTGTTCAGCAGGGACTTTTGGGGTGAAGTGGCCGACAATTGGCTGTGGTTGTGATTGAATTGTTGCTCAGGTAATTTCCAACGTAAATTCCCTTTCTTTTCATCTGCTGATTCGCTCTGATCACTGACCACATCTCGAGTGATGAAGCGAAAACCAAGGAGCATCCCAGCAACAAAACAGATGAAGATGCCAAAAGTGACACATCTTCGTAAAGATATTCGCAGCATTGTATTTTCCCTGTGTTCACTCTGCTCATATTTGAAACACCGTCATCTATCAAAAACAAAAGAAAACAATTGTAAATTTTAAAACACAAAATAGTTCTTTGGTGCATAAATGTAATTTTTTATTTACGTACATAGTTTACTTTCAGGAGATGCACTTAGGTTATCGTCTAATGATGGCTTTATTTTAAGGTAATTTAGAAACACTGAGGTTACAGTGAACATTGTGTTTATACATACCACAATAAAGATGAGGACAACAGTCTGAAATATCAAAATTATTCAAGACTGTTTAGTTTAGTATTATTTGAATTATTCAGACTATTGTCTTCATCTTTATTGTTATCTGTACGTTTCAGCCAATGTGCCCTCTGGTCTTCTTCAGGTATTTCTTGTTGGACTTGGGAACCTTCTTGTCATAATCAGGACCCATCATGGAACTTTGAACCAAACCCTTTATTCAATCCATGGGGGTATCCTGTGCTCATTCCGCTTACCATAGCTGGGGTACAGGTGACAAGAAATACCTGAAGAAGGCCAGAGAGCACATCAGCTGAAACGTTGTACAGATAACAATAAAGATGAGGACAATAGTCAGAATAATCCAAATAATACTAATCATCAAGCCTCATCTCAAGAATTCAGAGAAATGTTTAGGTTTACTTTGCACTAAAACCCTTGGGAAAGTATGTATTTTCAGGAGGTGCACTTAGCGTAATGGTTATAGTCATAAAAAAGGGAATCAGTGACCAAATAACAAATCCTAGATAGGACTTTAACTCAGTTGGTAGAGCATCTAACTCGGATTCACAAGGTCCTGGGTTTAATAACAGCACTCGCCAACTCAGTGCACAAGTAGCACAGCTTGGATCTGTGCAGTAAAGTGGGGAGCTGATGGTAGGTGTAGTGCTCCACCTCAGACACAAAATCTCTCTGGTCTAGCACTAGTGAAAAGGGAATAGACTCCCTCACTGTCCAGATTATACCAACAATAGGTCATTCTGTCTACTTACTTTGGGAAGGTAGGTATTTACCCAAATGGTTTGCCTTGGGTATGATGTGATACAAGGTCGCAAGTATGGAGAATCCAGTGAAGATTGATCAGACTAGCTTGTTAACCATCACACACATTTGGTAAGGTATAAATACAGCTATTCTTCCTCCAGCTAATGTTAAATAGTAGGGTAGACTGGTCTCTATAGCGTTGGTTAGGCAACCAGTCTAGGAGAATAAAAATTCAGAATTCAGACCACTAGGACTCCACTTAAGAATTGACCTCATGTTGCATTCTGTGGGGGAGATGTTGGGTAAATAAATACATTTTTTACTCATCCTTTTTCTTCAAGGAAATTTTTTAAAAATGACAAATTAAATCTGTGGAAATTTTAGTTTAATTGGTGATATGTATACATCCTGCAACCCTGATGCACAAAAATCTAAAAGGATGTAGTAAAATTGTATCCATGTGTCCCAGTCTTTTTCTTTTTTCTTCCCTCAGCATTTCAATTTAACTGTAAATACATTTCAATAGTTTCTTAGAAACGAATACACAGTAGATGGCTTTAGTTGTTTCCCCAGATCATAAATAAAAACCTTACAATCTATAAGAAACTTTAGTTGGGACCCATAAATTTTCCCGGGGAGTCATTCAAAGCAAATATGTGCATCCCAGGACTCACTAAATCAAAAAGCTATCAACATCACTACAACTATACGATATAAGAAACTGTACAGAGACGTGCAACCAACAAATACCCTCCATCAGGCATCTGCCATATTCTGAACGTCTTGCTGCCCTGGGAATGGATTCGTTGAAACTCCAGTGTCTGGCAACTGACCTGGTAAACGCTCATAAGGTCATTAATTATCTTAACAACAGCAACCTTGAGCAACTTTTTGATCTCCATGTTTCTAACACACGTAGGCATACCTACAAAGTCAGAAAACAGCATAGCTCACATGACTTTCGGAAACATTTTTTCATGCTTAGACTTGCCGAAACATGGAATAAGCTGCTTGTGTCCGTTGTGGGCTGCCGAAACACTGCATCTTTCAAATCCTCCATGCTTCCTGTAGTCCGCCAACACTATACTTGATACTCCCATCCACACACATATGCACACACACATGTATATTGTTACTGTATGCTGTTCCTGACACTAATACATTATTCTGTGTACTAGACATGAGACTTTGATGAGTGGTGCACTGTACACAATAAATTTCATTATCATTATTATTATTATATATAAGTATAGAAACCAAGCTGTATTTACCAAGACAGAAATAAACAATGAATAAACATTAATTTTCTTCAAAATATTCCCCTTGACATTAAGAACACTTATTCCAAGGAGTTTTGCATTGGTCAAAGCACCTCAGAAACTCCTTTTTTGATATGGTGAAAAGTTGCACAGTCATATTTAAATGTTGCCTACATTTTCCAATCTTATTCTTGTGATGAATTTTTCAGTTCTACTGAGCTTGGTGTGGTGGTGAGTATGGAGGAGGGGTACATACATTTATACAATCTTGCCTTTCCACAAAAAATTATCCAAATTGGCTTCAATTTTCTTTTCTTTGCTTTCTTTTCAAATTAGCAGATAGATTTAGGCGTTATTGGTTTATTATACAAGTTGCTTGGCTGTTTATGCATACTTAGTTAAATTTTGAAATCTTTTTCAAATTCAGTCTCAATAATGTTGATCATATACACACATATACAATATATATATATATATATATATATATATATATATATATATATATATATACACATATACAAGATGGCCATAAAGTCTGTGTACACGTTAAAGAATTTTAAAATTCAAAGTGCACATGCACTTTGTGGAATCCTGTACACATATACACACAACTATATCTATATACATATACACACATCTATATACATACATATATATATATATATACAGGAGTAAAATGAGGAAATTAATCCAACAGTATGTGGATCCATCTTCTTTTTAACTACATAAATCTTTTTTTCTCCATGACTAGTTTCACATTATCCTGAAGAAGGTTTCTTTATAAACCAAAACATTTGAACATTGACACTACAATTAATTAATTTCCATCCATTGTAACATCCTGTGTTTGTCTACATTTCTCCAAATACACAAATATATACATACACAAATACACACACACACACACACATAAACACACACATATATATGTATATATTGATGATAAAGAGCACTACATTTATAAGTAAATAGTAGTCAATATCATGGTTAGAGGATCTATATCTAAGTTAGGGTAGCATGGACATAAAGTCAACAGCACTTGGTTACTAACAGTTTCTCACATATGTGATTTTGGTTTTTAAATTGCACCATTTAGAGATCTGCACACATTTGATTTTCTTAGGACATTAATGATCCATGCTACCTGTTTCTACAAGAAAAGTTAAGTATAATAGGTTCCCTGATAGGAAAAACATTTTAAATAATAGATTTGAATTGATCTGCAATTGTAGACATACGTTGGGTCGGCCACTAAAATATTGTTAGAACTGGTTGGCAGTCTACAAAAGATGATGGAGTAGTGTCATTTTTTTTTTTTTTTTCACTTGAACTACATAGCCTGGGCGGGTTCATATAGAGGATGAGCTGTTGCCCATGCAGCAAATCCCCCCCCTTTCCACACAGCCGCTGTGATCTAAAGGAAAGGTAATGAACCAATGCAATTTGGCAGCGGTAGTGTCACAGGAGTTGCTGGGTAACACTGGGCTTTTTTGAAACTACATAGCCTGGGTGAGTTCATATAGAGGATGAGCTGTTGCCCAAGCAGCATATCCCCCTCTCCACACAGTCGCTGTGATCCAAAGGAAAGGTAAGGAACCAATGCAATTTGGCAAAGGTAGTGTCGCAGGGGTTAATGGGTAGCACTGGATTTCAGCATCATACCACCTTAGAGACTCCTGATTTGTTTTCAGGGTTTACTCCCCTAGCCTTCCATTGAAAGGCAGCAGAGGTTTTGTGTTGGACTTCTTGAGTTGATGGGTTGCTAAGGCTAAGGAGCCCATTCAAACCATTTTGTTAGAACTACATTACTAAATTTAACTAAAGAAATTAATTTTTTTTCTTAAATAGTTATTCATTTTAAATAGGATAAATACAAAAACAAACAATAAAAATTATGAATTAGTAATATTAAACCCCTAAAATATAATTAGAATTAAATTGTAACTGCTTTTACTAGCTATTATTTAGAATTAGAATTAAGTTGATAACAATATAGAAATGAGAATTAAGGAATGAATACATGTGTAGAACGATACATTGTTTTTTCTCAATTTTCGCATGCAGGCCCCACGCAAAGATTGAGAGAAAAATAACGTAGTGTTCAACCTTTATTATCCGATAAATAGCTTCAGTTTCACTAAGGAATTACATTGACTTACTTAACGTAGGGTAGGGTCCTGAAGAAATCATTTCAATTTGATTGAAACCATGGTAGACCCTTTATTTTTCCTCTAATAATAATATTATTAGTATTATTACTGCTCTGTATTTTTAATATATTGAGCACTTTTGGATTATTTACTGATGCCACTGTGACGAAAAAGTTAAAGTGGCAATTGGATACTATATATATATAATAGTATCCAATTGCCACTTTAACTTTTCCATCACAGTGACATCAGTAATAATCCAAAAGTGCTCAATATATTAAAAATACAGAACAGTAATAATACTAATAATATTATTATTAGAGGAAAAATAAAGGGTCTACCATGGTTTCAATCAAATTGATAACGTAACATCTTATTCAATGAACACACATGTAATCGGCTGCAATTAATCGGTACCTCAATTAATTCAGTGGATTTAACCCTGAAGATCCTTATGGTGAAACTCGAATAGGTTTCTATTGTATCCATTTCTTTAATAAATTTTCTCTACTTTGTATTGAGCACTTTGTATTTGTTATATCGCTGACTTAACCCCTGGATTTTGTGCACCTCCAACAATCGTGCCCATATTCACCGGTAAGCCACCTTTTATCTTTATAAATATATATTAATATATATACACATACACAAAGTGTGTCAAAAAAAGTATTTGGGTTTTGTACTTTTTGGCATACCTTGTATTTTGAGAAAGAAAAAGAAATGTTCCATTCATTCTTCATTTCTATCTTGGTAAATACAGCTTTAAACTTGGTACTTTTTTGACACACCTCGTATTCTGAAAAAAAATAATGAACGGAACGTTATTTTATTTTTATTTTTTTCAGAATACAAGGTATGTCAAAAAGTACAAAAAAATGTTGATACTTTTTGACACACCATATATATATATATATATATATATATATATATAAGAGGAATATAACCTACTTCTAAACAAAACGAAAAATCTAGGAAAGTCCAGTTGGTGTAGGGGTTACGGTCCTCGCCTGTCAGCTTGACAGTCAGGGTTCGAATCACGCACAGGGCGGTCTTCCTATCTATAGCTCTGCTGATGAGGCCTAATAGGCTGAAATGTACATACAGATATTGATTTTTCTCAATTTGTATATATATATATATATATATATATATATATATATTTTATTAAAGCATTAAAGGAAAGCGGAATTAAGGACCAAATAAAATACATAGATAGCGAAGACTACATACCAACCACAACAGAAACAGGAAAAGGAAAATAATCTGGTTCACACCACCATATGCACTCAACGTAAGGACAAATATAGGCAAGAAATTCTTAGAACTAGTAAAAAAACATTTCCCCCCTAAACATAGATACCACAAAATTTTTAACAAAAACACAGTCAAAATAAGCTACTCTTGTGGACAACCGATGAAGACAATTTTTACAGCCAACATCAAGCCCAGAGAAGACCCAACATGCACATGCAGAAGTAAAGAAGACTGTCCTTTACAACAAAGATGCAACACAGAATCCATAGTATACCAGGCAACAATTAAGACAAACAATACAAACCAATCGGAAACCAGCGAAAACTACATAGGGATGGTGCAAGGTAGCTTTAAACAATGCTACTATAACCATTTAACATCCTTCAAACACGAAAATAAGAGGAACGTGACAGCACTATCCAACAAAGTATGGCAGTATAAAAAACAAGAAAAACATTTTAAATTAGAATGGAAAATACTAGACCAATCGAAGCCATACATAAATGGTTAAAAAAAATAAAAATAAAACGGAATTTTTCTGTTGTGCATCAACAGAAAAATTCCGTTTTCTTCAAGGAATAAACTCCGAAGAAAATTTCCTAAACAACAAAACAGAAATTTTTCGAGCATGCCCAACACAGGAAAAAATTCTTAATATGGAATTGGACTAACCAAAACATCAGACCGCCATAATTAAGAATTCATATATAAATAAACACACATAAACTAAAATAAATATAAAAACGAAGAAAATTTAAAATCACCATAAGAACAATGACGACAAATAATGATGCCGTTGAATGACGTAACCAAAATGCAGGAGCGATTAACGGATCGTGTGGACACGTGCCGGGAGTTTAAAACTGTCCATTTTTTTCAAAAGTCAAACGCCTCTGAAGACGAATAACACCGAAAAAGTGTTATTCAGAAACCAATGTAGGAGCGACTTTGTAATTATAAATAAATAAATAAATAAATATGAGAAGTAAATACACAAACGATGTGTTTTGATATGGCTTTTTTAGCCAACAATTTTTAGGAGAATATGTGCTTAATTGAAGTCGTATCTAATTTTGAAAGTTAATTAATAATTAATTAATTAGGCAGGAATACCTATTCAAATGTAAGGTTAATATGAACAACAGAATGTGAATAAAGGAAAGAAAAACTACTGAAAAGAATATTTTACTTATTCAAAATTCCGTGATAAACTATTTTTTCCCTTATTTTATCCTCGGATACTGACATGGCATCTGTGTGTGGAAATGCAAACAGCTTTGTACAACAAAAAATCTCCCACAGTGTTCCAGATTTTTCTTGGAGATCAATTTAAACTCTATCCCCCACCCCATAACCAAAATTTCAATTTGAAGCTCTTATTTTTATTCTTTTTTTTGCCCCCCCCCCCCCAAAAAAAAAAAAGAATAAAAATAAGAGCTTCAAAATGAAAATGTTTATTTCTTCTACTCAATGTTTTTGCTTTTCAAAAAATATATAACATCACCCCACCCCACCCATATACCTCATGTACCAAAAAGTTTCCCAATAGGAATGAGAAAAATCGAATAAAGAGAAAAAGAAATACTTTATTCACTTTTTCTGCTAACATTTGAAAAGAATCTCTTTTTAAATTTTATTTCTTTTCTAAAATAAAAATAAATATGGCCAACTTATTTTGTTCATTCTGCAGTAAAAAATGTTTTAAAATCTCTACACACGGCAATTTTCCCGAAGTTACCAATTTCATTCCCAAAGATAAAATGCTGTTGCATAAAAAAAAAAAAAAAAAAATACATATATATAGTAATGCTGATAGCTTTTTGATTTAGTGCGGCCTGGGTGCAAATATTTGCTTTGAATGAGTCCCCTGAAAAATTTTATAAGTCCCAAACTGCCTAACTCCTACCTTGTAACTATTCTGTGTAATTAATTTCTAAGAAACTATTGAAATGTATTTACAGTTAGCTTGAAATGATGGGGAAAGAAAAAAGAAAAATACTGGGACACATGGATACAATTTTACTACATCCTTTTAGATTTTTGTGTATCAGGGACACAGGACACGTACCAATCAGCATCTGTGTGTGTATATATATGTGTGTGTGTGTGTGTGTGTGTGCACCACTCAAAAAATTTCCTTGAGCATAGAATAATTGCACTCCATAACACAGCAGGGTGTTCAATATAGAACACCATATTTTGAATATAATCATAATTTTCTTTGCGCAATAATAGAAACTAAAAGGTTTTCTATTCCATAGCAACTAGTTTAGAAGGAGAAAAAAATGTGAATTCAAACCAATTGAAGACTTGAAGAGAGATGACCAAAACAGGTTACAGAACTAGTAAGTGAGATTATAAGTAAATAATAATATTGATCTAAGTATCAATAATCATGATTTACATATTCAATTAAAAGTTACTAAACACAAACTACATTTATACAGGGTGATTCAAAAAAACAGAACCCACAAATTTTGTAATAAAACTCTCAATTTTAATTTTTTAATTTTCTTTGAGAATATACAGTCAACTTGGTGTAAAATGTTGTAAAAATAATTTTACACAACATGTCATGGTCAACCAAGGAAAAAATCATACACTTTAGTGCAAGCCAATTTTCAGAGAAAGTTTTGATGTCGCCATGCTCCATCAAAAAGCAGGATTTTTGACTGGGTCCAGAAATTCAGAGAGTTTGGAACTACAAAATCTTAATTCTAAAGGTCTAAGAAACACTTATTCTGGTTGGAGGGTAAGTGCTAGGGCAGAAAGAAATAGTGATGCTGTATGGGACTTAGTAGCGAGGAGCCCAAAGAAATCACTTTGATGATGTAGTCAAGAGTTGGGAATCTCTCGAGAATCTTTGTGGTTGGTCTTTATTTGTATCCTACAAGATCCAAATAGAGCAAAATCTTACGGATGTGGATATGGAAATATGCATAAACATGTATGAATGGTTTTGTGACATAATCAAAACAACTCCAAATTTCTTGAATCATGTTTGGTTCTCTGACGAAGCACACTTTCTGCTGTTAGGACATGTAAATAATAAAAATAATGTTTATTGGGGCACAGCCATACCGGAAGATGTAATACAGATGCCGTATCAACAAAATGCACAGTTTGGGTAGCAATTTCTAAAAATGGCATTATCGGCCCTTAGACGAAAATGAGAAATCATAAACTGTGAATACAGAGTGCTATGTGGCAATACGGAGAAAATTTTGGGCATCTCTTTATGATGCAGACAGATAAATAGAGATGAAAAATTGTTTGAACAAGACGGAGCTACACCCCACACATCAAATGATTCTCTAGCTTGGCTTAGAGAATGGTTTCAGGAGAATTTCTAGATATTTCTTTTTAAATATGAAAAAATAATGAATCTAATCAAAATCTATACTAATTTTAAATATTTTTTATACATCAAGTTAAAATTAGTTACCAAACTTTATAAACAGAAAATCAACAAATACCAGTTGATAAATAAATCTCTTTAGACCTATGTCATTCAGACAATTAATCCAAACAAAAAAGGTCAGTTAACCTACTTGAATCTTTAGTTTTATTATTCTTTCATGCTTCAAAAAATCCAGTATATTTATCTTTTTATATAACCTTGTGTTGTATGATAGATAGCTAGCACCCTTTCAGCACTCTACTAGATGGACTGGCTCATAGCCTTAAATAGCCTATGATCATAGTGGGTAATAAGCTGAATAATATTCGGACTGACTTTTTTTGGTTATACCGCATTTGACCCTCTTCTATTTCTTGTAAGTTTTGTCTTGTTAATTGTTTGTACTTATTTGTTCTGTGTTTTGTATGTATCCATTAGCACCAGATACTAGTGCTGAATAAATATATTAAGCACTCAATTTCTTCAGTGTATCATTAGCATTGCCAGCTCGTTTCGTAAAATCGTTGACAAATCATTTTTCACCTTAATTGGTTCAAATTGCAAATTATCGGGTATTTCTGATTCAATCTTAAAAATATTTATATGGCTGGAAAGAAAAGAAAATAATCTTTCTAAATATGTAATTTTGGGTTTTTTATCCATTGAATTATTTTTACAGCGAGTTAAAATGACATTTTGCTTTGAAAAGCCAAAAACATAAAAAAATTTTTAGACTAATTTTTAGACACAACTTTGTTTTTTAAAATCATAGTGGCTGATCTTTATCAATATTGAAATTTTACACTCAATTAGAAGACACCTGGAAGTACAAGCAGGGCCTTTTTTTTTGTTTCTAGGCCCTATGGAAGTGAAAATACAATAGAGCAAAATTGAAGGCGATTTCTTCAAAAAAGAAGCAAAAAAAAAAAAAAAAAACACTATACCAGTAATAGAAAAAACAGACTCAGAATTATTTCCAAAATAAAAACGATTGTATACCATCAAGGATTTTGCTTAAAGTTTTAATTTTGAAAAGAAAACCATCAAATTTACTCGATTTTCAAATGTAAACAATCTCTCGTAATTCTGGTCTTATCGGATTAAAAAGGTAATCATTAGCATATTTTGGGTGCAATTTTAAAAATATTCATATGGTTGTAAAACAAATGAAATAATCTTTCTAAATATGTAATTTGCATGTGTTTTTATCCATTGAATTATTTTTTACAGAGATTTAAAACAGTATTTTATCTTAAAAGGGTTGAAAACGTGTTACACAATTTTTTTCCACGTCGAATTCTCTGTTTCTTTATTGGTAAAATAAGCGGTTAATCTTTATCAATATTCTTGAAATTTTACACTAAAATAAGAGACACTTTTAACTACAAGCAGAAACTTGTTTTTTTTTTCTTCTTTTCCGACCTTTGGAAGCAAAAATACAATAGACCAAAGTTGAAAGCAATTTCTTCAAAAAATATAAGCAAAAAAAAAGAAGAAAAAAAAGCACTATATCCCTAAAAAGAGACAGCCTCATAATTATTTTCGTATATAATGTGTGAAAAAAAACGATTGTATACTGTCAGGGATTTGCTTTGAAACTTTGAAAAAAAAAAAAAAATCAAATTTACTTGTCTACCGAACATAAACAACTAAGCACCGTTTATTCAGATCTTACCAGTTTAAATAGTTATTCATTGCTTATTTCTGGTCCAGTTTTAAAAATATTTATATGGTTGTAAAGAAAAGAAAATAATCTTACATATTTGTGTAACTTTTATGTGTTTTTAATCATTGAATTATTTTTATGGTGAGTTATTTTAAAGCTGCACACGCAGGACAAGCTTTGTTAAATAAAATTATATAAAGAGTTATTCTATTTCTTGTATGTAATACAACATAGCAGGTATTTAAAAAGGTATTTTTAACTTCCAAGTGATGTTATTTATATAAATTAATACTATATATGTATATATGCCGTATTAAAATGAAAATGTGGAATAATCTTGTGGTAAACTTAAACAAAAAAAAAATCTTGATATTCCTACTTTTTATTCCCTAAATAATGGGTTCTAGCAGGGAGATACATAACATTTAAGTGCAGAATCAGATAGTGCAGAATCAGAAAGAACATACAATTTACATAAGAATGCAAAGTTTTATCCATATTGTTCCAAAAATAAAGAAATGGTGAAGAAATTAATAAATTTATTGTTTTGAATTGGTCCGTGATTTGACATATTTTTGAAACAAAATCATGTCCACTTTTGTACCCCCAATTTCGGGGCTTTAAATTCTCATAACTTTTGAACCATTGGGGATATTTGCATAATTCAAACAGTTCTGAACTCCATTTACAAAGCTCCATATAACTGTGATTAAATAACAATAATCTAAAAAAAAAATCTACTGGGAATGCTAGTATCATTCCACCTCGGTGATACACCTTGTCATCTAATATGTGAAGCATACGCAAAATCCCCACATTCAGGATATGACACTAAACTGCATAGGATAAGGAGACTCCAGTTCTGAAGAAGTGTGTAGTACCCCTTCATTGCTACTCTGACCAGGAATGGTAGTCCTTGTTAGGAGCCTATGGGTCAAATGGATCTGTTTAGTAATTATCAAAGTAAGCAAAGTAGCTGGAGTGGTCTATTATGGATATCAGCCTGACAGCAAGGGAGTTTATCCCCTTTTCAATAGTACTAGACCAGGGAGATTGTTTTTGCATCAGAGGTTGAGCACCACACCTACCATCAGCTCCCTACTTTACCGCACATATTCAAGCTGTGCTACTCATACACTGAGTTGGTGAGAGTCAGTATCAAACACAGAACCCTGTGGCAAAAAACTCTTAAAAGACAAATAGACAAAAAAATGTAAATATGAACATACAATGAACACGATTCCCTAACCTTTAGGCATAAAATAACCCTAGACGGGTTGACATACCATTCACTTTAGCTTGTAAGGAATTAAAGACATTTTATTAAAGTTAAGAATAATTATTCATATTTAAAGGATGTTTTAAAGCGCTGGTTTAGCTCAGTTGGTAGAGCACTTGACTAGGAATCGCTAGATTCCTGGTTTGATACCAGCCCTCGCCAACTCAGCATATGATTAGCACAGGGATCTGTGCAGTAAAGTGAGTAGCTAATGGTAGGTGTGGCACTCCATCTCAGACACTAAAATAATCTCCTTGGTCTAGTGGTAGTGAAAAGGGGATAGACTACCTCGCTGTCTGGCTGATACCGACATTAGGCCACCCTGACGACTTGACTTTTACTTATTTGTTATTTTTTTTTTTATTTACTACAGGTCACTCAGATAACCTTGAAAAAATACAAAAATCAATAAATTATGATTACCTAGAGAGTGGGTAAGCACTGTAAAATAGTCACCCTTTTACAGAAAGTCGGATAATTAGACACAGAAGGTGAAAGAGAAATTTTACTCCCCCCCCCAAAAAAAAACCTGCCTGAGATATGTCTCATAGTTTAGTTTAAAACCTTTCCAGGCTTCATTAATAAGTAGTAAGACCTGTTAGATCTAAATAGGTCCATTTGGCCCATAGATCCATTTTAAAATTATTAGTTTGTGAAAAAAAAAAAGAAGCTCTCAAGAAACAACTAGACAAAAAATGTAAATATGAACATACAATGAACACAATTCTATAACCTCTAGGCAAAAATAACCCTAGATGGGTTGACAGGCCATAAAAATCAATCACTCAAAATATTACTCTAAAATTTAATGAATTATATTAACTGACAAGTATGTACCCTTATTACATACAAGTTATAAGATGGTCATTATTAAAAATAAAGGATATAGATTTGCTTTTATTAAAGTATAGAATAATTATTCATACTAGCAAATATATGCACCCTCCGGGTGCAAGTATTTAATTTTTAATGTAATAAAATATTATATTGAAGGGTCATTCCATATCAATTCACCAGGGCGTTACACCCACCGACACCAAATTACTTGAAATTTGGCACAAATGTTCCCCTTTATGAGTTAGGAAAGTGTTCCCAATTATTTTGTGTTAAACCTTACCATTCCGATTTTAAAGGGGGGGGTTATAATTTTCCTATTTTGCCTCTAAATTAAGGCTGTGCTGTGTCGCGGAACCTCAGTGTTTTTTTGTTTTTTTTAAATTGAAAAATACTTCCATACATTCAATATTTCTGAAATTTGGTATGTAGGGCAAATAAGGACTGTATAATCCAAATATCTAACTATTTTAAGCCTATACCTGATAGAAAATTTTATTTTGCTCACCCAAATGCATAACTCCAAAATCAACAACTTTTCACCGATGTAGCTTAGTATATAGAAAATATGTCCTCTTTAATTTTCATAATATTTTTTCCTAACATCTACTATGCTGCCTAAGTTCACCCTGAATTTTCTAATGAAACAAAATAAGAATGCAGATGAAAAGATTTGAAACAGATTTGGGTATAATTTAAAAAAATAAAACAACTGAAACTTATTCTTTTATCACTCTCGTCTTTCATTGCTAAATTTTCCTAATTTAACTATTTAGTTAAAATAGCAAGTAAAGAATAAAATCACACTTATTTCTTCTTGTTAATCAATTTCTTTTAAGATTTATCCCTGAGATTTTTGCCCATATTCATTAAGATAAAACCAAACAATTAGAAATTAATAATACCAAGCACATATTTATTAAAATCAAATTTTTTATATCAATATGCAATTTAGCCTTCCCGTTCACACTGTAAACTGTTATTTTGTAGTATATATAAATACAATTGCATGTTATAAGTATTAGATAAGGTCAAAAGTATTAATAATGTAAAAACAATTTTATTAATAATTGAGGTTTAAATAAAAATAAAATCATGAAGAATGTGATGTAAATAACCAAGGGAATTGTGATTTGAATAGTGATATAGTTTCGGTTACAGACAGACAAGCACACAATCTCCATTATAATAAGATTTAAAAAGATTTTAATTGTTTTTATTGTTTATTTACTATGGATCACTGCCATAGCCCATTACAGCATCTTCAGACACAGAGCAAAATCAAATGTCCTACCCGAGGGTGGCATACAGTAAATGGTTTCAGGTCCATTTAGATATCTTGGATCTTGAAAACCCACAAAATTTAATAAATTATGATTACCTAGAGAGTGGGTAAGCACTGCAAAATGAAGACTCTTTTACAGAAAGTGGGACCAATAAGATACAGAGAGTGTGACAGAGATCCTACCTAAAAAAAAAAATAACCTGAGTGACATCTCAGTTTAATTTAAAACCTTTCCAGTCATGATTAACAATTCATGAGTATTATTGAAATCTCCTTCTTGTAAAAAAAATGCTAAATAGTTGATAGAAGTTTGGTTTATTCAATGGCATATCAACTCCTTATGGGTTATTTATTTGATTTTTTGTAAATGTTTTATTGTAATCATAACTATCTTTTCAATGTCCCATTGCATTTTTTAAATTGTACTTTAAAAAAAATTGTTTATGATCATTTGTTTGCACACTTACATGATATAAAGTATTTGAAACCCTTCCAAGTTGTAGCTGTATCAGTACTACTATATGGCCACACCACTTGGACTCTAATGAAACACTTAAAAAAAAAAAGAAAGCTGGATGGGAGCTACACAAGAATATTGCTTGCTGTCTTGAACAAATCTTGGAAGCAGCACTTCACAAGAAATCAGCTGTACAACCACTTCCCTTCTATCACACAAACCATCTGAGTAAGACGAACAAGACATATTGGACACTGCTGGGAGAGCAAGGACAAACTTATAAGTGACTTTCTCTGGTAGGGACAGTTGGTGAGAGAGAGTCATGGATATCCACGCTGCCAGTACAACTTGATGATGATCTATTACTAATAATTTATATACAATCATATGGTTTCAAGCAATAATTCCTATTTAATAATAATAATTTGCCTCTACACAGTTATATGGTTTCAAGAATTCCTATTTAATACTAATAATTTTCAAACAGATCTATTTGACCCTCAGATGGGATCTTAACAGGTACTACCACTCCGGTTTCAGAGTAAACCTCAGAGTAATAGCAAGGAGTATTCAACACTCCCCCCAAATTCCAGAACTGCAGCCTCATCACCATATGCGGTTTAGTGTTCTACTCAGGACACTTTTTTATCTTTCTGGGTTTTTTTTTTGTAGGGGTCTTATTTCTCTGCAGAGGGTGCAGTCATCATATTCTAACCCCCCTCCCCACACATACACACTGATAGATTGAAGTTGATAGAAGAATTAAGTGAGTAAATGAATGAATCACCTGCATTTATTATAATTAAATATGTTTATATCCATCATTACTGTCAATGACTGGATCTCTAAATTATAGAGAAAGTCATTTGCTAAGTTTGTATGGACCTTCTTTCTATTCTTGTTTGACCGACTCCCAGTAACGCGTGACGTTCAAGATGACCAACTCTAGAGCAGGGGACAAAAATAGGACATTTTTAGTTCTGCCTTCAGTTAAGTTTGAACTGTATTTTCTTTCTAAAAATCTATAGATAGATCTATATAAGTACAGGTTTTAAGGCAACCCCCCTCCTCCTCCTCTCCCATTCTTTTTTGTTTATTATTGTCAATAAACTTCTGAACTGGTTGACTTTAACCATGACCAGATTGATTGATTTTAAAGGCATGTCAGAGTGGACATAGGAATAATGGCAATTTAGAAAGTATTCCACAATCGAACAGAACTGGAGCCTCACCACCGGATTTAGTTTAGTGCCATACCCATGAGGGGGGGGGGTCTTACACTTTGCAAAGGATGCCTTTAGTGTATTTTAGTCCCCTCAAAATACTTGGATTGAAGATAATTAGAATGACATTAAAACTAAATACCTTAACATTGATGGTCAGCTGGTGACTGTTGTTTCTTTCAGTATCAAGTTAGGATACATATAATTGATCCAACATTGGTTGGTTGTTAGGTTTAATGGCATATCAACCCTTGTGGGTTATTTAATACCAAATCTTGTTGTCAGCCTTAAATAACATTAGGCTAATATGCACTGGAGATTTTCACCCACAATTTTATTCCCAACAAAGCAATTTGATAATATCTCATCTTATGTGGAACTTGAAACACTTTATGATAAATATGTTAAATATAAATGGCACTGATTGGGAAAATCTCTTTTATGTTGTTATTCATTAAATAGTTTGTCCAATCCTTGACTAAAGGCAAATTAAGCTTTTAACTATTTACAGGATTGTCACAGCAACAGAGATTTACAGAGATTAATTGTGGTATCCTATACTCACATTTTACTTTTGCACCTATCTCTGAAACAGAGTTAAGCTGTAAGTCCTGTTGTATCGTTGAGGTTTAAAAGATACACAGAAGAATGGTGTACTTTTATTAAGCACCATACAAACACAGAACAAATAAGTACAAACAATTAACAAGACAAAACTTACACTGAATAGAGGAGGGTCAAATGCAGCATAGCTAACGCGGCAAAGTCAGTTTGAATATCATTCAGCTTTTTAATCCACTTTAATCGCAGGCTATTTCAAGACTATGAGCCAATCCATCTGGTAGAGTGCTGAAGGGCTGCTAGCTACTCTACAACAAGTCCTCAACTGCGGAACAAGATGGGGTAACTCTGTTGCTCCTCCTATATCAGAAGAGGACATGACATGTAATGAAGATGTTAATGAAGTCCCACAGATAAGGAGATCCGGAGACAGATGACAAGACGTCCCCTCCCCTGATTGTTATGGATTGTGACACCACAATTTTTCAATGAGAGAAGAATGTGGTACTTACGTACAAATAGCAATAGAATCACCCACACATATAAACTGTGATTTCCTCCCCCATTTTGCAGCTGTTTTGTTTAGTTAAATGAAGCTTAGTACTTTAACTTCTGTTCTGAGTTCTGGTTTTACTTAATTACAATTATATTTGTTGTTCTTTTTCTTTTATTAACACATCACTCAATAAGTCCTGGGCCTAACTAATAAAACAACTTTTAGACAAAATTCGACTTTATTCATCAACATAGTTTCTTTCTAGGGAGATACACTGATTCCAACTCTTCGATGCCGTTTTTGTAGAACGATTTGTTTTTGGCCTCAAAATATGCCTCAATTTCCGATAACACTTCTTCATTAGAGTGAAATTTCTTTCCCTGAAGCATTTTTTGAGGTCTGCAAACAGCTAGTAGTCACTGGGGGCCAGATCTGGAGAATAGGGTAGGTGCAGAAGCAATTCGAAGTGCAATTCATGTAGTTTTGCCATCGTCGTGATCAACTTGTGACAGGGTGCATTGTCTTGATGAAAGAGCACTTTTTTCCTCTTCATTTGTGGCCGTTTTTTTGATTTCTTCCTTCAAACGCACTAATGATGCTATATATCATTTGGTATTGATGGTTCTTCCTTTCTCAAAGTAATCAATGAACAATACCTTGCACATCCCAAAATACGGAGGCCAAACCCTTGCCTGCTGATATTTGCATCTTTGGTTGCTTTGGATGGCTTTCACCTGCTGCTGTCGACTTATCTGACTACTGATTTGATTCTGGAGTGAAGTGGTGGATCCATATTTCGTCCATTGTCATATATTTACACAAAAACTCCTTCTTGTTGCATTGAAACAGTTGCAAAAAACGCTCTGAATCGTCGACACGTTGTTGTTTTTGATCGACTGCAAGCAAAGGTGGCACCCACTTTGAACACGGCTTTCTCATTGACAAATGTTCATGCAAAATAGTGAATACACTGCCTTCCAATAACTTCAACTCCTCTGCTATCTCATGCAACTTCAATTTATGATCGGCCAAAACGTGTTTGTTGAGTTTTTTGGTGTTTTCCGGGACAACTGCTGAATTTGGTCAACCTGAGCATTTGCTCAGGTTGACCAAATTTGTGTCTGTACGACCATCATTTGTTTCTGTACGACTGCGTTTAAAGTGAGCATACCACCTTTTAACCGTTATTTCTGACGTAGCAGAGTCCGAATAACACTTATTAAGCCATTGCTTTGCTTGAACAGTATTTTTTCACATCAGAAATCAATGTTTTATTAACACATAAAATTCAGATTTTTCCATTGTTTTGAAAATTTGCAACAGTTGCTTCACATAAATAACTTTAATTTGTAAACTAATAATCTGATTAGGCTCAAATTTTGACACGTGCCATTTGAAGGTTAGTACTTTATAAAAATCATATGGATTTTTTATTAGTAGCACCATCTATATATCAGGCCCGGGACTTATTGAGTGATGTGGTAATGTCAATATAAGGGGAACTCCCCATATCTCAGAGCTCCAGAACCGGAGCCTCACTACTGAGAGTGTCATACACTAGATAGCCCTTTTTGTAGGTGTCTTACTTTTCTGCAGTTGGAGTCATATACTTAGCCCAGCTAAAAGGGTGGTACTTAAAGTGGATAGCCCTTTTTGTAGGTGTCTTACTTTTCTGCAGTTGGAGTCATATACTTAGCCCAGCTAAAAGGGTGGTACTTAAAGTGGATTTATTACCAGGTTATCACAAGAAGAGTTGGTGTGCTAAAAATTAAGTTTGTCCACTAACATGTATAGTAAAAGCATACATGTTAGGTTTCACTTAGCCTATAGTCTCCTCACACTGTGACATATGCAACAATGTAGGTATGTAGATACAACAGTGTTTAATACATACTTCCATTTTGCAATGATCTTACATGCACTTGTGGTGTAATGGTTATCATCATAGAAATTGGACACAAAGGCCTGAGTTCAAAACCTGGATGAAGCTGTTTGCATTTAACATATCATTAATACCCTTGAGAAAGGTGAGTATTCAACTATTCTCTCTCTAGTTATGGGTAAATAGTAGGGCAGACTCAACCTTTTAACTTTGATATGGCAACCAAGGGAAGGAAAACTTATTCTGTTCTCAAGGAAGTTTTGGAGGAATACATATCATGCAACAGCATTTCAACTTTAGAAATGAAATTGGTAACTAATGGAAGATTATTTATGTATTTAGAGATTTAAATCTAGGAGAAGGAAAACTGAATTCAAACCTGTTAAAAACTGTTTAAAAATTGACCTGTATTATATCCTGTTTGTGCAGAGGGGTTGTGTAAAATACATACTTGTAGTAAAAGCATACATTATATGTGGAGATAAGGTTTCACTTAGTTTAGTCTATCTCTATGCCTCCTCCACCCCCTCCTTAGTGTGACACATGCCAAATTCCAATGATGTAGAGAGGTAGGTAATTACATCAGTGTTTAATATATACTTCCATTTTTTCAAAGATCTCACATGTAACATATGGTAAAACTAATTAAAAAGACATAATTATTTATTTAAAACTGAGAATTTCTAGTTTTCTGTGTAATCTCTAGTGTGAACGTTTAGTTTGCTGCAAAATGAATTGGTCATTAAATACTCATCATATGCACACACATGTACAGACACATACATGCACACACAGACACACACATGCACAGACACATACATATACATGCACACACAGACACACACACATGCACAGACACATACATATACATGCATGCACAGACACATACATATACATGCACACACAGACACACACACATGCACAGACACATACATATACATGCACACACAGACACACACACACACATATACATGTACATGTACAAACAGACATACACATATACATGCACACACAGACATACATGCACATGTGTGTGCATGGATATGTATGTACATATACATGCACAGACACATACATATGCATGCACACCACAGACATACACATATACATACACATGTACAGACACGGCTACATGCCGAGTCGTGTGCACATGCGTTGTACCTTCACTTCCGAATAAATAAAAAGTTTGTTTGGAGTGAGTGCACGAGTGTGCTCACTTCAAATAAAACATGTACAGACACATACATATACATGCACACAGACACACACAGACATATGCACACACATACACATTTATATACATGTGCAGACACATACACACATATACATGCAAACGCAGACACATATATATATGCATGCAGACACACACAGACACATACATATACATGCACACACACATACATATACATGCACACACACATACATATACTAAATATACAGATACACACATATACATGCACACACTACTACTTAACTCCCCCCCTCTCTCGAACATATCTCTTCTATTCAGTAGTCACAGATTGTGTTGATGGTTGAAGATAATGAAAATTGGCCACTTTCAGACATTGATTCTGTGTAATTGTTTTTCCCAAGTGGATTTATATTGTTAACAGTTTGATTGAGTGATAACATTATCAAATCTATTACTTATTTCCCAAAGCAAATTAAGTCATACTCTCTCTACCACAAGATAATTTACTAACAACGGTCAGCAATACATTCTACAGTTTTACAGTTTAGAGATAGAATAGAACATTTTTAATATTAAAAAAAAATAATAATATTTACACTTTTAAAATAGTAACCATGCAAAAAATGTATATAGGTTGAGTGAAAGAAAAAATTGATCCCAAATAGAAAAGTATTTATAGAGGGTGAAATGGGGAAAGTATTTACAGAAACTTTTTGAAAAGAGGAAATTATTTATAGAGACTTGGTGAAATGGGGGGGGGGTATTTACAGAGACTAAGTGAAAAGGAAGGGAGTATTTACAAAGACTCAGTGAAAAGGAGGGGGAGTATTTACACAGATTCTGTGAAAAGGGGGAAAGTATTTACAAAGACTCAGTAAAAAGGGGAAAGTATTTACAGAGATTCGGTAAAAATGGGAAAGTATTTATGAAGACTTGGTAAAAAACATAAAGTATCAGAGATTTTTGTTCACTTTTGCAGGAGCCCAAGGATCCTGAATCGTGGTTGGTTGGCTCTTTTGTTTAACATTAATAGCATATCACGGTCTAAGATGGATTGACGACCAGGGCCAATTTGGGGGTTTGTGTGTAGTAAGTACCCCAGTCTTACTACTGTTAGTATGGGTGGTCATTGGCTCCAGTTGAGCTCGTCCACTCCTTTCCTGTTTTTTTTTTTGAGATGTTGGTGTTTACCCAACTTCCTCACCAAACAACTGATACATACCGGTTTGAGAGTGCCAACTTTTTATATATTGAACTATTTTGAAATAGCTCTTAAGTTGTGGTATATCCACAAGAGACTGTTATAAAACCATTGTCGCTTAGCGACTTCAAAATCCCAAGGACAGGTAGGGGAGTAAACCCTGATAACAAATCCGGAGCCAGAGTCCCTAAAGTTGAGTAATGCTGAATTTCAGTGCTACACAGCAACTCCTGTGACACTGCCATTGCTAAACTGCATAGGTTTCTTACCTTTCCTTTGAACCTCAGCGGCAGTGTGGAGAGGGGGAATCTGCTGCTTGGGCAACAGCACATCCTCCAAAACAACCCGCCCAGGCTATATAGTTAAAAAAAACCAAAAAACTACAACAACAATGGCATATCAACCTTCATGGGCTATTTAATGCCAAATCTAGTTATATTTGTGTGATTTGTAAGCAAATAGTTTATAGGAAGATATTTTTGTTTGGTTTTATAAACTAGTAGAAATAATTTTCAATAACTTTATGTGTATCAATAAATTAGAAGAACTATGTATCATAATAAACTGTTGATTATGTCAGATTTTTCGTTAACTTCATGTGTATCATTAAACTGTTAGAAATAATTTTCATTAACTTGCAAATAGGTCTATTTGACCAATAAATGGGAGCCTAACAGGAGGCAAAGTGTACCTAGAAGTAATGGCATGAAGGGGTACTCCACACTCCTCAGAGCTGAATTAGAACCTCCATGCTAGATGCAGTTTAATGCCATACCCAGGAAATTAAAGTGATTGAAATAATTTTTATGTTAGCTTTTTCATTAAGTTCCTGGGTAACAATAAATTAGAAATAACTTCATGTTGTTGGCCTTCTAGCACCATTATGATAAAAAGGATTGGATATTTGCGGTGCCAAAACTGGCTCAACTGCATTCTTATTTAGTTGCTGAGCAATAAACCAAGCCTTTATTCCTTTATATAAGGGGACAGATGTTGGGGTGGGGGTGGGGCAAAATACCCCTGAAGCTGAGCTGATTCCTTTTGTAACACCCCTACCAGTGCCAGGTAATTTGTAGGATTAATCAGGTAACAAACCTTTTCATGCAGGATATAGATTAAATCATATTATCCCAGGGGGCTGTACCCTAGTCAGCAGCTGCCCCCTCATCTAAAAAGGGCAGGGCCGGATTTATTGTTCAGTGCCTGAGGCACCTCAAAAGGGGAATACCAAAGGGATTGTGCACTTCAGTTTATACATGGCTCCCCACGCTATAAAGTCTTTGTCAATCCAGCCTGGTGGGAGGTCAGGAAATTACCTTTTCATGCATGACTAGGAGTCACCCACTTGTTGAGGTTTGTATGTTGCAAATGTTACAAATCACTGACCATGTAAGCAATATGCAACATCTTGTCTGTCCATTAAAAATGATATAAAACAAGTTAGAAGTAGAAGAAGAAAAAAGAAGCTATTAATTGTTTCCTAATAAATCAATTAATAATTATTTGTTACTGTGTTAATTCATTTTATGTAGTAATTAAAGTTTCTACTTTTTTGGCTGTACATTCAACAGAACACATAAAGAACTGTTTATAATTAAGGTTGTAAATGAGTACATTTTACCCCACCCCACCCCAATTTATATAAATATCTGACACAGAACATTTCTACAAAAGACATTCTTATAATCTTGTTAACAACATGGTCGGTTGCCAGAAATATAAACATTATAAAAACTAATTACTTTCTAGCAGCTTTTTCACATTGACTAACGAAAAAGAAAAATTGTAAAGTCAACGGGGTGGCCTATTATTGGTATCAGCCTGGTATCAAGGGAGTTTATCCCCTTTTTACTTGCACAAGACCAGGGAGATTGCTTTTTTGTGAGAGACGGAGCCCTGCACCTACCACCAGTTCTTCACTTTACCATACAGATACAAACTGTATTACTCATCCACTGAGTTGGCAAGAGCCAATATTGATACCGATATGAATTGGTTGGTTTAGTTCATTTGATAGAGCATCCACCTAAGAACCATAAGGTATTGAACCTTATGGTTCCTAAGTGGATGCTCTACCAACTGAGCTAAACCAAACAATTCATTAAGTAAGTTGTTGAGGTGGCCAAAAGTCAGTATCAGTCAGTGAGTCTATCCCATTTTCACTAGCACTAGACCAGGGAGAGTGTTTTTTGCATCTACCACAGATCCTTGTGCTACTCATATACTGAGTATTGAACCTACCACAGATCCTTGTGCTACTCATATACTGAGTATTGAACCTGGAACCTTGTGGTTCCTAGTCAAATGCTCTACCAAGCTAAACTGGCCCTATTAAAATAGTCAATGGAAATGTTAGGACTACACCCTCCTAATGAACAGTAAATAAATTAGTTGTGATGCTTTAGGGCGGAATCCTGGTGATGACATGCAACACCTTAAAGGGGCGGTCAGAGAGGTCCCCTCCAATCAATTGGCTGGCCATGTCAAGCCATAGCACCTTATATGATTGACCTGACCCTATTGCCCTTATGGCAAGCCCCAACTATTTTTATCATATATGTGCTAGAAGGAATGTCCTGGGAATGACGTTAAACTCTATCTGATGGTGAGGTTCCAGTTCTGGAGGTCTGGGGAATGTGGAGCATTGCTCTCTGGTCCACTCTGACCCAGAGTGGTAGTACCTGTTAGGATCCCATCTATGGATTAAATAGAAAAATGTGTTTATTAAAAAAAATTGACTATCCATGAAGAATGAATTTCTTTCGAAACTTTGTCGGCATTAAATGACCCACCGAGGTTTATATGCCGTAAAAATAAAAAACAAAAACAAACCAAATCAAATAAAAATACTATTTAACAAATAAATAGTATAAATAATAGTATAAATAATTTATATGTACAAGCACGATGAGACACAAGGTCAATTTATTAAACAGAGTTTAACAGGTTTGAATTCAGAGTTTTCCTTCTAGACCGGTTGCCATACCAAAGTTTAAAGAACCCAGCCTGCCCTACAGTTTATCCATAGATGGAAGGAGAATCATTGGATGCATACCTTACTATGTCCATCTATGCAGAAGTTGTGTGTTAGTATACTGAATACTAGATCTCTTACTTGTACCATTGTTTGGGGAAATAGCATCAAAGATCGTCTACTAAAATGCACAAAAGAAATCCTCGTTTTCGCAACATTTAGCCTAGAAATTGGCTAGAAAATTTAGCAATTTTAATATTTTAACAGAAAAGGTTGTCATTTTAAACGAAATGAATAAAATATTATAACTAGAATTCAAATTGAAAATATGCCACCATCATCACCAACACCTCAGATATGCTTTTTTTTAACCTAATAATTAAGCTGTAACAGTAATAACACTTTAAAAGATTGAAATCTATTTCCTCAAATGAACACAGTTACAGTTCCAAAATTGACCTACCCTACTCAACAATATCATAAAGCATTGTCTGGATGCAGTTGGGTTTTACCTTACAAAAATGGGATCAAGGGCATAACAAGAGACAGGACATAACAGTTTATTTTTCTATTCTAAAATGACAAATATTTTATAAATGTAAAGATACTTTCTTGTGTGTGTGTGTGTGTGTGTGTGTGTGTGTGATTGAATTGGCAAGAAATCCTGGGCTTTTGATTTCTTTTTGTACCTAGTTGAATTGGTTCAAAGACTGCTGATCCCAGGAATGAGTCCCCAAGAGGCTAAATTGCTGTTTCAAAGAGTTTTCCCCTTTCCATTCTTCAGAGCAAAATTTTTTTCAGTTCTTTTGGATGGAATTGTGGATTAGAAATGATTCTTTTTATTTAAAAAAAAAACGCTAAGTGGTGCCTGCTGAAAATCTGCCCCATGAACTCCCTACCTGTTTGAAGGCATTTTTCAATATTAAAATAAAAAAAAATATCTAAATATTTTGAATTTTTATTTTTATTTGTTTAATAATGTATTGATTGTTTTTATTTTCAAAACTTGGTTGTATTTATTTAAAAATTCATGACAGTTGTTTTAAATTAAAATAAAATGAAAATACCCCCCTACCCAATATTTTAAGGGGATGGATATTTACATTTACTTGTCAATAAAAAACCTGGGGGTGGCTTACTTTTAATGCCTTCAAACCATTAAAAAAAAGTTATTTGTCAATAAAAACAGCTTCAGACCGCTAAAAAAATATTTCAAAGAGGGGGAGGGTTCAAATATTTACATTTACTTATCAAGAAAAGACTTGAAGGGTAGATAAAATATCGCTTTCATATTGCATTAACTTTTCGGGAAAAATGCCTTCAAACAGCTAGCGAATTCATAAGTAGCACGGGTTGGATTTTAAGCAGGCACTGCTTAGTGTTTTTTAGGGCAGGAGGCCAGGACACATTTATGTGATGTGCACCAAGTAATCCTATGATAAACAGCTTCCTTCTAGCACTTCTATGATAAAAAGGGGTGGGTGTTTGCCATAAGAGCAATTTGAAGAATATGAAATAAACATATAGTTAAAATATTCTTAAACAATAACCAATCTTGTCATTATCAAATGGTTGGTTGGCTAATTCATGGCATATCAACACTTGTTGGGCAGTTTTTGTTTTTTGTTGTCTTTTTTTTTCCCCAAGCATTATTTGGTTTCAAATAACTCAGGAGATGTGTGGTAAGGTGTGTAAATATCAGTATCATAAAAATGTATGAAAATGTATGGATGATACAGTAATATATGGGAAACAGCTGTTTGTAATAGTGAACTCCTGTTGTCACAATCAGTGGGTCACAAACTAAAGAAATATCAGAAAGGATGATAGACATTTGAGATATTACAACAGTTTCAAGCAGGGAAAACTTTTGTGATTTAGCAAAGAAATATCTACTTCCATTAAAAAAAAAAAAAAAAAAAAAAAAAAAAAAAAAGTAGATACCCTGTTGACAGGTCTTGAAATACTTCAATGCATAAAGGTTTCTCTTTTTTTTCTTCTTTTGTATTTAATTTGAGTAATGATTGATGGATTTTAATGGTATGTCAACTAGTCTAGGGTTATTTTATGCCTAAAGGCGGGGGAATCATGTTCATATTTACATTTTTTGTGTAGTTATTTCTTAAGAGGCTTTTTTTGAACAATTATATGGTTTTACATATTCTTATACAATAAGAATAATTTTCAAATAAATCTATTTGACCCAGAGATGGGACCCTAACAGGTACTACCACCTCAGGTCAAAATCAACCTAGGAAAAATGTCAATTAAGGGAGTATTCCCCACTCCCCAAAGATCTAGAACTGGAGCCTCACCACCAGATGCGAGTTAGTGTCATACACAGGCAGGCCAACCCTTGTACCAAGTCATTTTTGGTTTCAAATAACTAATGATAATCATGTGTAAACAATTCCAGCTTAAAGTATCTATTATGAATACAAATAATTTACACACAAGCAATATGGTTTCAAATATTCTTATACTATTAATTTTAAAATAGTTCTCATAAATGTCTTCACGCTGCCAAGAGCTTCAGACTCAGTTTAGTGTTTGTTGAATAAAGATTAATGAAAGAAAAGAAAAAAAAAAGAAGTAGGTGAGGTTTGATTCTTCGTTACACCTCTGCTTTTCATTGGATCTCCTTCATTCCTGCTTATTCACAAGTCTCATGATCTTTCTCTTACATCCCTTTTTAAATCTCTCCCTCTAGCATGTTGCTACATCAAGTTCGTCAATATGAATTAGTTGACTTCTGGATTTGACTGGATTTTATCTTTTCTTGTATTCCCACAATGCTTTTTGTATTGATTTGCTGTGATATCTCTTAATAAAATAAATTACTGTTCAGTGCCACTTCTCCCACATTCCATTTTTTCTTCTTCCTTTAATTCAAACCACAGTGTTATACCCAGGAGACCCTTTTTTTTTAAGGGAAGCGTTTTACCCCACAGCAGTGGATACAGTCAGTGTAGTCTAAGTCCTGGGAGTAATGGTAACAAACAAATGACTCCACACTCCCAAAAACTGCAGAACTGAAGCCACACCACCAGAATCAGTTTAGAGTTATACCTAAGACCTGCTAAGATCCTCCAATGATTTTTTAAAGTCCATGACCCATGGATTAGCATTCCCAGTTAATTTTTTTTATTTGAGGTTATTGTTATTTAATCATGTTAGTTATATGGAGCTTTGTAAATGGAGTTGAGAACTATTTGAATTATTCAAATATCCCCAGTGGTTCAAAAGCCCCAAAATTGGGGGTACAAAAGTGACATGATTTTGATAAAAAAATATGTCAACACATGGACCAATTCAGAACAAGGAAAATCAGTAATTTCTTCACCATTTCTTGATAAAACTTTGCATTCTTATGTAAAATTGTATGTTCTTTTTTATTCTAGACTTAAATTTTATGTATCTCCATGCTAGAACCCATTATTTGGGGAATAAAAAATAGGGAGATCAAGATTTTTGTGTTTTTTTAAAAGCTTACCACAAGATTATTCAACATTCTCATTTTTATACTGCATGTATACACATATATAATATTAATTTAACATCACTTTGAACTTAAAAATACATTTTTAAATGCTTATGTTGAATTACATAAAAGAAATACATTACCTATTTACAAATGTTTTTACATAAACCCAGTCCGCGTGTGCTGTGTTTTATTTACATTTCTCGTAATTTTAAGTTGTTTTTTTTCCAAATTGAAACTGACGTAAAAAATAATTCAATTGTTAAAAACACATAAAAGTTACATATTTAGAAAGATTATGTTATTTTATTTCCAACCATATAAATATTTTTAAAATTGGACAAGAAATAAGTAATGAATTACTATTTAAACTTTACGGTCTGGATAAATGATGCCTAGTTGAAAGTTGTTTATGTTTTGGAAGAGACAACTAAATTTGAGTTTTTTTTTTTTTTTCAAAATCTAAAGTTTCAAAGCAAATCCCTGACAGTATACAATTGTTTTTATTTCACATATTTTATATGGAAATAATCCTAAGGCTGTCTAGTATTCGACACATAGTGCTTTTTTTTTGGGGGGGGGGGCTTATCTTAAATATTTTGAAAAAATTGCTTTTAACTTTGGTCTATTGTAGTTTCACTTCCAATGGTCGGAAAAGAAAAAAACAAATTTCTGCTTGTAGTTTAAAGTGTCCCCTATTTAATTGTAAAATGAGGTATGAGGGTAATCCAAAAGGTAATGCCTCAAAAATATTTAGAAATTATTGTCAAAGATGTTTACATCATTTTAGACTTTCCATATGTATCTATTTTTCTACATAATTGCCATTTCGATTGTTGCAGTTTTTGTATGCCCATATCATACCAACTCACCACCATGTCATTGAGAAAGCGTTGAACCTTGTCATTATTATAAACTCCCCCTACATCACTAACGGATATTTTTGACATCCACATATGACTTGACATACACTTGATTGGCAATGAATTTCAATCAGTTTAATGCCTTTGTGTTAAAAAAATAACTATGTGAATGTTACACTTGGTGGTAGCATCAATTGGGAGCTCCATCGGAAACAATTGCCAATTGCCAAGACTGAATCTAGCAGTGTCAGGTGCAGCAAATGCAACAGTGTTGCCAATAGCTGTATAAACAGTTTCCCTACATATCCAGCACTTTGGAGAATTTACTTTTGGGATTACCCTTCTACAGTAATGCGGATAGTTTTTTAATTCAGTGTGTCCTAGGATGCACAGATTTTATCTAAAATTGATGGGTCCCAACTAAAGTTTTTTTAATAAATTGCAGAGTTTTTATCTATGAACAACTAAAGGTGGCTAACCCCTATCTTGTACCCCATACAGTGTAATTCATTTGCAAGAAAATATTGAAATGTATTTACAGTTAGCTGGAAATGGTAGGGGAAGAAAAAAAAACACTGTTAAGCATGGATATGATTTTTCTGCGTCCTTTTAGATTTTTATGCACCAGTGACACAGGATGCATACCTATCAGCATCTCTGTATACATATGAATAGACTGAAATAGATTATTTGTTCTGCTCAATGGAAGGGCTCTGAAATTGCCTCTGAGTAAAAGATATATATATATATATATATATATATATATATATATATATATATACTTTTTATGACAATCTAAATCCATCATTTTTTTTTTACTACACCTGTATTTCATTGAAATAAGACACTTGAATGAATGAATGAATGAATAGCAGATATATTGCCTGAATAAGTACTGACTCAACAAATATCAATATCTATTGATAGAGAATGTGCATGTAAATATCTTTGAATGCTTGGCTGAATACTTAAAGAAACAAAAATACTTGTTTGCTGGAGTTAGTTTACTCAAATCTTCAAGCACTGGAAATTTACTGGAGTATAAAAAAAATGGCTACCCTAACATTGAGTGTAAATTGAGAGAGAGAGAGAGAGAGAGAGAGAGAGAGAGAGAGAGAGCTCCTTTTTGTGCACTTGTTCAATTCTTTTAAGCTGAGCCAATGAAGATTTTCTGCTGAAAGTTAAAGCACTTCTCCAACTTCATTGATTTTATTCTGGTTTTACTCTCTCTGCCAATTCTTATAAAAGTGATCTATTGATCAAAATATTTAACATCTTTTTTGGCATCAGCAAACGTTTAGACAAGACAGTGAAAATCAACTGATGGGGGAGTTGGTATACTTACTAATAGATAAATCTGATCTTCAGTGTTGGTTTAGGAATATATCAACAATATCTACAAACAAATATATATATATATATATATATATATATATATAAAATGGCTGTCAACCATTTCCTGTTTATTTGTTGTTTTTTTATCATAATTGGGTACCAGTAGCATTTGACACTCTATCCTTGTGTTTGCTCAGATGACTCACCAGACCAGCCCTGGAGAGACATACTCTTCCACATAAACTACATGTTGGAATTTCTCCACTTTGAATGTTGCTGGGTTGAATATTACCCATTCTGATAGCCCATTTTTGGTGTTTAATTCGGTTGGACACAAATTCTTCCACAGACTGGTAGATGGTGACTCTCCAGCCAGATTTATTACAAGCTAGCTTCTCCCAGTCATCCACAGCAATAGCAGTGTTCTTCAGAGTGTCATTGAGACAGTCCTTAAACCTCAATTTGGGTTTGCATTGACAATGTTTGCCAGTTGAGATTTCCCTGTAAAATAGTTGTTTTGGGATTCAGCAATCATTCATGCGAACTAGATGACCAGACCAGTGAAGATGTGATCTAAGGATTAAACTCTCAATACTAGGCAGGTGACCTCTTTCAAGTATTGTGGTATCTGGTATAAATGACAACCATTCTATCCCTAAAATCCTGCGAAGGCAATTCTGATGGAATTTCTCGAGTGTTTTGAGTTTGAGTTTGAGTTTGAGTTTTGTTTAACGGCATATCAACCTCTGTGGGTCATTTAATGCCAAAAAGGTTATTTTGGATTTCAGTCTTTAAAGTAGTGGTTCTATGGAGATAATTGGTTATGTTCTGTTATATTTTGTTGAAAAGGTTGCTTTTTTTTTATAAAATTTAAAATGTTTTCAGGGTTTGTATTCTTAAAGATGTCTTTCAGGTTTCTTGCTTGATAGTAATTTGCACAGATATGTTTAAGTCTGTTACAATTTAGAAGGATATGCTTGGTTGTAAGTTGTACTTTGCATGTTGGGCACACTGGGGCATCCTCCCCTTTTAACAGGTACGAATGGGTAATGTGGGTGTGCCCAATACGCAATCTGGCGAGTATTACTTCTTCTCTTCTAATACTTCTGTGGCCTGTCGGCCACTCTCCAATAACTTCTTGTATTTTGTGGAGTTTGTTTTGAGTCAGATTGTCCCATGATTTCTGCCATGTGTCTAATATAAATTTGTTTATGGTTGGTTTCAGAACTGTATATGGGATTTTAGATTTGTTCATATGTGTTTGAAGTGCTTTTTTGCGGCTTTGTCTGCTTTTTCATTTCCTTGGATAGCAATGTGACTTGGTATCCAGATGAATATGTTATTATTTTTAGAGAGGGTGTTTAGTTTGTTTAGGAGCTTCGTGATCCGAGGAGATGATGTGTCTTTGTTATGTAGTGCTAATAGGACTGATTTAGAGTCCGTGCATATAATAAATTTGGAAGCTTTGTGATTTGCTATTGTGACCTGATTCAGGTTTGGAAGATAGAAAAAGAAAGAAAGAAAAATCGGAAGTTAAAATCTCCCGATTGTTTGGGTCAGAAGTACAGGGCCGCGATCGAAATATGACCTGATCTAGGTTTTGAAATTAGAAGAAAGAAAGAATTAATAAACGGAAATATAACTCGTAGATCTAAAACAGATGGGCGATCCGAAAATGACCTCGACCTCCCCGGTCGAGGCGATAGTAGCCGGTAGTAAAATCTCAAGTAGGTCGGAACTCCCAGAAGTGAGGGAAGCCGTTCTTAGACGAGTCTTTGATGTATCCAGACTTTTAGTCTCATGGGAAAAGATAAATCTTGTTTTATAGATTACCGGAACATGAAGAAACCAGGATTAAAGAGAATCTATTGTTTTTATGTTTCCCTATTGCTGGATAATGGAGATAAACTCTTGTTGGAAATCGACATTAAAAAAAAAAAAAGGGTCGAATGTATTTAAAAAAAAACACATTCAAGTGGCCGGAAGAGATGGTACCCAGATTGGTGGGCGGAAGTAAATTTGATTGGCTCGTTGAACAAGAGGAAGGCGGTTACCCTTCTTGGGTGGGTGGAGCAGAAAATTCCCGATGTTTTTCATGCCGACCGGAAATAAAATTGTTCCGGTCGGAGTGTTTACTTAACTCGGGCTTTTTGGCTTGAGGGCAGATTAAGCCACGCTGCGCTTGAAAGAGGACGTTGGTTGTTTGGGGATCACATGCGGCTAGCTGACAAGATTAACGCAATACTGAGAGCCGAGAGTAACTGACTTCAGCTAAGACCATTTTGAAAACTTAGTCAACTTACGAACTGTTTTGCACAATACTTTGCAGAAGACCAGAAGTATTTAATTACGGCACATCACTCCCACCAACCTTGAGAAGTAATTATTTGTATTCTTATATTTTCGAATATAAATGTTGTTGATTTTTTTAAAAAGAAAAGATTCGTTATTCTTTTTTTCATATGACCAATCGGCCGCCATTAATCTCGGAAATCAGTTTCTATAGCAGATTTCTAGTCGTTTGAGATCTTAGCACAACGTGGGGCATTCGGCTAGATTTCCAGCAGATATAGATACCCTGCAATCCGTGGTTGATGCAGAAAATCCGATCTTGACGGCCAATTTCGGAGATTCTGTGAGCCCTTCAGCTCGTGGAGGACCGACGGGTTATATTTGGTGCCTTAATGACCCAGGATTTTTCGACCGGACTGTGACCACAGAAAAAAAAAAACCCAAGAAGAAACCACCCCAGGAACCCAGACAGCAAGGACGCTGAAACATTGAGACCCAGGGAACCCAGGAGCTTTGAACGAGACGACAGTTTAAAGAAAAACAAAAACAAAAGAGACTCTAGTCAATTTGACTTTTAAAAAAAAAAAAAAAAAAAAAAAAAAAATTTCTGAGAGAACCAGCAACCAGAAACTGAGGAGGCAAGGATCATTTAAAGGTAGGACACTCTTTTGTTTTTCCCTTTTTCTTTGTTATCATATATCTCTTGCCAGTGTTTTTGAGTATAATGAGTATGAGCGGGTCTCAAGATAGTTTGAATAGGGGGTGTCAGGAAGCTGATGAGGGTGGATTAGGAAGAGGAAACCTTCATAGGATATTAGGTGGGATGCGAGTGCCAGTGTTTAAGGGCGATTCTACCAGACTGCAAGACTGGATAGAGTCGATAGAAAAAAAAGAAATTGATCTATGGACTATCAGATAGAGAATCGGTGCTGTTATCATTTGAGGCAACAGCGGGACCGGTTTCGAAATCCATAAGAAGATGGATTGAAAAAGTCCCGGTTTAGGGTGGGAAGAATTGAAAAATAGAGTGATAGAAAAGTATGCTAGTGTTCGTACCGAGATAGAGGCAAATAGGAAGCTACTTAGGCTGAAGCAGGAATCTGGAGAAACCCCTTCAGAGTTAGGTGAGAGAGCGACCGAATTGGCGTTGCTTGCCTACCCGGAGGAGGCGGCTCTGGAATGTAAGGTGATCCAGGCCCAGCTGGTGGATCTATATATAGATGCCTTACAGGACGACGAAGTGAGGAATGAGATACTTTGTGGGGAGACCGACCAGGTTGGCCGATGCGTTAGAGTTAGCCCGAGATGGAGAGAGATTCTGGGATCGATCTCGAATTAGAAAGAGCCAAGCTCAGGAAAGAACTCAGGAAGGAGGGAAAAATATTTGGGAAAGAAGGGCCCCAGGCCCAAGAGGGGGACGAAGAATATCCAGGAGATAGGTAAGAATGGGGAGGAGGATACAGACCCGAGGCGTAAGACATGGTCAGTGTGGCGTGGATTTCATAATCCCCACCGAGACATAACAGGACGATTTGTTGGACCTGTAAGGGTGAAGGACATAGGTCTATGGAGTGTCCTTCAAGTAGAAATAGACCAGAAGCTAGAGGGATAGACGAAATAAGGATAGGCCTAGAGAATCTCCGGCATCTGGTCCCAAAACTGTCCCAAGAGGTCAGGGAAAGGCCTATGGAACAACCAGAGTAATTGGACCAGGGTGGCCCCAATTAGAACGATAAGCGTTAGATGTTGGAACTGTGGACAACCAGGCCATATGTCTGCCAACTGTCCTCATAGGAAGTGCTGGGGTTGTGATCAGTTAGGTCACGTTAAGAGGTCCTGTCCCAGACGAATAAGAAAAGAAAGCAGAACTGGGAATAGAAATAAGATAAAGTGTTGGGGATGCAGTGGTTTAGGTCACGTTAAGAAATACTGTTTTTTGGGGGCAAACGAGGTGATAGAGTCGGAGAGTTGCGACTCGGAGTCGGGGACAGATGATGAAAAATATCTGTTGCCGGCCCCAATGTCTAGAAGGGCACAGGACGGAGAGAAAGGAAAGCCAGAGTATTCTCACTCTTAACAGAGAGGAAAGGATTAACATGCAAGGTTGGGTGGGAGAAATTAAATTCGAGGCTTTGATCGATACTGGAGCCTCAGTGTCTCTAATAAGTAGGGTCGCTTATGATCGCTTACCGACCCGGAAGGGATTAAGAAAACCGGACTTGATAATCAGTCAAGCTATGGCAGAAAGATGAAGGTCTCAGGTATGACGTGGCTACCATTAAGAGTGGGAGGGGTGGAAAGGAACCACAAACTGTATGTGGCACCTGGTTTGTGCAACGAACTGATTCTTGGGGAAGACTGGTTAGAGCAAAATAGGCACAGTTGGAGTTTAATCCTCCTACGTTGTTGGTAGGGGGGCGGAGTGTCCTTAGGGGACAGCCAACAGGAGTAGTACCGATACTGGCTGAAGAAGAAATAAAAATTCCACCCAGGACAATAGTATCGGGTAAAGGTACGGTGGATCAGGGAAGGCGTTGCCGGGCGATATCTATCAGGTTTCTCCAATAGCGGGAGGGACGATGAGGAGATATCGTTGTGGGAATCGATCATTAGGGGGGTAAGATGATTCCGATCTTAATTGCAAACACATCTAGTAAGACAGTTAAAGTAAAAAAAGGTGAAGAATAGGACAGGCTCACCTATTAGGAGGGTTAGCCAAGTAAGGATACCAGGAAACTGTCGAAGGGAAAGGAACCCGACGGTGGGGGAGATAAAGGAGAAAGAAATAGTGGCTCCAGAGAGATTCAAGGAAGGATAAGAAACCTGTTGTGGAATAATAGAGACGTAGTAGCTAACATGATAAAGAGTAGGCAGGACACAAACAGTGAAAATGAAGATGACACTGGGAATCACCCACCAATTAAACTAAGACCCTATAGGACCCCAATTCACAAAGGAAATTAGTGGAAGAGGCAGTGAGGGATATGCTAGACGCGGGAGTAGTAGAAAGATCAGAGTCCCCTTGGAGCTTCCCCATAGTGGTGGTAGAAAAAAAAGATGGAGGACACAGATTTTGTGTAGATTTCAGAAAATTAAATTCGATAACGAAGCCATTAGCTGTCCCTCTACGTTGATAGATGACATATTGGCACTCTGTGGTAAGGCGGGCTGTTTTTCGACTCTGGACCTGAGGTCGATATTGGCAGGTGGCATTGGATGAGCCGGATCAGAAGAAGACAGCATTCGCGTGCCACGTGGGTTGTTCATTTCAGAGTAATGCCCTTTGGGTTGTCGAATGCCCGGGTATATTCACTCAGTTGATGTCAATAGTTGGGGGGTATGGAGGGGTTTGCTATGGCTTACTTGGATGACATTTTGGTGTTTTCAAGAACACCAGAGGAGCACTTGGACATTTGCAGCAGGTATTCGATAGATTAAGAAAGCACGGATTGAAGCTGAAGCTATCTAAGTGTCAGTTCTTGAAGGAAGAAACAAGTATTTAGGTTTCATTATTGATAAAAAGGGTATTAAGCCTGATCTAGATAAGATAGAGGTTATAAAAGCTATGCCGGAACCCACGACAGTAAGACAAGTAAGGGGTTCATTGGAGCTATAGGATATTATAGAAGATTTATCCCCGCATTCTCTCGACTGGCAGGACCTCTGATAGCACTGACAAAGAAATACGCCAGATTTAGATGGACGGAAGACTGTCAAGGGCATTTGACAGCCTCAAGGGACAGCTGACGGCCATACCGCTGCTAACATCCCGATTTGGAGAAACCGATGATATTGTACACTGATGCGAGTGACAAGTGTATAGGCGCAGTTCTAACCACCTTGTCCTAGTAGGGAGGGCCGGTGCCTGGTATACCGGAGGAAGTACCTATTTATTTCCTGTCCCACAGGCTATCGGAGACACAACAGAGATGGCCGGTAATTGAGAGAGAAGCGTACGCAATTATGTATGCAGTCCAAAAGTTAGATTTCTATTTGAGTGGAGCGGTGTTTACAGTTAAGACGGACCATAAGCCACTTAAATACTTATTGGAGGCAGATTGGACAAACAAAAAGATCCAGCAGTGGGCGCTAAAACTAAGTGGATATAATTGTAAGATAGACTACCTAGCTGGGAAGGAAAACACTTGCGCAGATCTGCTTTCGAGAATACCAAAGCAGCTAGAGGCAGAATCCTTAGGCTAGAACCTGGAGTAGACGATAGGGCCTACCAGATCCACGTGATTAATTCCCATAGACTTAAGGACAGGCCCAGATGGGGAAGATAAAGAAAAGGATCCTGAAGTTGTACAAAACCCTCATTGGAAAAGTATTGTGGAAGAGAGCCAGAGAGATAGTGAAATTGCCGCCCTTAGAGTAAAGGTAGAAAGGGACCACCTCTAAGTATGTGATACAGGACGGGCTATTGTATTACCTGTCAGGGAGGGATGAAGAAGTTAGACTTCGGTTGTTATCCCCAAACTTTTTGAGGATTGAGATGCTGGGGCAATGTCACGAGGGATTGGGTCACCTGGGGGTAGACAAAACTTATGAACTGATAGGTCGGCATTATTATTGGCCCGGACTGTTTCAAGAAGTGATGGCCTACGTGGGAGCTTGCATTATATGCCAAGCACAGAGCAGAGGCCACGAGACAGCTCCGCTGGAAGAGACGGATATTCCGAGTATCCATTCCAGAAAATAAGTATGGATATCTCGGGCCCCTACGGGGAAACGAGTCGGGGGAACCTCTATATTGTTAGCTTTGTGGATTGGTTGACCAATTGGCCGGAAGCATATGCCATACCCGACAAGAGGGCCCGGACGGTAGCTGGATTGATATTAACAGAAATATTCCCCAGGTATGGGTCCCCAGTTCAGCTAGTCACTGACAATGGACCCGAAAATGTTAACGAAAAACAATGAGAGAACGTTGCAGAGTCTGAACATCACCCATGTGACCACCTCCCCCTATCACCCACAGAGCAATGCAAAAGTGGAAAGATTCCACAGAACGCTGGCCGACATATTAGCAAAATTAGCTTGGAGCGATAGGGAAAACTGGGACTTGTATTTGACGCAAGCATTCCCGCCATTCGATTTTCAATAAACGAAACCACAAAGTTCTCTCCATATACCTGTTGTTTGGAAGGGATGTGGTCCTGCCCGTAGATAATTATTAAAAACCCCGTAGGAAGTATATGGGGGAAGATCACCATAGACTAATATTAGAGCAGCAACAAGATATTTGTACAGGCCAGGGGAAGAATAAGAAGGGCGCAAAACGAAATGAAACACGAGTTAATAAGGGAAAAAAGGAAATCGAGTTAGGTATAGGAGACCCAGTGTACTATAAGGTGCATGTAAGGGAGGGGAAGTTGGACCAAAGATGGAAACCCTATTACAGGATAGTCGAACAGACGGGCCCAGTCTCGTTCATGATATGGGATCAAGTGTCTGGTTAGGGTAAAGCGAGCCCACGCGAACGATCTAAAAATGGCAGAGATCGAGGAATGGGAAGTCCCTGAAACTAGAAATAGAAAACGATGAGGAAGGTGACCCTAGTGGAACCTGAGGACACAGAGACGGATGGGGAGGATGAATATGTAGATGTGCCCTGTAGTCAGGAGAGTGAGGATGAAATGGCTGAGAGGCCAGTAGCACAGGACAGAAGGGACAGTGCCCCTGATCCTAACCTAAGTGAAAGAAAATCTAGTACGGGGGAAGAGGAAGAAGTAATACCTACCTCCCACCTCCGAGAGAAATTGAGAAAAGAAGAATTAATAGAGAGTGAGATAGAACTACCACTCAAATTAAGGCTAAGGGGAGCACAGACATTGAAGCCTCAAGGGGACGTGGTTCCAAAACCCAACCCTGAGTAGGTAACTGATGTAGGAATGGTCTGGACTAAGTTCACCTGGCATTAGCGTAGTTAACCTAGGATATGTAGAGATATGTATGAATTAACGGAAACACTGATTGTGGTTGACTGTGGTAAAAAAAAAAAAAAAAAAAAAAAAAAATGGGGTAATTTTTTCTCTCGTCTCTTGCAGGGATGGATAAAACGAAACTAGTGATCATACTGCTCCTGGCAGTAACCACAGGTGCATGGAGGCGCAGTCAGAATACCATATTCAAGAAAACGAGTGAGGTGATCATAACCAGATCAAAGTGGCTGATCACACTAGTAATAGACCTTAGGCCGTATGGGGAGCTATCGACCGGTTGGTAAAAGAATTAGCTGAACTTAGAAAAATTAAGGAAAAGTTCACTGGGAGATATTCGAATAATGACAAGTATCTAAGGTTGTTAGAATTCTTGGAGCAGGAAACTTCTGTGATAGCATACCAGTGGAAGAGAACGCATAATTATCTGAGGGGGATAGAGTTGTTGCAAACCAGACCAAAAAGAGCGGTGTTACCCATAGTGGGGAAAGCCCTAAGTGTGTTGTTCAGAACAGTATCTGAAAGCGACATGAAAACAATCAGAAGAAAATTGAAAGATGTAGAAGAGGGTCAGAAAGTGTTAGCCCAGGTAGCTAAGGAAAGCGTGTCCATTTTAAACGTGACAAGAGTGGAATTAGCTAGGAACAGAGGCACTATAAACTGGCTAGTTAGTAGTATGAAAACCTTGCAGGAAGAAGTAGGTAATGCGACAGACAGGCTAATAGAACTAGATAATTTTGTTCAGCAGTATTTCCAGTTGATGGCAATCATTACCAGAGTACGACAGACGAGTCGGACGTTGATAACGCTACTGGAACATGTAAGAGCACAGTTGGACATGTTGTCCCTGGGACATTTGTCTCCAAGTATAGTGACCCCTAGTCATCTTAGAAGTATTCTCGTAGGTATACGAGCAAGGCTCCCTCATCATTTGAGATTGCCAGTTGACCCCACTAAAGAATTGTGGATGTATTATAATGCCTTGGGCTGTGTTACTTTACTAGAAAATGATAAACTATTGGTATTGTTGTCCGTTCCCCTACTGGATAGAGATAGTATTTTTGAAATATATCAGGTAATGAATTTACCCCTCCCCTACCCCCGGGCAGACCAAAAACTGGGAGCAGTTGCTCGATATAAAATTGAGACTGAATTTCTCGCTTTGAACTTGGCTCGAACAAAATTCATGCTGTTGTCGGAGGTAGAAGCAATAAAGTGTAAGAATGATGCCTTAGGGACCTGTAGCTCGGTAAGTCCCATATATGTAATGGGTAACCATAAGCTGTGCGTACTAGAATTATACAAGGGGGATAAAGGAGGGATACACAAGAATTGTCAGACTGAGGTGTTAACAAACATAGTATTACCTCAGGCTATCAGTGTGACTGATGGGATCTGGGCACTTGCTACCCAGACGGAAATTGCCCTATCGGAGGTATGTGAGGGCAAACCCACGAAGACAGTGAAGGTAATGCCCCCATTAGCTATGGTGAAACTACCATTGGGATGTTCGGCATTCGGAACATCTGTCTCCCTTCCCCCATATTATCAAGCGGTAGAGAAATTCGAGGAAACCGAATCAATTTCTAACTTACTGGGGACCAATATTAGTGATTGGGCGGAGTTGTGGAAACCCCTGGTTGAAGGAGCTCCTGAGGCCACGTTAAGAAAGATACCTAAACTGTTGGGGCCAGTTGAGAGGATTGATTTAGACCAGTTACAGGACAAGTTAACTTCAGTAGGGACATCGGATTCAGTGTGGAAGGGAACGTCGGGGGTTGTGATAAACTGGTCGATTATGATAGGAATTTTGCTGGCCATAGTGCTGATACTATCAGCAGTATACTTGTGGAAAAGACGTAGGAAAATATTAAGCGGGAAAGGAGCACTGGCAGGAGTGTGTGAGAGCGGAGAGGGAGAACCACTGGGTGTCTCTATGGAAGGCAGGGGAAACTCAAATGACCCAGCACCCATAATTGACACGAAGAAAGAAACTACACAAAGAAAAAATAAAAATAGTGAAAAAACTTGTGACGAAGGACTGAAGGCTGCTGTTAAAGCGAAAGCTTGTTGCTAAATCTATGTGTGTACACGTGTATTACAGGTGTTAAAATTCTGAACATAATCTACGGATTGGATTGAGTAATTGGTAAGGAGCGCTGAGAGCTCTGTTTGAATTCTATCCTACTGCATAAAAAGAACATTTAAAAGAGAAAAAAAAAACTCTACTGCATGATTAGTAGAAAGAAAATTAATATGAAAAAAAAAAAAAAAAAAAAAAAAAACTGAGAAAGAACTGGAACAATTGCATGATCAAGGAAGAAGTAAAGACGTTTTCTGTTTCTACTGCATGATTAGTAGAAACCTTATGTATGAATTGTTTTTGAACTTACCAGTTGGTAGGTGGGTTGATATGTCATTTACAAGTAAATGACAAAAGGCGAAGGGAGTGATGTGACCTGATTCAGGTTTGGAAGATAGAAAAAGAAAGAAAGAAAAATCGGAAGTTAAAATCTCCCGATTGTTTGGGTCAGAAGTACAGGGCCGCGATCGAAATATGACCTGATCTAGGTTTTGAAATTAGAAGAAAGAAAGAATTAATAAACGGAAATATAACTCGTAGATCTAAAACAGATGGGCGATCCGAAAATGACCTCGACCTCCCCGGTCGAGGCGATAGTAGCCGGTAGTAAAATCTCAAGTAGGTCGGAACTCCCAGAAGTGAGGGAAGCCGTTCTTAGACGAGTCTTTGATGTATCCAGACTTTTAGTCTCATGGGAAAAGATAAATCTTGTTTTATAGATTACCGGAACATGAAGAAACCAGGATTAAAGAGAATCTATTGTTTTTATGTTTCCCTATTGCTGGATAATGGAGATAAACTCTTGTTGGAAATCGACATTAAAAAAAAAAAAGGGTCGAATGTATTTAAAAAAAAAACACATTCAAGTGGCCGGAAGAGATGGTACCCAGATTGGTGGGCGGAAGTAAATTTGATTGGCTCGTTGAACAAGAGGAAGGCGGTTACCCTTCTTGGGTGGGTGGAGCAGAAAAATTCCCGATGTTTTTCATGCCGACCGGAAATAAAATTGTTCCGGTCGGAGTGTTACTTAACTCGGGCGTTTTTGGCTTGAGGGCAGATTAAGCCACGCTGCGCTTGAAAGAGGACGTTGGTTGTTTGGGGATCACATGCGCTGACCGGGCTAGCTGACAAGATTAACGCAATACTGAGAGCCGAGAGTAACTGACTTCAGCTAAGACCATTTTGAAAACTTAGTCAACTTACAAACTGTTTTGCACAATACTTTGCAGAAGACCAGAAGTATTTAATTACGGGCACATCACTCCCACCAACCTTGAGAAGTAATTATTTGTATTCTTATATTTTCGAATATAAATGTTGTTGATTTTTTTAAAAAGAAAAGATTCGTTATTCTTTTTTTTCATATGACCAATCGGCCGCCATTAATCTCGGAAATCAGTTTCTATAGCAGATTTCTAGTCGTTTGAGATCTTAGCACAACGTGGGGCATTCGGCTAGATTTCCAGCAGATATAGATACCCTGCAATCCGTGGTTGATGCAGAAAATCCGATCTTGACGGCCAATTTCGGAGATTCTGTGAGCCCTTCAGCTCGTGGGAGGACCGACGGGTTATACTATGATATTCATAGCTAGATCAATGGCTGTGGTTTCTGCACTGTAGATTGAGACTTCATTTGGTAGGTGTTTTAAGGATTCTTTTTTTTGAGAAATAGCAGCACAACCAACTTTTTTTCCTTGTTTGGATCCATCTGTATAGATGTGATAATGATCTGGGAACTTATTTTGTATTTTAATAAATTTCACTTGGTAAGTGATAGGGTGTGTTTTTGTTTTAGGTAATTTAGTCAGTTCTAAGTTTATAGTTGGTTGCTTTATGGTCCATGGTGCCGTGTTATAGAGTATGGTATGGTGTACTATATTGGTGTTGATTTTGATCTCGTTGAGGAGATCAGTTATTCTTAAGTTAAAGTGTCTGATTTTTTTTTAGTTATTTTGGTACAAGTCTTTGTATTTTGTTTTGGTGGTGCAGTCATAAGCAGGATTTTTGGGACAGGAGATGAGTTTGATGTAGTATTGTAGTGCTAATTTTTGTCTGTGTGACCATCAGGTGAAAGAACCATTGCTTTTATGTCATTGTTGAGTAAAAGTTCTGTGGGAAAATCATAGTAATATTTGTTCCATCTTTCCTTAGTGCATGAAGTTAAATGCCTTGAGATTAAATAGTGTTGCATTGAGATTTTTTGCTCAAACTCTTTTTACAATTCGACAATTAGTAGTAAAAATGCATAATGGTTATCCTCATAGGAAATAGAGCTGGCAAGATGAGTTCAAATCCTGGATGCAACTGTTTGCATTTCACATAGTGCTAATACTTTTAGGAAAGGTACAAATCCAACTAACTTTCCTCCAGCTATACATAAATAGCTGGGCAGACTAGGCTCTTTAAACTTGGTATGGTGACCAATCTAGGAGAAGTAAAACTCTGAATCCAAATCAAAAGGGCTCTCTTTTCGTTAGTCAAAACTACTTTTTTTGAATAGGAGGAAAGACGAGGAGGAGCCTCGTCTTTCCTCCTATTCAAAAAAAAAAGTCTGACACACAGCCACAGGGTCATTCTATGTCAATTCAACCAGGGCGATGGTAACACCCATCGACACTGAATTATTTGAAATTTGGCATAAATGTTCCTCTTCATGAGTTAGTAAAGTGTGCCAAATTATTTTGTGTTAAACCTTACAGTTTCGATTTTAAAGGGGGGGGGTTATAATTTTCCTATTTTGCCTCTAAATTAAGCCCGTGCGGTGTCGCAGAATCTCAGTGGGTTTTTTTTTAAATTAAAAAAAGAAAATTTCCATACATACAATATTTCTGAAACTTGATATATAAGGCAAATAAGGACTGTAGAATCCAAATATTTAACTATTTTAACCCTATACCTGATAGAAAATTTTATTTTGCTCACTCAAATGCATGACTCCAAAATCAACAACTTTTCACCGATGTAGCTTAGTATATAGAAAATATGTCCTCTTGAATTTTCATATTTTTTTCCTAACATCTACTATGTCTGCCTAAGTTCACCAAAGAATTTTGTGAGTGAGTAAAATCTACTTTAGAAGATATGAACCTGCCAAGTTCAGAGTTTTTTTTTCTGTGTACATGCAGGATTTCAGTGAAAGATTATAATTAAAGACAATCATCCTAATGCTCCATGAACTCTCAAATGTTGATATTGTGTTCAGTGACTTCTTAAACTATTCAATAATATTGTTTTTATTAATTTAAAAAAATATTAAACACATTTTGCAGATATTGCTTTTTGTATGGATAGATTGTCTTTAACAACTGGTAAACATTGCTTCAGGCATGATAATCAACAGTGCATAGAATATTTGTAGTTAGTGCTAAACATGAAATTGAAAGAAATTCTTTCTGTTTGGGCTTTTTTAAATTTCATTTTTATATTTTTTATTATTTTTCAATTATTTTCATGAAACAAAAACATTTGATTTTTTTCATTCAGAAGAAAGTGATAATAAAAATGAATATACAAGGAGTCTTTAAAACATTACATTTTAAACTACACTGTGCAATAAATTTTGTTGTGTATATAGTTAATGGCACAAAACATATCCTTAAAATCCTCTTCCCAGTAAAATGAATGAGATAGAAGAGCTGGGCACATAAACTTAATCAGCAAGTCTTTATTCTCTGTATCAATCCAAATTTTATTGTCGCACCAAACAAACATATCCTGAAACGACAAATTTCACTGTTTTTCTTATAGAGTTGTCCCAATAGAGAAGTCATATATTAGGTCATAGTTTTCATCTTCAGTACATTGTTTCATGGGTATCTCTGATGAGTGGAATAAATTGATGAAACTTTCTTGTTCCTGGGACTGTGGATGCATTTTTGAATCTCATGTTGAGGCTCCTCCTTGCTTCCTCAACTTCCTCCTTTTCAACAAGAATGAATTTGATACCTTCAATTGCAGATCTGCAATATTCAAACAGATTTTTAGAAATGATTTGTTTGGTAGTTGGTCTTCGGAGACTTTCTTTTGACACTATCCTTTTCACTGTCCCACCTATACCATCACATGATTGTTTACCATGACTTGTTGCAAAGAAATTCCATTTTGTATTGAGTCCAAAAATCTTTCTGATTGTTGCACAAATTGGCAAAGTTCTTATAATTCTTGTATTGCATTGTGCAACCATCTGTAAAATATTTAATATTTTTTAAATATTTGGCAAGGTAGGTGTGATTACCTCAATAATCTTTTTCTGTACCATATAAACAAATGCTACATCATGTGAGTTGTCACTCGACATAATGCAGAAACATTGATTTTTTCATTGCATTTTCAAGTTTAAAGTAGAGTACCACTGGATTTAAAGTACATTGTGAGGTACTCCGATGAAAACTCTGGATCTCATCTTGAACTATAAATTTGTAGTTCTCGGCAAAATTTCCCAGGAACAAAACTTCACAATCACTAATCTCCTCCTTTCTTTTCTTTAAGTACCTGGATTGTGATTTAGCCAATTAAGAATGAGGTACTAATTTATTCAATTGCAAAACAACTAGATCAATGTAAGCTTGACAGGATTCCTTTTGTGTTGTCAAAGTCAATCGGTCAGTTGTTATCCATTGGGAGAACTCTATTGATTCAGCATTATCAATATATCCTACGATAGTGTCATAAAGAAAATTTTCAAGCTGCCCTGATGATTTAGGACAGTTTAGACATCTATGAACCATACAGTCTCTGCTACTGGTATTACATACAATATATTTCAAGAGATCTTGATATGATACATTCAGTGGTTCCAGTAATAATTTCATGTTTTAGTGGATGGTGCATACACATACGGCACGTGTACCTGCACTACCAGCAAGGACACAGTATTTCAGCTTTAGACTACAAAAGTTTGAAAACTCCAAGGATACTGTCATGACTATTACGTTTTAATACTAACATAGTCTTTCCTGTCTGGCACCAGTTGAGTATATTCATCATCTTAGTAAAATGCTTCCAGTAGCTGTGCAATATCAGCAGGCAAAGACTTACCCCTTTTTGGTTCTGGCACAGCTAAAATACCTCTTACCAAACACAATTTGTGAGCCTTGCGTACAATGTGTTCTGAAACAACAAATACACATGACTTTTTTGTGTGTCCAGTCAGTAGGGGCAAGTATCAAGATTTGTATTTTTATGTTAGTTGATTCCACTCTCTTCACTTTTGTTACAAGAAGCTTTATCATTTTATCAAAACACTTAGCTTTATCTAAAATATCATTTTTGAATTTCAAAGCCTCATCATTCAACAGCTCAGAGCCAACATTTAATGACCTGCTTACATTGGTCTTTATACATTGCAATGTAGAAGAATTTTTTTCTCTTACCTAAATGAGCTTTTCCAGAGTAAGGAAGCCCTTTTGTTTTCATTGGAGAAATTCCAATAGCAGAGAAACATTCATTGATATTTCTCTTCTGTTTCTGCAGAAGTACTTGTATCAACCTTTTTCATTGCTCATCTGATACATGTCTTGGTTCTTCATTATTACTACCCTCTTCTGATTATGCAGAAGTGTTACATACGCCTATCGCTCAACGCTATACAGCGCTTCCATCAGAGACACAAAGAGAGTTAAAAGACATGCATACGAAAATTTGGCAATAAACAACGACAAAACATGATATTATTTTAGAACATAACATTTAATTCGAAGTTTGAAATCTTTTGGAATCTAAATACGACCGCCGACAAGCTAGAGTTTTTCAATGTCCTTTTGGTTGAATTTTCTTATTCAAAGTCAATATATATAAGGTTCATACGAAGGAAGTTACACTTATTTTGTTTGTATAGGAGTGGTTCATTTTCCGTGGTTAATTATTGTTCCGGTATTCATTCCTTTATCCGGCATTTTCATTTTGGTAACTTTGTTTCGGGAGACATTCTTCGTCTTCCCTCTCCCACGAGATGTTCACTGGCCGGCCATCTGGTATACACTGCCCAAGCCTGACAACAGGGATCGCTTGCCCTTCCTCTAAGCCGTGACGTCACCTGTATCAATACGTTTTGCTGACGTAGGCAAGCAGCGAGATAGTATCAGGCGATCGTTTCGTGTGCCTTCCTCTTTTTCGCTATACCTGCCACGGGCCATGAATAAGCAGTTTTTCTTCTTCCGATGAGCTGTTAGAGTCAAATTCTGTGACTTCCCCCCCCTCTTTCGGCGCCATCACATCTATCAGAACATTCTAAAAGTTCTATAATTTGATGGAACGTAACAAGAAGTAACTGCTTCAAGCCCTTTTATTTCCTCATCCAACACGTTTTGGTTCTTCATCATCAGAAAGAAGTTTGTGGATTTGTATTTGACAATTAGGGCAGTTTCTTGTCTGGGATTAGTACCAACATAGCCTTTGTTTTGTCTGCCATGTCCAATGAAATTGGTTTCAAACCGCCTTTTATTTGCTTTTCATGATTTTTAAATGGAATACAACATCTCTTTTCAAGCCATTCATATTTAGTCAACAAGGTCTGTTTGTGATGGCAACAGATAGTCTGTATTTTATCCTCATCACAATCTTGTTCTATAGGCAATAAGCTTTATATCCATCGCATCCAACTGATCAACTGAAATCACTCCAACCTGTTTATCATGGAATAAACCATGACATTTTTCAACTGTTAGCTCAGTACAAATAGAACAATAATGTTTGCCTCTAAAACCCTCTTTCATTCTTTCTTTTCAATAAAAACATTATTCCAGTGACGAGGAAGTTAAATCTGTAGTGAAGAAGTGGCTCAAAGAACAGTCAACAGAATAGGGATACATGCTCTCATTTGAAGGTGGAACATTGCTATTGAGAGAAACAGTGACAGTGAGAAAGTAGGGGTGGGATCCTCAGAAGACCAGTTTCATTTTGATGTATGATACATTATGATACATGTTCCTGTGTTGGTAATTATACCTGTCCTAAACTAAATGGCATTACTTTTTGACTCACCCTCAGATTTCATTTGTTTGTTTTTTTTAAATTAATAAAAACAATATTATTGAATAGTTGACTGAGCACAATATCAACATTTGAGAGTTCATTAGGATGATTGTCTTTAATTATAATCTTTCAATGAAATCCTGCACATACATAGGAAAAAAACTCTGAACTTGACAGGTTCATATCTTCCAAAGTAGATTTTACTCACTCACAAAATTATTTGGTGAACTTAGGCAGGCATAGTAGATGTTAAGAAAAAAATATTATGAAAATTCAAGAGGACATATTTTCTATATACTAAGATACATCGGTGAAAAGTTGATTTTGGAGTCATGCATTTGGGTGAGCCAAATAAAATTTTCTATCAGGTATAGGGTTAAAAAAGTTGAATATTTGGATTCTACAGTCCTTATTTGCCCTATATACCAAGTTTCAGAAATATTGAATGTATAGAAGTATTTTAAATTTTAAAAAAACAAAAAAACACTAAGATTCTGCGACACTGCACGGGCTTAATTTAGAGGCAAAATAGGAAAATTATACCCCCCTCTAAAATTGGAATGGTAAGGTGTAACACAAAATAATTTGGCACACTTTCTTAACTCATGAAGGGGAACATTTATGCCAAATTTCAAGTAATTCGGTGCAGATTTTAACTTTTTGCTGGTGTTTTGATATAAAGTCTCATTTGTGAATGTAGGGACTGAAAGTTTCTAGGGTGCATCAAAAGCTTAAGAAAAATGTTGTAAAATACAGATCATATTTCAATTTACAATAAATTTCTACTCTTAGTTTTATTGGAAAAATGTCTGACATAAATATCCCCTTCTAAAGCAATTTGGCAACTAGTATAGATTGATAGAAATTTAGGCTTTCATCCATAGTTTTCTTTTAACTCTTAAGGCAACAGCAAACAAGTGCTTTATGTGATGATCAATATTTCGTAGCATGTTGAATGAAGAACAGACAGAATAGAAATTTGGATAGACCTGTTTGACCTGTTTTCTTTCTTTTGGAAAATCTTACCACTTTTTAACAAATTGAAAAGTTGGCACCAAAGAAATAAATGCAAGTTGAGCTATAAATATCCAAGAATATAGATTATTCCAAGAAAGAGAGAAGAGGGGATTTGAAATAACGATTGTGTTCAATCAGGTGAAAAGGCTGGGTGAAAAGATTAAAAGGAGAATATTAGATGGAAATAAAAAAGAAACATGAAAATATCTGGGATGTAAGAGGTTAAATTGAAAAGTGTGAGGGGGGGGGGTAAAATAATGATGGGAACAAAAGAGATTAAAGAAAATGGGAAAAGAAAGGGAGAGGGGGGTAAACAACAGAATAACAATTGGAAAGTGGGGGGATAACAAAGATGAGAGAAAGAGAAAAAGGAGAGAGAGAGAGAGAAAAGAAAAAAAGAGAGAGAGAGAGAGAGAGAGAGAGAGAGAGAGAAAGAAAAAAAGGAGAGAGAGAGAGAGAAAGAAAAAAAGGAGAGAGAGAGAGAGAAAGAAAAAAAGGAGAGAGAGAGAGAAAAAGAAAAAAAGGAGAGAGAGAGAGAAAAAGAAAAAAAGGAGAGAGAGAGAGAAAAAGAAAAAAAGGAAAGAGAAAGAGAAAGAAAAAAGGAGAGAGAAAGAGAAAGACAAAAAGGAGAGAGAAAGAGAAATACAAAAAGGAGAGAGAAGAGAAAGACAAAAAGGAAAGAAAGAAAGAGAAAGACAAAAAGGAAAGAAAGAAAGAGAAAGACAAAAAGGAAAGAAAGAAAGAGAAAGAGAAAGACAAAAAGGAGAGAGAAAGAAAAAGAGAAAGACAAAAAGGAGCAAGAAAGAAAAAAAGGAAAGAGATGAAGAAAAGAAAAAAAGAGAGAAAAGGAAAGGAAAGAGAAAGTAAAGGAGAAACAAAGAAATTGGTGGAAAGAAGAGGAGAAAGAAGAGAATAATAAGAAAATGAGAGAAAAAGAAAAAAAAAGATGTAAATGAAAATCTAACTACAGCAGGATTTGAAACAAGAATGAGAAAGAAAAAATTAAAAAGAAAAATCAAGAGAAAAAGAAGTCACAAAGAAAATTTTTTTAAATTTAATTAAGTCTTAAAGGAGGAAATTAATAAAGTAAAAAAGAAAATTAAAAAATGAAATAAAATTGATGTTTGACAAATAATCCCATTTTGAAAAACATTTAAAAATTTACAAACTCGGAACGCTCCCCCCAACCTCCAGCCTAATGTAGATTGAAAAATCATAAAGAATTATGTTTTTCTTTGACTAGAATCGTAATATACTAAATTTTGGTAAATATATTTCAATGGATATCAGCTTTGAGAAAGATATTTATTTTAGATTATATTATATTTATATTATATTCTTTATATATTTTCTACTGATTAAAAAGATGCAGATAATTTTGTTTTTTAGTCTGATGATAATGATGATGATGATGATCTATAACATAAATGACAATTTCTGTCTGTCTGTATAACTAGTTGGCATCTACACTGGTAATTTGATCATGATGAAACTTTACATGCATGTTAAGCTAATATTCAGAAACAAGACGGGCTAATATAAAGACTCAAAATCTGTTTTCATAACACTAACTGATTAGGCTTAGTTTAGTTGGTTGGATTTTATGACATGTCAATCCTTGTTGGGTTATTTTATACCAAAGACGTTTTCTTTTATTCATTCTTGATGGATATCAAAATTATTTTTTAAACGTTTTATGGGACCTTAACAGGTACTACCACTCCAGGTCAGAGTGGACCTGTGAGTGGTGGTGATAAAAGGGTACTCCACACTCCCCAGAGTTTTAAAATTGGAACTTCACCATTAGATGCAGTTTAAGATTAGGCTTAGGATATTTATTTTTTTCATCCCTTTTCACCAGCACTGGACCAGGGAGATTGTTTATGCATCTGAGGTGGAGTGCCACACCTACCACCAACTTCCCATTTTACTGCACAGGTCGAAAATGATGCACTGAGTTGGTAAATTATTTGCAGAAATGCATCCCCAAAAAGATTGGACTCACATTCAATGGCTTAAAGATAAGACAGGAATGTTGTGTGAGACTCAGATCCAACTCTTCACCCCACAGTCTATTTAATTGATTCTTTCTTCCCTACAATCTATGTATTCATATTATTTTCTTTTCTTCCCCCCAAAAATTCCTCTCTTCTTCTCTTATTGAAATATAAATTTGACATCCAGAGGTTCAGTCTTAACCTTCTTCCCCTAAAATTATATCCTTTGTAACACAATTAGGATCAAGTTTTTCTCCCCCTCTACAATCAATACTTCTTGTCTATTAAACTAGCTTATTCTAGACCTAAGTCATGTGATCAAAATGGAATAAATAAAACTTATAAAATTCAAGGGGTTTAATTTGAATCAAGGCAATTACACTCAGTATATATATATATATATATATATATATATATATATATATATATCAGTCAATCACCCAGCTAGGAATTGCAAGATTCCTGATTCGATACCAGTCCCTACCAACTCAGCACATGAGTAGCACAAATTGGATAATCTGATCTGTGGGCTACTCACAGTAGGTGTGGTGCTTCTACTCAGCAAAACAATCTCCATGATCTAGCACTAGCAAAAATGGGATAAACTCCCTCGCAATCCAGCTGATACCAACAATCGTCCATTCTTTACTTTATATATATACTAGCTAAAATACCCGATCCATGACCGGACTAAAAAAAAAATAGGAACACCAAAGAGTGAGTGGGGAGAAAATAAGAGATAGGTATACCCAATTCGGGTTCATTTTTTATTATCTCATAAAATAAATTAGGGAGGGGGGTAGACCTTGTAAAAAATTTTTTTCAAGATAATATTAATTTTTATGCAAGTTTCATTGTGTTGAATAGGGGGAGGGGGGTAAATTTCACAGGGAAAATTGGTGGTAACTAATAAGAGCTAATTATTTATCAAATTTTTTAAAAAATCGCTGAGAATTGTCTAATGAATAAATGGTCGAAATAAATGTTATATTCGAGACGACACTAATATGAATGAATTAAAGTAACTTCTTAAGGTTTTAAAAAATGTTAATAAATTAATTAAAAATTATTAAAAGAAATCTCGAGATAAGAGCTGAATTTGAAAAACAGTCGGAAAATTAGGGTAACCCCCCAAAAAAACAGAACCCAAATTATTTATTTATTTTCCCATTAAACTAACCCTAAACTCCAACTCTAATCCTAATCCTAAACACCCCCTAGTTAAAATTAACAGTTTTATTACAAAATTTGTGGTTTTGTTTTTTCTGGGTCACCCTGTATACAGGTGACCCAGAAAAAACAGAACCCAAATTATTTATTTATTTTCCCATTAAACTAACCCTAAACCCCAACCCAAACTCTAATCAGTTAAAATTAACAGTTTTATTACAAAATTTGTGGGTTCTGTATTTTCTGGGTCACCCTAATGTTCCGACTGTTTTTCAAGTTCAGCCGAGATAAGTTCAAAAGACAATTTTTGACAGTTTTTCGTAAAAAAAAAGAAAGAGAAAAAAAAGGAAGTGGTGACTTTATTTTTTTAAAATCTGCCTATTTATTTATCATTAGAATTATGATAAATTAAATAATAAATTTTCTTATTCAAGTTATGTACATTAAAAGCATTTTTTTTAATAAACACGAGCTTAAACAAAGCTTAACTTAACATATAAACAGATACAAAATGTTAAGTTAAACTTCTTCAATTTATTCAACTACATCGTATTTTTATTTTTAAAATTTTGTTATTGTAATTACAACTATATGTTTACTTATTTATGAAATAAGTAGTTATATAATTTAACTACCTATTTTTGTAAAAGGCTTTTTTTTCTAAAACTCTTTTGTATATACGAAAAAAAATTAGATACTGATTAAAAACAAAGTTGAGTTATTATTAAATGTTTTCACTTATTATTGTTATTTACTTCGCTGTAAAAAACAAAGTTGAGTTATTATTAAATGTTTTCACTTATTATTGTTATTTACTTCGCTGTAAAAAATAATTCAATCGATAAAACCACATCTTTCTTACTAAATAAATATTTGTAAGATAGATTATTTCATTTCATTTCATTTCTAACTAAATTAATATTTTAAAGACAGGAATAAAAAGATGGCGATATGAATAAGATTTGATTTTTCATTAAAACATACGTTTGCTGTCCGGAGCAAAATAATCTTTTTCTAACACACTATAAAAAATAATTCAATGGATAAAGACTCATACAAATTATATATTGAGAAAGATTATTTTCTCTTCTTTCCAACCATATGAATATTTTTAAGATTGGCCTATAAATAGGTGATAAATTCCAAAATTTTTATCACTAAATGGTAATCGCTGTAACAAAAAGTCAGGCAGGGGACAATATTTTATCATCATTAGGAGTTGGTATATGGACAGTTTTGCAAATTGGGTGATTTTGGCTTAATCATATCCCTTAATCAGTAAAAATCAATAACCAAATTTGGCGTGTTTCTTAGTTAGAAGGATATTAATATGTATGCAAGATTTCGAATCAGAGTGACCTCCTGTTTTGAACTTATACGTCGACACGTACATACAAAAAACTTACTTTTATATATAACACATCACTCAATAAATCACAAACCTGACATATAGATGGCGCTACTAATAAAAAATTCATATGATTTTTATAAAGTACTAACTTTCAAATGGCACGTGTCAAAATTTGAGCCCAATCAGAATATTAGTTTTCAAATTAAAGTTATTCAAGTGAAGCTACTGCTGCAAATTTTCAAAACAGTGAAAAAAATCTAAATTTTGTGTGTTAATAAAACATTGTTTTCTGATGGGAAAATACTGTTCAAGCAAAGCAATGGCTTGATAAGTGTTATTCAGACTCTGCTCTGTTGGAAACTGGAAACAACAGTTAAGAGATGGTATGCTGACTTTAAATGCTGTTGTACAGACACAAATGATGCTGAATACTCAGGTCGCCCAAATTCAGCAGTTGTCCTGGAAAACACCAAAAAACTCCAGAAACTCATTTTGGCCAATTGTAAATTGAAGTTGCAGGAGGACTTGAAGATATTAGAAGGCAGTGTATTCACCATTTTGCATGAACATTTGTCAATGAGAAAGCCGTGTTCAAAGTGGGTGCAGCATCTGCTCAGTCGATCAAAAATAACGTGTCGATGATTCAGAGCATTGTTTGTAACTGTTTCAACACAACAAAAAGGAGTTTTTTGGGTAAATATGTGATAATGGATGAAACATGGATCCACCACTTCACTCTGGAGTCAAATTGGCAGTCAGCCGAGTGGACAGCAGTAGGTGAAAGCCTTCCAAAGCAACCAAAGAGGCAAATATCAGCAAGCAAGGTTCTGGTCTCCATATTTTGGGATGTCTTGCACATTGTATTTTGTTCATTGATTACTTTGAGAAATGAAGAACCATCAATAGCGAATATTATATAGCATCATTGGTGCATTTGAAGGAAGAAATCACCAAAAAATGGCCACAAATGAAGAGAAAAAAAGAGGTCTTTCACAAGACAATGCACCATGTCACAAGTTGATCGTAACAATGGTAAAACTACATGAATTGCACTTCGAATTGCTTCCACACCCACCCTATTCTCCAGATTTGGCCCCCAGCGACTACTGGCTGTTTGTAGACCTCAAAAGAATGCTCCAGGGAAAGAGATTTAGCTCCAATGAAGAAGTGATATCAGAAACTGAGGCGTATTTTGAGGCCAAAGACAAATTGTTCCATAAAAAAGGCATCAAATTGTTAGAGAAGTCTTGGAATCAGTGTATCACCCTAGAAGGAGAGTATGTTGATGAATAAAGTCGAATTTTGCCTAAAAGTTGTTGTTTTATTAGTTAGACCCAGGACTTATTGAGTGATGTTATATATATATATATATATATATATATATAAAATAGCAAATATCAGCACCTTTCTTGGAAATGTGAAAATCCAAGTCCAAAACAAAATTATATGTAAAAATAAAAAAATCAAAAAAAAAATCTAACATGACTAGACAATAAAACAATGAAATGTTGCAATGCATAATTATCTTTGTATCTTTGAGAACTTTTAATCAGATCTTCATTCTTTGATTGTTTTTAAGTCAAGAGATCTTTATTATATAGAGTGATTTATAATTATTGATTCACAATATTAAAATCAACAAAAAAATCACAAAATATAAAAACAAATTTGACATATTGATTCAAAACGTAGATAAAACAACTTATCTCAATTTGAAATATCAATACTGCTCAAATTTATTAAAATTGAATATTTCCCAAATTGAAAAATTAGCAATCTTCAAATCCCTTCTCTAAATCTCAATTGTAATACAAAATTGGAAGTTGCTTGGTGTACTTAGGAGTAAGACATTCATGTTTATTGAGTAAATTTACATGCAGCATCTAAACTGATAACAGGTATCTGTATCAGAAGGTGTCCTTTAACTCTTAACATCCTGTTGAGAATTTTTTTAAGTCCAGAGTCCAATTCCTTTAAGGATATATAAAAAAATGGCTAAAAATGGCCTTTTCATTTAAAGTTACCTGTTATTTCCCATAAATCAAAGACTTCTAAATATGTTTAATATTACATTTAAACAAAAGCTATCATTTGGGGTAGATTAGGAAAATGAATGTGACTTCCGGCCGGGTAGAATGAGGCGGTATAGGACGTTAAGAGTTAAGCAAATGATAATTTTTAAAAAAAGAAAAAGAAAAAATAGGTACTTACAAAAGAAACAAATGATGTGAAAACCTTCAATGTAACATGGTTTTGCATTATAGTATTGTCCAAAGAGGCTAAAAAAAGCCGGAAAATTATTCTTGGAAAATAATTCACCTGAAATATACAAAAAAAAATCAATAAAATTACATTTAAATAGACCAGTTCACAATGTAAACAATTTTTATGAATTCAGAAACAAAACAAAAATATAAGAAAAAAAAGATATAGCTGGTTGATTTTACTGAATATCAACACATAATGCATTATTTAAAACTAGCCTCTTCTATGCTAGCTCTCATGCAATAAAGTGTGTATATACTGTCTTTGCCTTGTCTCTGGCAGAAAACTAAACATATAAAGGGATTACATTCATTACTTGTCACGGTTTGCCTATTTGATGCTAGCAGATATGAGAGCTAATTACCTCCCATGTCTGCCAATAGGCGCTAGGTGGTATAGCAAGCAGCATTATAAAACCAGAAATGGCAAAGTCAAAACTCTTTTATCTCTGGCACATGAGAACATTCTTAACATGTAAGTCTTTACTCCTTCCTTTCCTTCCAGCTACATATCAAGGACTCAAAACTTTCTCTACAAAAAAAAATTTTTTTTTCTATTAGGACATTTCACTCATACAACTATGCATAAGCTCTTCCTTATATCTCATGTCATGTTTGTATTCTCTTCTGTTAAGTTTGCTCAGACAATAAAATATCCTTGTTATCACTTGTTGTGAATTGTTCTCACATTTATTCTGTATGATGAAGTGATAAATGCAACCAACTTTCATTCTTCTACCCACGTGACACTTTGCAAAACATTGTGTATGGAGTTTTTTTATGCCTAAAGGTTAGAAGTTTTCAAGAAAGGAATCACATTTGTAAAACAATTTTGATAAGTGAAATATTCCACCTACAAATAAGGTAATGTTTAGTTATTAGCTTTTTTGTTACTTTTAGGGATTGAAAAAGGAAATAAATTTAACTGATAAACTTCTCCAAGAAGGAATTAAGAACTGAATTTAAGTTTGCCATATGTACAAAAGAGTTATAGAAAAAAAAAACATTATTATAAACCAAAAAAAGAAAAGAAATTGTAATATGGACAATTGTAAGTCTTTAATTCTTAGCATTTTATTGTTACATTTTAATAAGGTAAAAAAATAAGGAATCAAATGAATCCATTTCTACCATTGAAAATCAACAGGCAAGGAAGCTCACTTAAAATAATAAAATTGTTTAAAAAATGTAAACAACAAAGAGATTATTCTTAAAATAAACAAATATTATAATACACTAATTCTTAGCTGTGTTTATTGTTAAATCTTTAATAAAATTTAGGAATGCAATTTTAAAAATAATATCTTAAATGTAAAAAAAAAAAAAAAATTTCCTAAGATAAACAACCATTCTACTATACAAATTCTTGGTGATTTTTTAAAAAATTTGATAAATCAATTTTCCTCTAATTTTATCTCTTACTCCTGTTTTCTCCTTCTCACTCTCTGGTGTTCCTAATTTGTTTTTTCTAGTCCGGTCATGGACTGGGTACTTTTGCTAGTATAATATATTGTTATTATATACATTTATTTATATAATACTGTATTTACAAAGTTTAATCTGGCACACGGCCACTTCCTTATGAGCAATACTATTATCATCATATTGCAATTCCTGACTCTCTTTAGCCACCCATCCCTATCAGTAATCACTCCTCTTCACAACATCCAGTTTCTCCACAGAAATGATCAATGTAAGTCTTTGCTGATCAGCCCACTCTGGCATGTCCATGTTCCTATCACACACAAACCATCCAAGTAAGATGGACACAATAGACACTACTGAAGAAGTAAGAACAAACTCATAAGTGACATTCTGTGGACACCAGTAATACTATAACTATTTTAAATTAACTCATTGTACCCAATAAGGGTTGGTATGTTCCATTAGAAATAAAATACTGGTATCTTTAGTTTAGAAGAAAATTAACTTTTTATAAAAAGAAAATTGTTATTTTTGTCCATAAGGACAATAAATAACTAGTCTGGCAAATGGTCATTTATTTCTGAGCAATACTATAACTATTCTAAATAAACCTATTGTACCCAAGAGCAGATTTTTTAAGTTTATATCTGAAAACCAAGTACATTAGAATGAAATCCAAAGCAAACTACATTGCAAACAATGTTATTGATAATATCACATAATGATAAATGAGTTTCTTGTAAGTTTGCTTAATTCTTCTGACAGAATTCATTTATCAGATGTTCAATATGTCTATGCCTAACAGAATATACAAAATCTATTAGATTAGTTCAGTGTTGTTAGCTGTCATTATATTAAGATTAACTGGTGTTAATTTATAGAAAATTAAAAGTAGTAATGTAGTTTATTGTTTTGGTCACAGCTTGTGAATTTTCTTGTGTCACCCAACAAAGTAATTATAAGTCAACCTATTTGCTAACTTGGAATGTTTATTAGCTTTTTGAAAATTTATAAATAAAATCAACAAATATTATAAATAAAATATTAGTATTATTTTGTTTTTAAATATTAGAAATACAGTGGTACCTTTACTTACAAGTGCCCCAACTTAGGAGTTTTCCAAGTTACAAACTATCACTCGGTCAATTGTTTGCTTTGTGTTGAGAGCTAAAATTTTAGATACGGGCAACCTTCAGATATGCTTATGTTAATAAGTTCACTAAAAACATTTAACTTTTTGCTTACTTTAAACTGCTCACAGCAACTCTAGTATGTGTCATTCGTTTACACTGAAAAATAATGTGAACACCCCTGCCATCTTTTGTTTTGTCTGTGAACCAATCCTGAAATTGGTACTTGATCCTTTTGCAATAGGGAACCAGTTGAATGGAATAATTTGGTACAGATAAATATTTTTTTTAAATAAACATTAAAACATATTACAGCACATAATTAGTTACATTCTATTTCATTATGTTTATGTTTTTATACAATACTGCAGTGATGCTGATAGCTTTTTAATTTAGTGCATCCTGGATGCACGGATTTGATTTGAATGAGTCCCTGGGAAATTTGATGGGTCCCAATTAAAGTTCTTAATAAATCGCAGAGTTTTTATCTATGAACAACTAAAGCCATCTAATCCCTACCTTGTACCCCATACAGTGTAATTCATTTGCAAGAAAATATTGAAATGTATTTACACTTAGCTGGAAATGGTTGGGGAAGAAAAAAAACACTGGTAAGCATGGATATGATTTTTCTGTGTTCTTTTAGATTTTTATGCGCCCATGACACAGGATATATACCTATTAGCATCTCTTATACTGTACTATTTTTAGAATTAGGGTGTTTGGCTGGGGGCTGGAACAGATTAATGGCATTTCAGTTTGTTTCAATGAGGAAATTGATTTACGATACCAATAAATCAAACTTGTAAGTCAGTAAGTCATGGTACCACTGTATTAGAATTATAAAAAAAATAGATTAGTTTTTGGAAAATTCAAAAAAATTTCAAGTTTTAAGCAAGGAGTTTGATTAACAATGTAATTATTCATTCTTGATGGGTATTCAACATTTTTTTTTTAAACTCATTTTTTTTCTATTTAACCCATAGATGCGACCCTAACAGGTACTACCACTCCAAGTCAGAGTGAACCTGAAAGTAATGGCAATGATGGGGTACTCCACACTCCCCAGAGCTCCAAAATTGGAACTTTACCATTAGATGCAATTTAATATTATACACAGGACATTCTAGAGGTAAACAAATCACATTCATTGAATAGGATGATTTTAGAAATAACAGAAAAAAAAATAATTTAAGAAAACAATTTTGGGAACTATCGAATGAATTACTTTACAGAATTTGATCTATATAAAGATATTTTATTAATATTGTTCATGTTCTGTGTAAAAATTCTCTTTTTTTATCTTTGTTTTTAAAGATTGATGTAAGATAGTAAAAGAAGATGCCCAAGGAGATATAACAAACAAATAATAATAATTGTATATTCATTTTTACATTTTTTATGTAGCTGTTTCTTAAGAGTATTTCCAGATAGTTCAATATGTTCATTTACATGAAGTTTAAACAACTTTATCAGTATTTTAACAAATTCTAAATGTCCTCTATATTTCATCTCACAAACATCTGTTTCACTGAAACACTATCTCGCCAAAAAATAGCAATTTTTTCTTTATATTAAACATTTTGCCAGAAAAACAAAAAAACAAAAAAAAACAAATATTTGTAACATTTGCACAAGCTGTTCACAGACAGTCCACCGTTCAGATTTTTTCAAGTGTCCAATAAAATAAATAATGTGAGATTTTCACTGTACAGCTCAGAATGCACTTATTAACTGGTATTAGATAAAAGCAAATGGGTAAATATGGAAAATTAGGGTCAAATTACTTATGTAGAACTAATATATATATATATATATATATGGTAGTTTTGTCTAGTATTGGAGAATTTAAAATAAAGTGCTCAATTACAAGTGTAAGAGCTGTATTTATTTATTTAATTATAGTGTACAATACATCTAAGGTAGGATTGTTACCATTGGTTTCAAAGCAGCATGTTAATATTATAATATGTTAGGATTAGTAATACCTGTTAGGGTCCTATCTATGGTTTAAATAGAAAAAAGTAAGTTAAAAAAAATGTGTTTAAAAAATTGAGTTTTAAAAAATGGCAAATACAATCAAGGATGAATAAAACAAAACATCCAGCATAGAATAACCCAACAAGAGTTGACATGCCGTAAATTCAACCAACCAATATTACTATAAGAACAATTACAAAGAAATAAGTTTGGCTACAATAAATTTAGCTATGAAAGAAAGTTATAACAGAAAATAGAAATCATTTATTATTTATATCCAAAGGAAAAAAAAAAAAAAAAAAAAAAAGAAATAGATTAAACAGAAATGAATTCAGCTAAAACTAAGAATTTTTTCATCTCAACTCAAATTTGCCAATTGGACGATGACATTTGCCAACAGCAAAATTAGGTTTTCAGTAGAAAAATAAAAATAAGGAATAAATTTTTAAAAAAGGTGAAACTTTAACATAATGAAAATAGATTTTGAGGTGAGTGAATTGAATCTTTGCCAAAAAGAAAAAGAAATGTTCATTAATTTAAGTACTCAACTTGTTTAGGTTTTTTTTTTATTATTATTGTTGAATGCAATCATTTTTAAGGTCAAATGAAGTAGCATGTTTATTTAGTAAAAAGGCTGTTGAATATATTAAAAAAAAGTATATACACACAGTGGCAAGCTATTATACACACACACACACACACAGAGAGTACTGAAAAGTTCTTGGTCCTACCAAAAGAATTAATTTTTTTTTGATGGCTTAAAGAAACATGAGAAACAATGTTGATTGGTTTATTTTAATGGCATGTCAACCCATCTAGGGTTATTTTATGACATTTAAGGAATTATGTTTATTGAACATTCATTTTTACATTTTTTGTGTATTTGTTTCTTAAGAGTTTTTGAAGGCTTTTTTTTTTTGGCACAGAGTTTAAAAACCAGATAGAAAAAACAAAAAAAAAAAAATCACTATATCTCGATAGGATACACTAAAATTGAATCCCATTCCTCTCATAACATTTAACATTACTCTCCCACTACTAATTCAAATATCATAAAAAACCATCAGGACATTTTAAAATCAAACCTCAAATTAAAAGGCATTTTTAAAATACAAGGCATATTTGCCTACTGTCCACTCCAAATAATTTCTGAGAAATGATAGGAAGCAACAACAGACTAAGTAATAAAATAGGTATTTACCCAATCCATTCACCACATGTAGGATGTGACACAAGGTTGCAAGTAAAGATCGAATTTGCTATTCAGTAGTAATGGATCTGCAAGTCTAGCTTGCTAACATGGTTACATCATGATAGGACTAAGTAATAAAGTAATTACTAAGAATCTCACAATAAAATCCAGTAATTTTGTCAACCATGTAATATTAGGAAAAACCTATGCTACAATCACCTTAAATTCCTCAATTTGCTCACTAACTTCACAATTAAGAAATCTTTAAAAATGTATTAGAATTTTTTTATTACAGAAGTAAAAATGTAATTTACTTACTGGATTGCACACATTGCCTAAAACAATATATTGGAAAGTCTTATTTTAGATTCAGACACAAAATTAAATCTATGGATTATAATAAACTATTCTTTATAGAACAACATTTCCACTCAAAAAAACATGACTTTAATAGAGATGCAAAATTTACAATCATAGAAAGGAATGAAAAACATCCATTGGACAATATCACAATAATAGAATCACAAAAAGTTCAAATGGATAAAACATCTCAAAATAGCTTTAACATCAAACTAAATGACCCTGAAAATGCTGCTTTGAAATAGAATGGGAAAATGGGTTGCCACAAAAACATCTAAATGAACAAATGTCTAAGTGAAATATTTAATTAAAGCAGTTACAGCGGATTTGAAACAATCCTCCTCCTCATCCTCCTCCTGGCTGCACTGGAGGGATTGCCTTCCTATATAAAAGGATCTGAGAGTCATATAAGATAATGGTATACAGTTTATAAAACAATCGGCTCAAAACACTTGAATACTAAAAACAGTCATCAATTAATGAATGGGTAGACTACATTACTGGTCGATTTTTCATCATATCTTTTGTGCCATATCAACTCTTAAAAACCTTTTCTCGTAATCATGACCTAAGGTCAAAATTAATTAAGAAAAATTTTAAAGAAAACAATTAAAAGTGAAAAAAGTCATTAAAAATAAATATTATTCCAAGTGAAAAGGAAACAAAAAGATGTGACAAATTTATTTGGTAATTATTAACAGTATTCCTTTTTCCCCCAAAATGTGTAAAATCTAAAAATCAATGAAGTTCATTACAAACGATTCTGAAACATTTTTGAAAAACTTTATAAAAAAAGAAATTCTTAAAAAACAATATAAGCATGTAGTTTAGAAAAATCTTTTTAACAATTCCCAATTTTTTTAAGTAAAACTATTTTTGTAATTATTATTTTAGAATAAAATAACATTAATTGTTATGATTTGTAAATAAAATGGAGTTAAAGAAATGTACTTAATAGAAAAATATAACAAAACCATAAAAAGTGACTATAATATATCAAATAATTATCTAAAATTAAAATTAATTAGAATAAGGGATGTTGTAACAATTTTAAGATTAATACAAAAACTAGCAAAAATTACAGATAAATTAAACAAATATAAAGTTTATTATAAATTCAGTAATAAAAATGACTATATCCATTTTTACTGGCATCATAATACCAAAACAAATAAATGGAATAATAATGTTTTTCCCTAAAAGCCCTCAGAATCTATGGCCACAATTTTTTAATTTAAATTTTCCTAAATTGTTTTTTTTATAATTTCAAGGGAATAACTAAATAAATCTTTGATATTATATGTTAAAACTTTGATGTAAAATAAAATAACTTTTTTTTTACATCATTTTAACCTTGTGAAGCAGCATTTTTTTTTGTTGAAAAATCAGGAAAAAAAATCTAAGTTTAGTTTGGTTTCTTAGTTTAATGGCATAAATTTATGCCATTAAACATGGCTTCATGAGTTATTTAATCCCAAAGCCTTCCTTGTAGAAGAACAGTAATGGCACTATTTAACCCATAGCTAAAATAGTCATAAAAATATACTACTAAACCAAAAAAGTCCAAAAAATCAGAACATTTCTGGAAACCAGAGGTATTTTATCTTAAATTAGACCTGAGCAAGATGTGGATGTGCAATTAGCATAATGGTTATCATCATAGGAAATGGAATCAGTGACCCAAGTTCAAATCCTGGACATGGCTACTTGCATTTCACTTTGAACTAATATGTTTGAGGAAGACATGAATCTATCTGTTCTTCTTCCAGCTATGGGCAAATAGAAGGGTTGACCGTGTTATTTAGCCTTGATTAGACAACCAACATAGGAAAATGAAAACTCTGAATTCAAAACAGCTTTACAATTTTTATAATAAATTTGCACACACAAATTCTACAATTAATTTTTTAATAAAACTATCAACTTTAAAATACCTTAACTTTTCAACAAAAAATGAGAGAAACTAAAGTTAGAATCGCCACATTTCCTGTTATACTAAGTAAAAGTCATCATTGGGGTGACCTGAAGTCGGTATCAGCCAGTCAGTGAGGGAGTCTATCCCCTTTTCACTAGTACTAGACCAAGAAGATTGTTTTGGTATCTAAGGTGGAGTGTCACACCTACCATCAGCTCCTCACTTTACTGCACAGATCCCTGTGTTAATCATACACTGAGTTCACAAGGGCTGGTATTGAACCTGGAACCTTGTGGTTCCTTGGCTGACACTCTACCGACTGAAAGAGTCTTCAAAAATAGCCACTGTTTAGCCACACTAGCCCAATGTGGAATGGAAAGAGGTAATATAATAGAGAAATGACAACAATAAGTGAGAGATGAAATGTCAAAATATATTACTAAACACTTGTACATTAAATTTGAAGGAAGAGTTTATTCTCAACTTGAAGAGATTCCAATTTTTAAAGGTGGTAAAACTTATTGATTGTCAGGAAAAGAGGAAGAAAAAAAAGATAAGAAAAGTAAATATCAGAAAAATAAAGCAACAGTTTCTTCAACACACAACAATGATTTTGGAAGATAGCAGGGGTGGAATCTAAGAAAATGTTGGCATGACTTCTGAGGTGAATTGTTAAGATCTATATATTGTCTGTAGTTTGGCTCATCTCCCATATTTATTTGATTAGTTTTCAAAGGAAGAAACAAAGACAAATGTCCTAACTAAAGTACCAGTATTCTTTAGAAGACTTGGATCACAAATGGATGACAACAAAATAATTTAGTACTGATAAAAGACATCCACACCACAGAAAATACTATATTTTTTATATCATTCTCTCTCTCTTATATAATATATATATATATATATATATATATATATATATATATATATATATATATATATATATGCAGAGATGCTGATAGCTTTTTGATTTAGTGGGACGCACATATTTGCTTGGAATGAGTCCCCGGGAAATTTGATGTGTCCCAACTAAGTTTCTTAATAAATAGAAGGATTTTTATTTATGATTTGGGGAAACAACTAAAACTGCCTAACTCCCTACCTTGTAACCTATCCTGTGTAATTTGTTTCTAAGAAACTATTGAAATGTATTTATAGTTAGCTTGAAATGGTGAGGGAAGAAAAAAAGAAAAACACATGCATGGATATGATTTTACTGCATCCTTTTATATTTTTGTGCATCAGGGACGCATACCTATCAGCATCTCTGTATATATATGTGAGTGTGTGTATAAATGACCAAATAAGTTATGGGATTTAATAATGTGGGAATAATTCTATTCAGGATCTTTTTAACATAGCTATTTTAAATTTGGTAATCTACACAGAGAGTTCAGTGTATGATAATTCGATAATTATATAGAGAGCAATACTTATAGGACTGATAAAGAAATTTATAACCCTTAACATGACCGATATTTAAATCTTTTTCTTTATCAATCCTAATATATATATATATATATATATATATATATATAGGATTGATAAAGAAAAAGTATAGATATCTGTCATGTTAATGGTTTAAATTCAGGTATTTATATATATATGAGAGTATGCAAACAGTTTGTTTTGATATGGCAATAGCCAACAATTTTTGGGAGAATATGTGCTTAATTGAAGTCATACCTTATTTGAAAATTAATTAGTTGATAATTAATTTTCAAATTAGGTATGACTTCAATTAAGCACATATTCTCCCAAATATATATATATATATATATAAAGTAGTCATATCTTATGATCTGCCATGTTCAAATATCAAACAGATTCCAAAGGCAACATTTGAATTTAATGCTTTTTTAAATGCTTTTAAAAAAAATCATTTTGTAATTTAGTAAAAAAAAATTCTTCATTTTTTGGAGAAGTAAAAAAAATCATGAAAATGTTTTAAACCAAGGGTTTTTAAAATACTATTTTGAATATAAACCAAATCAACATGGGTTCCTACAGATTATTTTTACAGACTTTTTCTCAATGAGGAACTTTTTATGTTCAGACCTTCTTCTGGATCTAATTTGGTATTTCTCAGTTTAGTGGGTGGTGACCTGGGATGCTTAAGGATGAAATCCTGGTGGCTCAGTAGTCCATTACATGCAACACTCCACTTTGGACCTTACTTAGGCTAGATGGGGGGGTCGGAGAGGCCCCCTCCGATCAGACAGCTGGTCATGTCAAGACCTATCACCTATATGATTGTCCCAAACCTTTTTATAATATATGTGCTAGAAGGCAGTGGCTGAGAGTCTTAATGTCTTGGTATGTTGTTAAACGCTATCTGATGGTGAGGTTCCAATTCTGTAGTGTGAAGCACCCCTTTATCGCCATTACTCCCAAATCCAGTCTGACCCTAAGTGGTAGTACCTGTTAGGGTTATATCTATGAGTTAGATAACAAAAAGAAATGAGTTTCAAGAGGTGTATTTAAGAGGGAAAAATTTAGTACCCATCAAGAATTGTTTTCTACCAAACTATTGCTATAAATCTATTTCAAAATTTTATAAGCATTAAATGATCCACTGGAGTTGATATGCCGTAAAATAAAACAAACAAACAAAGCATGTTTTGTGAACTTTTCTTATTATTTAGAAAGAGAATGTTTATTTCTCCCACAATTGAGTTCAATTAACCTCTTCCCTGATTATCCTGTGATTAATTGAAATTTCATTATTATTTATTAGTGAATAAAGTATTTGTCAATTTTTATTTATTCATTTTTATTTTTTGCTGAACATCTTTTATCAATGGAATTTGACAGATGTGTATAAAAGAAATATTGTGTTAAAGAAACTCTTAAATTGTAATTGGTCCTTTTCATAAAAATATGTTCTAAGTAAGATATGTTCAAATTTACACACAATATTAAATGTTAAAATTCACAAATATTTTCCTACTACTTGTTTCATCAATGTGGATCTTCAGTTAGCAAAATGGTTTGATTTATTTGCTTAATGGCATATCAACCTTTGTGGGTTATTTAATGCCAAAACCATTCTTGTAGAAGAACAGTAGTGTTACTATTTAACACATAGCTGGGGGTGAAGAGGTTTATACCTTTCCTAAGGGTATTAGTCTGAAAGTGTTATGTAATACCACGACTAGAGTTTGAACTCACTCACTACAATATGGCAGTTCAGCATGTTAGCCACTATGCCCCGGCAACTCTCCTTCAGAAAAAATGGATCAAATTACTACTACTATTAATAATAATAATAGTATGTGTGTGTGTGTGTGTATATATATATATATATATATATATATATACAAGTTGCAACAAAAGTCAAGGTATATGTTGCATGTGTTTTATCTACTCTCCTTTATGCTTGCGAAACCTGGACCACATACAAGAAACATCTTAAACGTCTCGAGTGCTTTCACCAGCAATGCCTGCGACAATTACTAGGGGTGCACTGGCAAATGTACGTCAGTTCTGAAGCAAGCCAAATGTCAAAGCATAGAATCTCTCATAATCAAACATAGATTGAGATGGAGTGGGTATTTGTTAAGGATGAACGATGGGCGACTTCCTAAACAACTGCTCTATGGGGAACTTATAAACGGCAAGCGTTTGGCTCAAGGTCCCAAGTTGAGATACAAGGATTGCCTAAGGTCAACCTTGAAAAAATGTGACATCGATGTGAAGACCTGGGAGAGTAAGTCTTTGGACCGTGGGCAGTGGAGAAGAGCTGTGCAGAAGGGCATGGAAAGGTTTGAGACCGGCCGTATACAGCATGAACAGTTGAAGAGAGATATTCGCAAGAATAAAGAACTAGACAATCAAGGGCTTCAAATCGGTCTACTATGTGACCAGTGTGGAAGGCTATGTATGAGCAAAGCTGGCCTGATCAGTCACCAATCTGTGCAGCGGCGGGATGGACTAATAAAATACCCTGTGCTCCCTGGAAATACCTGTAATTGTGGGAAGGTGTGCAAGACTTTGGCAGGACTAAAGAGCCACTTTCGTGCAGCTCATTGTTGAACTTTTTTGAAGCTCACCATTATATTGTTTGAACTATTGAGTTTTTTTTTAATTTTTTTTTATTGTTACTATATCAAGCATTGGCAATACTTGAATACGAGTTTGCTGCCATCATATATATATATATATATATATATATATATATATAACCCCACCATACAAGCAGACTGTGACACAAGGTCAATTTTCAAGTGGAGTTTAACAGGTTTGAATTCAAAGTTTTCCTTCTCCTAGACCAGTTATCATACCAAGATTAAAGAGCCCAGTCTGCCCTACTATTTACTCTTAGCTGGAGTAAGAATATTTAGATGCATACTTTTCCCAAGGGTATTAGCACTATGTGAAATATATATATATATATATATATATATATATATATATATATATATATATCTTTTTAAACGTTTGTAAAGCTAGATCAAAAATTTCCTTGCAGCTAGTATGGCATATTTTCTTTGGAGACGATGCCGCTCTATTAGCACACAGCCTAGAAGACACTCAGACCATTCTTGATAAATTCTCTGAGACCTCAAAAGCATTTGGACTTACTATCAGTATAAAGAAAACTGAACTACTGTAACATCCCGCAACATGCAATCCACATCGTGTAAATCCATCTGTCTTCATTGATGGAAAAGCTTTAAAAATTGTTGACATGTTTAAATATCTTGGATCAACTGTCACGTCTGATGGAAAAATGGACAAAGAAATCCATTCCAGAATAGATAAAGCAAGCACTGCATTCAGCAACCTGAAACATTGATTATGGAATACCAAAAATGTATCTCTTAAAATAAAAATTGACATCTACAGAGCAGTTGTGTTGAAATTTGGACACTTTACCGCAAGCACATAAACCAACTTGAAGCTTTTCACATGCGTTGTCTTCGTGCCATTTGTGGTATAAAATGGGATAATAGTGGAAAATAGCACAATATTAGAAAAATGTAACATTGCTGGCATTGAAATCTCACTAGCAAAGGTTCAGGTGGGCTGTTCACGTTGTCAGAATGAATCTTCCAAAGAAGATATTATACGGAAATTACCAAATGCTAAGCTTTCTATTGGATGTCCACACTTACGCTATGAAGACAAATTGAAGGTCAATTTGAAATGTTCAATATTAACCTGAGTGCTTGGAAAAATCTAGCATCAAATTGGAAAGAATGGTGTAAGACATGTTTCGCTGGATTAAAGAGTTTTGAAGAAAATAGACTGAAACATCAAAATCAGCTCTATCTAACTTTAAAACAAAAACATCTAACTTCTGCTTTAGGAAATTCCATCTGTCAGTGTGGCTTCATAGCTCGCAGCAAGGCTGGGTTGCTATCACACTCAAGGAAACACAAAATGACTTTTTGATAGCATGCACATGGGAGGAAACAAAGCACTCACTACTGACCCTCATCTATCGTTCACGATAAGAGAGTCCACCATATATATATATATATATATATATATATATATATATATATATATATATATCATGCGTTGTATGCCTTTATAAAAATTGAATATATACTTTATTCAGCAACGTTTCTAAATAAACAAACATTCTTATTCACTTCGTTGATTGGATGGTCAGCTCTTGTTTCACTAGTGTTTCAAAGTCATTTCTGTCGGTGGGAAATCGTTAGTATATACCGCTGATGAGACTTAATAAAGTCGAAACAGTCTGTACGGTATTCTACACATCGAGCCATCCTTTGCTGGGATTACACTTGTCAAGTTCATTTTCTATAAGAAAAAGTATCGAATTTTATGCGATACATGCGTTGTAAGTGCCTTTACTTGAGTATCAGAGTTAACAGAAATAATAGGAAGAAACACAATGAGTATTAAGGCTAGGGAAAAGGGGTTTACTAAGCAAAATTACAAGGTGAGAAGAATAATTAGCAATTGCTAGGTTGAATTAAAAAGTCCTGTGAGATCTCATTGTTTCTATCTTCCAAGGTTTCTTCAGTCATTATTCAATGGAAAAACAGACAATTCCATTTTCATTATTTAGGTACTATATGACAAATTTATAGCAAGGGGTCAAATCAGAGGATCAATTGTTATCTTTACTTAATTTTTCCTCTTAGTTCAGAAAATATTGAACAAAATGTAGAGTAGTATAAATTTTGTTTTTATATTTTATAACAGGAATAGTTTAATATTGTTTTCTTGACAGCATGGGAAAACTATTTATTGTAGACATATTGTAAAATTGAATAATTCAAAAAGATCTTCAAACATTGGGGGGTGGGGGGATTTGTTTCAGTGCCAAATTGAATTTCAAAATTTCTCATGGGTAAATAATTGTTTTAGTTTCCTAATTGTATTTTTTGGTACATTTTATATTCTTAACATCTGCTAAATATTTGATCATTAAATTTGCCTTGGCCAATTCTGTATAAAAATGGCAATTGGTTAGTTTTATGGCATGTAAACCCTTGATGGATTATTTTATGCCAAAATTATTATTTCTTTAATTATTTTTTTCAATTATATGTAACTTTTTTTCCACAATTATCAAGTAATTATTCATACTAGCAAAAATATGTAACCTCAGTTTTTTAGTTGCCCCTTTATAAGCAAGAAAAATATATAAGTAATTATTTGTATTAGAACAAAATATGTGCACTCCAGGCATAAGTATTTAAGTTTTAATGTAATAAGTAAAAGTCAGACAGCTATCCTCTTTTCACTAGCAGTAGACTAGGGAGATTGCTTTTGTGTCTGATGTGGAGTGCCACACCTATCATCAACTCCCCACTTTACTGTACAGATCCAAGCTCATGAGCTGAGTTGAAAGGGGCTGGTATCAAACCTGTAACCTTCTGGTTCCTAGGCAGATGCTCTATTGACTGAGCATGTTTAATGTAATAAAATATTATATTAAATTAGAAAGACTAATGAAACTTTAAAAAAAAACGTTACACTGAGTTTTTAGGATTGCTTTATGTGTGTGTAAATATTTAAAAAATATTAATATTGGGCAAAGTTTTGGATATCTAGGGAGTGTGGAGTCACCCCTTCATTGTCAGTACACCCTGATCCACTTTGACCCGGAATGGTAGTACCTGTTAGGATCCCATTTATAGGTCAAATAGATCTGTTCAAAAATTATTTGTATTTGATAAGATTATGTGCAAAAAAAAAAAAAACAAATCTTAAACAACTACACAAAAATATAAAAATGAATTCCCTAATCTCTAGGCATAAAATAAGACTAGACAGGTTGACATGGCTTTAAAATCAATCAATCATCAATTAGAGTTGTAGAACTGGTTAGGGTGACATAGGTCAACTAGGTCTGTTTGAAAATTAATTACATTAAGAATACTTAAAACACATATAACAGAGTACAAATTGTATCAATCTTTGGTTTTAAATAACCCAAAGGGGTTGATACAAAGGTAATTAATCTCAAAGGTTAGGTCTCCAAAATGTTGGAGATGCAGGGAAACTGTTTGTGTGGCTATTGGCAATACTGTAGTGTTTGTTTTGCAATTGCTTGCCTCTGCCCTTGTGCGTGTCTTACTGCCATGCTCAGTCTTGGCAGTTGTTTCTGATGGACCTCTTAATTGATCCTACCACCAAGTGTGAAGTTTGTGCAGTTATTCGTTTTTTTTAATGCGAAAGGCATTAAACTGATTGAAATTCATTGCCAATTAATTGAAGTGTATGGCAAGTCGTACATGAATGTCAAAAATATCTGCAAGTGGTGTAGGGAGCTTTCAATGATGATAAGGTTCAACGTTTCCTTAACAACAATGGATTGATACAAGGTCGTTTAAAGTAGAAAGCCATGCACACACTGAAGCTCATTGGTCATTGAAAAAAAATGTGTGGTTCCTGTGACCTTTTGGGGTGCCTCAGGTAGCAGGCAGTAAACCCAGCCCTGCACCTTTTAGGCAAGGAGGCAGGTACTACCTGGGGGACAGCCCCCCCCCCCTTAAGACGACACAATTTATTTTGGCTCACCCACCAGATCAGAAGCTGAGCCCCTGTACTGGGTAAGTGATGCTAAATGAATAATAAAATCATTTTATTAAAATGAAAACTATCCTCTTCCCAAAATCTTCTTAACACCAACTTTCAACCAAATAACAACAATAATCAGATCTTAGAGAAGAAGAAGAAGAAGAAGACAATTAGTTACAACCAGTTTGATAATGATGACTAACAAATGAAAGATAATCAAAAATACAATACAGATTGATTTAAATTGATTGACGGTATTTATTTAGAATAGCGAACTTCACGTTTGTGATAACATTCAAAAATTTTGATAAAAATGTAATATTCACATTCTCAATCCACATAAGTTTATTCATTATCTTTTTATCTATGAACTTAAAAACACAACACAAAAAAACATGGTCTTTCAAGAGATTTCTTAATCCCCCATCCCTTGGCCAGAAAGTGGTAATTTTTGTCTTTTTTTAATGGTGAATTGTTAGGGGTAAGCGTCCAACTAGGAACCTCAAGGTTCTGGGTCCGATACCAACCCTCGCCAACTCAGCATATGAGTAACACAAGAATCTTTGTGGTAAAGTGTAGAGCTGATTGTAGGTTTGGTGCTCCACCTCAGACGCTAAAACAATCTCCTTGGTCTAGCGCTAGTGAAAAGGGGGATAGACTCCTTTGCTGTCTAGCTGATACCGTTGACTTTACTTACTTTACTACAACATTTTTATCTCAAAATTAATGAATAAATAAATGAAAAATAAATATTTTCCTGTTGAGATTTTATCAGGTGTTGGGAGGGTGTGCTTGGGGAATCAATATGGTCGATTTTTTAAATTATCCTTTTTTTTTACATAAAAGTTTATAAATAAAAAGACAATGATTGAAACTTATTCTTATCTGGATTGTGAATAGAAATACTAAATTTCTAGAGAATCTTTTTTTCATATATACATTCCAAGTGTGCTATTCTAAATAAGTAGCTGATTGACTTTTAAGTTCACTATGAACAACTATTGAATGACATTTGATTTAAAACTAAAAATGGTGTTCTTTGCAAAGCAAACAAAACAACAAAAAATATAAAAACTACAATTAACTGGCTTGTGAGTTTAAAAAGTGATAAGTTTAGTAGCTAGAATAAGTAGAAATACCGAATAGTAATGAATGTTTAGAGGTTTTTGTTTTCAAATTAATGTTGAGACTTTTAAAAACTGAAAATGTAAATGGGTGATTCTAGCGAGGCCTACGAAAAATCTTTTTCGTAGGCCTCGATTCTAGTCGCTTTCTTTTAAACTTTAGTATTTGGGGGAGGGGGTCTCATGTAAGAACAACATGAAAAATAAACTGAAGAAAATACAATCTCTTTCGTCATGGCTGACCTTCAGTTAAAATAAATGACTCGTTAAACTTTCTCCTACCAAACTTTCAAACAGTAAATTTAATACTATGATTTCTAATCTTAGACTAATCCTGGAATCCATAGGAACAAGTTGTAAGGAAAAAGTTACAGAATCCATAATTTGTTGAGGCTTGGTCCGGTTTTAAGTTAGTAGCATTTATTTTACACACAATTTATTAAAATAAAACGAATCAAAAGTAACACATACACACACATAATACTACGGAATATCTTTTTAATAGAGATGATAAAGTTTTTAGGGTTAATGATACACTTAAAGCCGTTTGAAACGTTAATATTTTTAGTGCTTCTTTAAAAGACCCACCTGTTTGTTCTTTAAGCATATAGTAAGTATATGCTTAAAGAACAAACAGGTGGGTCTTTTAAAGTATATGCCATATACTAGTTTCTCTTAAGAGCTTTATCAAAGATTAATATATATATATATATATATAATATATATATATTATATTTTAAACCTGTGCGTTACCTACAAAAGTTCTATGGCTGAATTTTAGCAGTAATTTTTTCACAAAGTTCTCTGAACATGGATTTTATTTATTTATTCCGAATTTGACTATATTCAAAATTAGCTATGAAATAATTTTGTAGCTTTGGGTGTCAAAAAGCTTTTTTGACACCCAAAGCTACAAAATTAATTCACACCGAAATGAGAATAAAATATACATTTTGATTTATTTTAACGAAATTAAAACTTCGCTTTTAAAAGCGAAGTTTTAATATTCTCATTTCGGTGTGAATTTTTTTAATATATCAATTTTTTGTCATTAGAAATGAGGCTATGAGAAGTAAAAAAAGATTTCTTTAATTTATTTTCACACTTATTTATTTATACAATGAAAAGCTAGTAGGTTAACATTGTTTTAATTAATTTGCTTTTAATTAATGTTAAATGGGAATCTTATTTCTAAGTATTAAGCATTTTTGTAAAGTAGTTATTGTAATGTAAACAAAATTTAATCGTGAAGAAAAACATTGATTGTTTTGATTTTTTCTTTCCGCTACCAAAATATTGAATTTAATTATAGACAGTTGCAATTAAAGATTTTACAAAAAGTTATTTTTGTTTAAACAATCAACTAAACAAACTGCATCATTCATCATACCCAGTTATGATTGATAAAATTTTAAAAGATAAAAATGTCAATTTCAGCCAACCCCAAAATTCTTGTGATGTAGCCACATCTTCAGCTACATCTTCGGAAAACTAGAAAATTTATTATGATTGCACCTTTAAAACTCGATATTAAGTCGTTGATAATAAATAAATAATAATGTAGTTAGAAGTTTAATCTTAGCAAGTTACTATATTCAGGAGTAAAGAAAATGTTAACCACGTCCAACTTAATATCAAATATATGGAGTTTACATCATCCAACAAGGAAGGAGACATTTCTATTCACGAAATGTTTGAATAATCAAGTGAAAATAAAGCTGACTTCTTTGTGAACCAAAACATTTAAATCAATATTTTCCTCGCAGGATGATGTCATTTGTCATTTACTAAACTTGTTAACACTGCAAATCCTGTAGTCATTCATTATATATATTTGTTCAAGCGACAAAAATACAGAAAATAATCTATAAAAAAAAAAAAAAAAAGCATCCATAGATGTAAATAAATTCACTCCGTCAAATATTTATCTCTTGCTTTTAAAACCAGTCGATTGTTTAATGGAAATAATAAAAAGAAAACAACAGTCGAGTATAATATTCGAGTTTAATCATCCCATCCAAAATAAAAAAACAATCAAACTAATTTAGTATTGAAAAAAACTCTTACTTTAAGGAAACATTAACTTTACTTTTCTTTAGCGGTCAGTCCAGAATTATTAATAAACTTCGCATATTTTTGCACCACTGATTTTAAAGTATTAGACTTTTTTCAAACCAAAAAAAAACCAAAAAAAAACCAACTAAATTTAAACATTTTCGTGAATATCTTACTTCCAAACAAAGATAATAGCAACAAATATTTTTACTTTTACAAAAGAAAAAAATATTTGACATCAGCGAATAAAACACTTTACATAAACTAATATTAAAAATATATTTTTAAAGACTTAAAAAAATCATCTAACTTATTATCACATAATCACTGAATGATTATTCACAATGTTTTTTTGTTTTGTTTTGCTTTTATTTACGATATCTACAATAGTGAAACATTTTATGATTTTTTATCTATCGAATTTCAATTAAATATTAATTCATATATCAATTAGTTCAAATTTTAAACATTTTTTTAAAAAACGGGCCTTACACAAAAAAACAAATAATAAAGAAAGAAACGATTACCAAAAAATTAATTTTGTATCGAATTATAGTTGTTTAACAGTTTAGTTTCGAAATGTTACACTCATTAAAATGCGAGCACGGATTTTGCTGGGTCTCAAGTTTTTTTAAAAAATAGTTTGTTTTGTTTTGTACTTTTTTTTTCATCACATTCACATCATACTTTAATTATTTATTTATTTATTTTAACAAGCCAAACACATATTAATAATTTTACCAACAATTACAATAACACGACAAAGCAAAGGGAATTACGTTTTCTCTCTCTCACTCTCTCTTTTCTTGACCCGCTTTTAAAAAGCCAACACTTCTTACCTTGCTTTTATCTCTACTGATCGCCTTTCAACTAATGAAAACTGCAGGACGACAAGTGCGAGTCACGTGGTCTTCCTGTTTCTACGTTACAAATCAACGAGAATTGTCTTCCCTTTAAATCTTTTTTAACAATTTAGGAAAATAAATATTTTGTTTTCTTTGTTTTGTTTTGTTTTTTGTTTTTTTTGTTTTGTTTTTTTTTACTTCATTTTGTTTTTAGATAAAGAAACCTTTTAAATTATATTTATATAACTTTATTAAATAAAATCAATCTAAGCGAAATTTGAAAAAGTGTATTTCAACGTTAGCAAACGCGAAAAGAATTAAATTTATCAGTAATTTAAAAAATACAAAAGTTATTTTTATTTCGACAGTTTTTTTTAAATGAATGTATTTGTAAAAAAAAAATTTTTTTAAAACCTAAAAAAAAAAAAAAAAAAAAAATAAAAAAAAAAAAAAAAAAAAAAAAAATAATAATAATAATAATAATAATAATAATAATAGTGCCAGCAGATCACAGGGTGAAGCTGAAGGAAAATGAAAAAATAGACAAATATCTGGACCTTGCCAGAGAACTGAAAAAGTTATGGAATATGAAAGTGAAGGTGATACCAATTGTAGTTGGTGCACTTGGAACAGTCCCAAAAGGATTGGAAAAGGGTCTGGAATGTTTGGAAATCAGAGGAAGGGTTGAAACCATTCAGAACACTGCACTGCTGCAATCTGCCAGAATACTCAGAAGAGTCCTGGAGACCTGAGGAACTTGCTGTCACTCAGACTCCAGTGAAAGAACATCAGCTAATGCTGATGTGAAAACTCAAAAGGAGCAAATAATAATAATAATAGATAAAAGATTTTTTAAAATTATAGTTTAATTTAATTTAATTTAAAAATTAGGAAAAAAAAATACCCAGATCTTGCCAGAGAGCTGAAAAAGCTGTAGAACATGAGCAGGACTGTGGTACCAATTGTAGTTAGTGTATTTGTAACAGTCCCCAACAGCCTAGAAAAGAGACTGGAGGAATTGGAGATCAGCTGAAGGATCAAGACCATGTAGACCACAGCATTATTAGGAAATACTCAAAAGATTCCTGGAGACCTGGAGAGATTTGCTGTCACTCAGTGAAAGACCACTACGTAGCCCTGGTATGAAAAACTAGCAAGGAATGATATTATTATTATTTACTCCTTTTGAGTTTTCACATCAGCATTAGCTGATGGTCTTTCACTGGAGTCTGAGTGACAGCACGTCTCCTCAGGTCTCCAGGACTCTTCTGAGTATTCTGGCAGATTGGTATCACTTTCACTTTCATATTCCATAACTTCTTCAGTTCTCTGGCAAGGTCCAGATATTTGTCCATTTTTTATTTTCCTTTAGCTTCACCCTGTGATCTGCTTGAACTGCAAAATCCACCAGTTGACAAGTTTATTATTATTATTATTATTATTATTATTATTATTATTATTATTATAAACTATCTTACCACTCTTTCATTTATTCATTCTTTCTGTTTATTTTCTTACTTTCTCTTTCTTCCCCCTTTCTTCACAAGTATCTAATTTGATTAAAATTAGCTTAGTCTGATACAAGGCTGAAATACTGAGGTCCTCTATGGTTCAATTGTGGTGGTTGATATAATAAGAAACTAGCCGGAAGTTAACGCTTTGAAAGCAGAAATAAAATGACGAAAATAAGCAATCTGCGCATAGGATCAGCGCAGGTATAAAGCAAAAATAGAAATATCAAAAATGATAATTTTCAACCAATCAGAAGCTTTCGCTCCTAAAAAGAAGTTTTTCAAAAAGGCTGATTTTGAGCGTAGGTAAACCCTATAAATAGCAGGGTTTTCGAAGAACTGTTCAGAAGACCAGCTTATGCCTGAATATTCCACGTGGTTCAACTCAGAACTATTTGCCTACCACTGAAGTACTACAGGCCCTCTACAAGTTACTTCAATGCTGATATATAGAACTCAACTCTTTCTTCCTCTAAATACATGAACTTTAAAAAAAGTATATTCTGATAAACTTTGAACACTACATTTCGACCCCTCTTATTACTGTGTCTTTAATGTTTCAAATCCACAGTTTATTGATTCCTTCTGTGAATGATTTGTTTTTCCTTCTGTTTTTATGTTTTTATTGATATAACCTTGTTGTTGTGTTTGTTGTAATTACCAATATATATATAAATAGGAGGCGCGTGGCATAATGGTTAGAGTCGTGGGAAATGGACTTGTCGACCCGAGTTCAAATCCTAGACAAGGCTGTTTGCATATCACATAGTGCTAATACCCTTGGGAAGGGTATGAATCTATATATTCTCCTTCCAGCCATGGGTAAAATAGTAGGGTAACTGGGCTCTTTAACCTTGGGTAGGTAACCAGTTTAGGAGAAGGAAAATTCTAAATTCAATATTCCTGAGGTCAGTCGTTGATTGGGTTTGTGGCATTCCTTGTACACCAATTCTTTCCTATCGACTGTGCCAAAAAATGCGGAATGGTCCAACACAAGCCTTCACCACTATACACAAATCACTGTGTTGGTTGTTCACTGAATGAACACTCATGCGTCGAAAATCGACGAGAGAGTCCATTTTTTAAATATATATATATATATATATATATATATATATATATATATATATAACTTCACTCAAGACAACCATCATAAATTGACGACAACTATAAACTAGTTAGCCGACGAACCACTATACAAGCATGAAATTTTCAATTTCTTGTTAAATTTCACCTGTCCTGTCAGCTAGGGCTTTACAATGCACCAACTGCATCTCTGCAGAGGGACGAGACCTTGTAGTGATACGTATAAAAAGGAAACTGGAAGTAATCATCAAAAGCAAAAATAATAATGACGAAGCGCAGGTATAAAGCAAAAATAAAAATAAATTGTTCACCAGCTTCTTCTTCTTCTTCTTCTTCTTCTTCTTATTATTATTATTATTATTATTATTATTATTATTCTATAAAAAGTCCACTTTGCCCCCTCCAACTTCTTGACACATCTTACTCAGAGTGGGTACAGTGGCGTAACGCCCGAACCCCATTCCTTCTTCTCATTTTGCAGGCCAGACACCGAGGACGCTTTGACAGAAGGGTAAAATCTCCCCCAAATGGGACCCTCTGTTATCCGTGAGTGGCGACCCGTGATACTCAAGGACGGAATCCTGGTGGCTGAGCAGTCCATGACTTGCAACATTCCACTCTGGCCCTTACTTGCTAGAAGGGCAGTCGGAGATGTCCTTCCGATCAATCGACTAGTCACATCAAGCCCTAGCACTTATATGACTGTCCCAACCCTTATAACAAACCCTGACACTTTTTATCATATATGTGCCAGAAGGTGGTGGCTGAGGGTCTTAGTGTCCTGGGTATGGCGTTAAACTGCATCTTGTGAAATACCAGTTCTGGAGCTCTGGGGAGTGTGAAGTATCTCTTCATTGCCATTACTCCCAGGTTTACTCCGACCCGTAGTGGTAGTACCTGTTAGGGTTCAGTTTATGGGTTAAAATAGATTTAAAAATTAGTTCTATAAAAACATACATGTAAAGCAAAATTGATTGCCAACTGTTTTCTCACACTCTAACAATTTGTTTAAAAACAAACTATTTACCTGCAAACTATTCCCTTACAAATCATTGGTTAAATAGATAAAAAATAAGTTAAAAATTTGGAAAACCTAACAATAATGAATAAAACAAAACCGTCTTCGGCATAAAATAACCCAAGGACTTACGTGCCGTAGAATCCAACCAACCAGCTTAAATAGAAAGAAAAGATTTCATATTGAAAATGGGATTTATGAACGTGTTAATGACATAATCAAATTTGAAAGTTTTCATTATAAAGTAAGAAATAAAAACAAAAGATCCCACCTATTCTAGTACCCCACATTAGCAAGACGAAGTGAAGTCTAACGTAGATAAAGACGTCTGCTTAGGAGTCCTAGAATTGGTTCCGTCGCGGAACATGTCACGTGATGCCACTGGATATGTAAAAAGAAAAATGGAAAGCTGTGTCACACAGTAGACCTACAGGTCTAAAATGTCCACAATACAAGAGAAATGCTCCATACTCAGACACCCTTTGACCAAGCCATCCTCATCCCAGCAAACAGAAAGAAGACAGTTTGATGCTTAGATGTAAACATTTTATAATAAGTTAAAATAGTTAAGTTAGAGTAGCCGCCGTTGGATCTTCCCTGTTGTTGTATTTTGACCCTAGGGCTAATTAGAGTTACGGGCCTTGGTGCCTGTACCTTTTTGTGGGTGCCAATGTTGGATATTGTACAAACGGAAATAGGAATTTCCGGTTAGATTAAACAAAGCAAAGAAAAGACGACAAAAATGACAAAGGGGTTAAGATGCCGGAAATAGATTTGATCGTTGATAAAAAAAAGCGAACAAAGGAGGCGCGTAGGCGTTTTGAGATATACAAAAGACAGTCAGCGGTCAGTAGTGAACAGACCCGAGAGAGACGGCGGACGGAGAATGGAGTGACCGACGCGGTCACGCACCACCACGACTAAGGGCGGCGAGACGCCACCAGCCACTCCTTTACCTCAACATCGCCAGATCCCAACAGTAGTAGTAGTAGTAGTAGTAGTAGTAGTAGTTCCCATTGTCAACGCTCGCCACTCACACGCACCACGAGGGAATAAAAAGAAATAAAAAGTTGCCTTGTGATTTCATTAAGCGACCACTACATATATCGTCTAGGGTTAGTGACGAGACCCGCAGTATACCAGCAACGTATACGATTCAGAGTAGCGAAGAAGGCGCTACGCAACACCAACAGGTGGTGGTTGAGCCCTGTGGCCTCACTTTGATGATGGTAGTAGCAGGAGGTGTTTGCTACTATTTAAGAAAATTCTGTCGGGTTTTTCGCCATCTTTGAAAATAATTTGGTGAACGAAGCTGGTGCTTCTGTTTCATGCGAGGGACGTTGGTCAAGATGGCCGAAGCTTCCCTCGCACTGACTGTTTTCTGAGAGCCTGTTCTTCGGCAAAGTTGGTGATATTTCTTTGAAAGAAATACCCTTTGTTGAAGACAGATGATTTTCATCTCTATGTCTGTAACCAGCAAGAACTCACGGTTACAGGATAGAAGAATTTTGGAACGAGGCGATCCTGAGAGCAATACATCCCAAGATGGTCTTCCTTAATCCATTGGATAATGTCGGCTGATTTGGAACCCGCTTTCTTGAACAGAAATGAGGTGGTCAGTATAAAAAATGTTCCCTCGGTTCGCGTTGATGAATTAATAGATTTGAGGATGGTGCCTTAAAAAAGTATTATTCTAGGGACTCTTCTTGGTATTCTATCCTTTCGGCAGATTGGCTGCGAAGAATTTATAAGAACTTTATTTCTAAGAACTTTAATTAGTAGTTACGACTACTAATTTGAACTTTCGGTATCAATTCAGACCAAGGAAAAAGGAATAAGTGTTTTATGTTTTTTTTTTCCTTTGATTTTATTATTTTGACTGTTTTGTATTCATTGTAATTTTAATATTTGATTTTTTGGTAACTTTATGTCCTTTGGACTTATGCAAGAGTAAAAATTCTTGCAATACAATAAACCTTGCTCACGGCGATTTTTGACTCATCTTTCCATGCGTCCTGACTTTCATTATTTTCTGTAAATGTTTATTTGTTTCTGTGCGGGCTTTATGTGAAGTTACAATTTTATCTCGGAGAGACGTTTTCGGGGTAAAATTCCGACATAGAATGGCTATTACTCACTCTGTTCCCCTCACTACTTTCATTACATCCAGGGGCCACTACCGGTATCGTAACACTCCAGAGGGATACTGAACGGATTTATAAAAAAAGGTAAAGGGTTTTAGAAGACTTTTTTTCCGTCTTCACTGTTCCATTAAAATGTGCTACTTGAATATAAAATAATCAAAATTTAGTATAAGACAACAAAGAGAATCACGCCGGATACAAATTGCAATTCAAAGAATTTATTTAATTAACAAGAATCATGTCCGTTATGCTGAAGATTAACAAGTATGTTACAAGGCCAAAAAGAAAAAATACAACGTACAAAAATTAAAATTTACAATACACAAAAAAGTTACAACTCACAAAGCGAAGGACGCAAATCAGCTAAAACAAAATAATATACAAGTTCTTCTTTTCCTTCTTCGTTGGTTAGTCAGACAACACTTTGAAAATGACAGTTCTAAATTTGGTTAGTGTGTATTATGTCTGGCAAGGGGCTGCTGTTCTTCGTCTGGGTCACTGCTACTCACACAATTTATTTACAGCCAAATCCCTTTAGATTATAGAAGCTTCTCTCTTTTTCTTCTTTTTTCAAATAATGGACAATTCTGTCATGCACATCTCTGTCAATAAATAAATTTGCTTGCTTATAAAGTCAGCTTCGTCTCCCCCCACCCCACACACAAACAAAAAATCAACCAATCAGAGATCGACACAGAAATATTCTAGAACCTTATGGCAATTGCCAGAAAGAAGAAAAAAAGAGCTTTTGCAAAAAATAAATTCGTATTTTTTCCTCAAAGCAATGCCATTTACAATATTAAAATAAACATTGAATTGCTTTTATAAAGAAAATAACACTAGCGGCAGTACTCCAAGGTTTGTGTATGGAGTTAACCGCGAATGTGGCAGACAGGTTAAGAGTCTAAGAAGTAAAACGAACAACAAGAATATGAATAAAAGACTTGTATTACATATAAAGAACTTGCAAATTTTAGTTTCGTTTGCACAAATAATATATTTGTCACTTAACTGTTTGTCCAGGGATAGGGTATTATCGAAGCCCTTGCTACGGCCTTCTGTTCCGTTCGGATATGATGGACTTCTGTTGGCGTCCGACTCCGATTCTGTGTGTTGAAGAATAGTAGGAGCGACCTTTTGTTCGGTCCGTTCCCTTTCGTTGCTGAATCAGAAGAGGGTGAGTTTCGCACTTTGGGTTTGCCGCCAAATATGCTGGCTCATGATTGGTTGGTCTGAAACAGAGGCTCGCAGACAAGGGACGATAACCCCATACCCCAGAATTCTAATACTTTCAACATATATTTTAAGTTTAAAAAAATCTCAAATACATCGCATCGTAGGATGGGTATTCCAGGCAATTCGATGACATCGCTCATTAACTTCCAAATTCTTCCAACAAAACTAAATATATTGATAACATGTATATGAGTAGACAGAGAGAAGAACAGCTTTTTCCAGGCCTGTGGTCACAACGGAATTATCCTAAACCCTGAAAAGTTTCAATTTGTGGCAGATTCCGTGGACATTGATGGTTTTGAAATCTCAACAGATAAAAGCAAACAATGCAAGAGGTCATCACAGATATTCCGTGCCAAAAAATATCACCGATATCCGATCCTGGTCTGGCCTTGTGAACCAAGTCAAGTTATCATAGACTTTCCTGAGCCAAAAAAAAAACATTACCGACATCTGATACTGGTGTGTCTTTGTTAACCAAGTCAGTTTATACACTTCTATAACTGAAAAAATAAAACCATTTAGAAAACTCCTCAAATCCTCCATACAATTTTACTGGAACAATCAACTGCAAGATATCTATGGGGTTTCATTGTTTGTCAGTTATATGTGGTTTTAAGCTTTTAGTTTGTGTCTAAACCTCAATATAGCTGTTTCTTCCTTGTGGGCTGGTAAGCTGAAAGGAAATTTAGTGAAAGAAGCGAAAGGACCAAAGATAAGGGTAACTTTAGGGTAAGACTTTTATTCGTTGATTCACCCTATTTCTTGGAGAGGAGATATTTTCCAGAGCAAGGCAGAGATTCCTTTTTAGCGCTAATATTCGATTTTTTCTGCACATGCCCCAAGGGTTCTTCCGGTCTGAAACCTTCTGGGAGATTGCTAGTTTTTGTGTCTTTTATGTTTTTTTAATATCTAATTTAATTTTGTTTTATTTTTGTTTTATTTATTTGATTTGATTTAATTTTATTTTTATTTAGCCCCACATATCTTTGACAAGTCAAATAAATCTATTGTCAATAAGATCAAAGAAGGGATTGTCATTTTCGACAAAAGTAGCAAGACGTATTCCAGACTGATTGGAGCAAAGACGGTCAGGGATTTTGGCTCCTACAAAAGCACTATCCATGCCCAACGACGAACCTACGTGCTGTCCTTCTGGATCAAAGGACACATTTGCAGGAGCAGGTTCACTCAACCACGAAATGCACCAATTGAAAATGAAGCCTTGGTTTTAGTGAACGCACTTGAAAAGGCGAAACATTTATAGTAGTCAATTATGGCGGTCGACCACAATCCACTTCAAAAAGTCTTAGGTGACAGCAAGCTAGAGGACGTAATGAACCCTGGTCTGATCAATAGAGCAGGTCACTTTTTTAAAATAACAAATTGTCCAGAGATGCGAAAGTTGTGTGATAGTACACTCAATACTGATACCAAAAATTAAATCTTTTGCTTTCACCATTGTTTGAGGAAATAGCTTCAACCCTACTGCTCAATTTAAAGAAGAAAACCTCTAACCTCACCATACCCCTTCCAATCTGTCAGTTGGAACTTTGTTCGTGAGGCGACCTTGAGGGATCTCAAAATGTAGATGCTTCTCGGATCCAATAAAGAATTACCAGATAACAAGCGTGACCCACATCCACAAATCAAACAATATTTTCTGTCCCACGAGTACCTGTCAATCATTGATGGGATGTTCTTATACAAGGACAGGGTATTTGTCCTGCCCCCTCTCAGATACGCTACACTCTGTCCACCAAGGTGTCACTGCAATGACAGTCGGAGCAGAAGCCTCAGTGTTTTATCACAAATCTGGTTATTACGTTATGGGCAATGAAAAACGGTAATGAAATATTTTTTGACCGATCGGCATCAGTAACAGAACTTTAAAGGGGTTGGGGCGTTGATTTCTGAGCTGATTCTAGCGTAGATGAAATTTGAGTTGTTTTTATTATATATTTTTTTAGGGGTTTTTGTTTGTTTTGTGTTATTCTTTCTTTTTTTTCTTAGCTGTGTCTACTATATATTTGGTATATAAACATCAGCGGTAGAATGGAATTTATCTTAGATGGCGACACATCAAAGAAACACGGTCGAGAAAAACCAGCAATATCTGGAGCAGCACCAGCAGCAGCACCAGCAGCAGCAGCAAGTGACAAGGACGGGATGACCCAAGCATCAACCAACATCAGCGATGATTATACAGCAGCAACACTTCGAAAAAAAAATCTTGAATTGTCTCTTAAATGCACTAGCAGCAACTTCAACAAAAAACATGACAACCAAAATGAAATTTTGCTATGACATCTATTCTTGTGCATCAGATGATAAAGTCTTTTATTAATTAATCCTATACAAGTCTTGTCTCCTTTGGGTTATCTCTCATATAGGATAAATTCCTATATTTTATAACCAATAAAAAGAAAACGAAAAAGACGCAGCAACCATAGCTCCTGTCAAAATTCAAAAACTTACACAATTTTGGACAAACAAGATTTTTAAAAAATTAAACAATCACTAGAATCTAATTGGATAAGGCAAGTCATGTGGGGTACTTACAAATACGTCCACGTCTTGAAATTCCAGAAGGGTCATAAATCATTACCGCCTAAAAGAAAACACCAGATCGGAGCCGGTAGTCGCATATATATATATATATATATATATATATATATATATATATATATATATAGACAAAATGTAACCCGTTGGGTCATCCATTAAGCCCTCGCTAGATGATTAGGGAAAAGAGTAGGATCTGCCAAAATATCATCTGCTTTTCATTTTTAAAAACGAACTAAAATTTATTAAATTGATTATTTAAGGTCAAATTTTTCTAGGTCGAAAAGTAGTAACATAATGAACATCAGTAAAAAATCAAAATAATATTACACATATAATATGATATATTTAAAACGTTTTTTTCGTCCATTTTGATCAAGATGCCTGCCAAGAGGCTACTTAAAATCCGTTTTTACAAAATAAATTGTAACTTTTGCAATTGAAAAAATTAACACTGGATTGTCCAATTGAACACATATCCTAGTAGATAAAGGAGTTAGATTAAGACAGTTCTAAATGCCAGTTATCTCTAAACTGCAGGTTCAATCTTCCTATTTAATTTATCATTTTTTTTATTTTCGTTGAATTTTATTTTATTATTAGTGTACCCGCTATCTTGTCGTGCTTTGTTATACGTTTCGCTATCCCTATTGAATATTTTCCGATTAGATGTGTTTTTCCTAATTCTATGTTCTACTAAGTCTGGGATTTTCCTAATAATTGGAGTGGGGTTGTTAGATCCGGGGTTGATATATATATAGGGTCAGCATTTGGTTTTAGGTAGGGCTCAAAATTACCTGTAATTAGATTAAATGTGACATCCAGAAAGTTCACGATTTTGGTGTTAGATTTGGTGTCGGCAGATAATCCCATGCCTTCAATGTTGCAGTGATGTATTTTCTAGTTCGGTCGTATTTTTGACCCGACGCATTTCTTACGACCAATAAGCCATCATCCCGATAAATTCCTACATCCTTAATGTTCAGTTTTTTGTTAGGTTGTATAGTATTAGTAATCCCACCAGATCCGAGACTTGTGCAGAATCCAGGGTGCCCATGGCTACGTCGAAGCCCGAGCTATTGTTAGTTTTCACCCACTGTTCTCTATTGTGTATCAGTACTGTTTTTCTGGCTGATTTAATGATACCTATTTACTCTAGGGAAATGTTTGCGTACCATTGCTTCTGAGAAAAGTTTTTTCCGATATTGATTGGTAGGACTCCTTAATATCGAATTGGATGAAGGCCGCTTTATCTTTATTTTCTATGTTGTTGAACCATTTGATTGCATCGTCCATGTTAATCCATTGGTTTAGGTTAATTTTATTTTTAATTTCTATGCTGACTCTTTCCAGAATTATATATATATATATATATATATATATATATGTATATGTGTGTGTGTGTGTGTGTGTGTGTGTGTGTGTGTGTGTGAAAATGGAAAAGGAATTGAATCCGACAATATGAGGAAAAATGAGTAAAGAAAAGAAATGTTGATGGATAAAATGAATTTAATTGATATCACATTAATCAATATCACTTACACATGTGTTTCGGTCAGTTTATGTGTGAAAATATTTCGCACACATAGAAGATTCGACCTTCATCAGAGTGAACATTTATTTTGAATAAAAAAATTCGTTGGGAAAAAACAAAACAAAAAAACAAGAGATTTTTGGAAATATTCGAAAATTTATATATATATATATATATATATATATATATATATATATACGGATTACGAATTAACAAGTCAGTAGGGACACGATAGACCACTCGGCATGTAAGCATTTGGGACGTTACGCACCACCAAGGTGGGGTTTTGTCCCCGGCATGTGTGATGAACATTTCCTCGGCACGTAGCAATCGGCTTTCACCCACCACCAGAGTGGAACCTTACCCACGGCGAGTAGCAGATGGGCTTTTGGTGAACAGCGGCTACCACAACCAGCCCGACGCGAGAGCCGCTGATAAGATCAAAGGTACGCGCCTTAGCGACCCGACACAAGCGAAGACAGAGAGACAGAGAGACAGAGACGACTTAGACAACCTACCGATGTTACAATCTTCTGTTTTTAACGATATGCCACGTGTTTGTTGTTCCTCCATTTTTGCCTAATCTGCGTCCTTTTCATTTTTCGTCATTTTAAATATTGTTAGTAATGAGTTCTCACCGGCCCCTAAACTCACTCGTTTTCTGTTAGTGCGAGGTATGGTACCAAATGACAACGAAAGTACAATTTGTGTTCCCTTGTGTTACCTCTCACTCTTTTTCTATTAGCGCGAACTTTGGTAGCCAAAGACGACAAACATAAGAAGACAACATTCAGTTGTCGCTACTATAGCTCAAGAGCTACAAGAAGTTAAGCAAATATATACATACTACTCAGGTATCTTCTCTAATTAGGGAGGGGATGATATGGGGTTAATAAATTAATAAAGTGATGTCGTTGTCGTATGTCCATGATGTGATATGTTATGACGCATGTCGGTATTGTTGTACGCAAAAATTTAGAATCCCTAGCTTTTGTGAAGTTGTAAATTTCCCAGATTTCTTTTACGTTTGGAACTTATTTTCTTACCTAAAAAGTCAATCCTGTCGCGGAATAATTCATGTTTATCCTCAGACATATGTATCCACTCCTCTATAGAATTAAGAGAACTTTCTGGAAGTCTTTGAATAGGTTAATGGGTTTGGGGTTAGGTAGAGATGAATAACCTTTATGTTAGTACGCATGTGTTATATCTTAGGATATCCGTAAAAGCGTATGGTTTGCAAAGAAGAATAATGGACAAGATTAATTTGATAAAAATCGTTTATTGCAATAACGAGTGTGAAAATTGTTGTTGTCGCCGTAGATAACGGTAGTAGTTCTCTGGAGTGGCCGAGGGGTCGTAAGTCAGGAATGGCCTTGGGTCGGTGAGGTGTAGAATCGTATGATAATACGTCAGTTCTCTCTTGGCCTGGTGCGAGGCGTGAGGTAGTAGAAAGTGAGTTGATACGGTCACTTGGTGTAGGGACCAAGTCAGGAATTACCCAGTGGAATAGTGGGTAGCGTATGATAATACGTCAGTTCTCTCTTGGCCTGGTGCAAGGCGTGAGGTAGTAGAAAGTGAGTTGATACGGTCACTTGGTGCGGGAAATAGGAGTGGCCGAGGGGCCGTAAGTCAGGAATGGCCGTGGGGTCGGTGAGGTGTGGGTATCGACGTGGTAGTGGAAAATAGCGGCCTTTTGATCCAGCCCCGCCTGGTGATATTCTCGGCGTCCTCGCCGTCCGTCAACTGCCGATTCTCAAAAATGCCTGGGTTTATATGCTACGCGATCGGCTCCAGAATGCCTTTGAGGTGTTTAGCGGGAAGATTTTTCATTGGCTGAAAATCCGGATTCCTTACAATATTATTTTTTGTTTGTTTTGGAATTCCCTTCAAGCGTAACTCAATCCGAGCCTATGCGCAGAACTGCGTCGAATTGGTCACTTCGTGATAGGGTACCATTGAGTTCACTTCCGTTTGTTGCCTCCGACTTGAGTTTTGATGTTTTATGCTAGCGAGGTGTATTTTGTGAGTAAGCATTGTGAATCATAAGAGATATCTTCTCTCTGATATAACACATGTATAAGGAAGAAGTAATTAAGGAAAGACAGCTTTGAACAACAAAAAAGTTTTATATAGTGATAAATATACAATATTTACGAAAGGTTTCTGAAGAGAAAGATAAACAATATTTTTGGGGTAAAGTCTCTTAGACAGCGAAAGTCATTAGAAGATATTCCCTTTGTATGTGTATGCGTGTATGCATAAGTGTTTCAAGGGAAGTGAAAAGTAATATATTATAGTATTTAAGAATCTGTTTGATGTTTACGACGCTCGGGTCAGTGGGGGGTTGGTGTGGTATGAGGTAGAAGTCGGTAACCTGGTGAGAAGTGAAAAGTCAGTAGTGCTGTTTGTATGGTAGAGGTGAGAGGTCGGTAGTGTTGTTGATTTAGACTAACACGATCTATAATCTGAGGTTTTTCTGAGTTGAATTAAAAACGTATCTCATTTTTATAGGCAACCGCTTGGATTCTTCTCAAATACGTTTGCCACAAATTTCAAAAAAATTTCAAAAAAATTCACTCAATTCTATCTCTTTTCTTGTTTCTTAATTAAATTTGTTACATAAATTTTATTGTCTTCTCTGTTATCTTTTCAAATCATATCCGAACTTGAAAGTTGTGAGACTTGCCGTCAGAAATTACCCCGACAACCCCCATTAACATATTTCCCACTTTATCGAAATTCGGTATTCTACCAATATATTGGAACTTGAAATTATTTTCCCACTATATTGAAAATTTGGTAATTTACTCATATAATGGAATTTGAAACTTGACCCAAATATTGAGGATTCAATTCTAAATTTAATTTTTCATAGTAAGTGCGTAATAGGTCGATTTTAGACAACACCTTTTTTTATCAAATAATTTTGATTCCAGGTTATTGATACTCGGAATAGAATACTGAAGAAAAGCCAACACGCAAAAAATCAAGTCCTAGGTCAGATGAACACCAGTCTCTCCGTCCACCACTTGGTTCATTCTGCCCCAGAGTGAGCGACTGCCTGCATATTTTGTGTATATAATGCGTGCTGGAATCCTCCACTTAAACTTATAGACTCCGCGAGGTCACGTGGTTTAAACCCCAGCCAATCAACAGCCCGAATACGTGGTTAGTTAACTATTTAATCGCTGATATTGACAGCCGTTTATTTGCACGTTATTCGACATTGACGAACGGACCTGCAACGAGGGATTTTGCTAAACGCAAGGATTTTAGCCAACACTAAGGGACACCAAGGAATAACCAAAGGATTGTACCCAACACTGAGGAACACCAAGGAGCAAACAAAGGTTTCTTCACTAAAGATCGCGCTCTGCTTAACATAAGGGATTTCCGCTGGAGAGTGCTTTTGCTTGAAGCCTAAGGATGGCCACAAAAATTGTAACATAACCCAGCCGCCATGCAAGTTACATCTCGGGCCGTCCGAGTCTTTCGTGCCCGGCACAGGCGATTCTTTACCGCTTACATTCGGTATCTATGCCCATTACAGATACATATCAGGCTTGATATATAGATTAAGGTATCTATAATCGCCACACAGTCGACATTGTCCAGGTGTAGATTTGTGAACAAAGTATAAATGTTAGGGTCTGGAGATTTAAACTGTCCGTTTTTAAGAGTGCTGTGTATTTCGGCTTTGTTGTTTTATATTTTTCTTCGAATAGCTGTCAGTAACGAAAATTTGCGCCTTATCTCCGGTATTTATAGTATGCGTCACTTTTGCTTAATATGTGTAAGGTGTTTTGTTGAGAAATTGACATAGGTAATCAATTTCAAGTGGAATATTTCAAGTTGTGTTCATGTCCTAGAATCAAGAATCCAAGGGGAAGAAAAAAAGGGTCAAGCATTCGAATAACAAGGCGACAAAACCCCAACACTGAAATCTGCATCAATAATACTTCCACGAAGGAAGCGTACGCATAATACAAACAAAAAAATAAATACCGGTTTTGTTGTGTGATTCGTGCTCTTTTTGTACAGGAAAATTTGCAACTCAACTCAATCTCATCAATTCTCTTGGCTCCAAGATAATCTCTTAAATTTTGGCTTTGGAGTGTTTCTTTTTCTGGGTTTTTGATTCCTCTTACACGCCCGGCATATGCGAGCGCGCTTTGTTCCCGGGGGTAAGCCATTTCTTTTTTACAGTTTTATTCGAGGTATAGGTATATTTGGATATTCCTAAAGTAAAGACTGTACCTATTCTAATAGTTTTGAGCAACTGTTCATTGTTATCAGGTGGATTCGACCTGTAACAACATGTTTTTCTAATAGGGAATTGTGTGTTTTTATCAATTAGTCTGCTGTTACCGGATTCTAAGCTTAAGCCATAATAGCCTGTTCCTAGAAAAGGATTTATGACACCCGCAATTACAACAGTCCAAGTGTTTGAAAAGATAAGGCGTTATGCATCTATGCAGAATATTGACGTGATGCGGGGGCAAGTCGTGTGACCCCTTTTGACGAAGTGGGAGACACCATAAACAGTCCTCCTAAAGTATATAAATAGACTAAAATTCCCTATTCAATCTCTGAGCAGCCAGTTAGCACATACATGGCAGGGTTAAAGTTTTAGTATTATGTCCCCTTTTTCGTAGTAGCGTCAGCTAACTGCATCAGCAGACCACAAACACACATGACGGACACCAAACCATTTATGGAACCTGTCACACAACACATCCAGTTAACACCCATGATTGTTCTCAAGGGGGTCTGAGGAGGTTTATGTAGACCACTTTGAGAAACCCTGGTCTAAATCAAGAATGGATAACTTATGATGCATTTGTTAAAAATGACATATGTTTGTGGGATTACCATTCTCGTCTATCAACAAATTTCTGCTAATGACTGCCAGATGGTGACTCTATAGAATTGCTAAAGCAACAGAGCGTAGTATAAAAGAAAGAGACAAGAAGACCTCAGTCTTTTTACTTGTAGAATAAATTTTAACTGGACCTGTTTTATTCCGCCAGGACAGTGAAAACTTTGGTGCATTGAACATAACACAAATGCACACAACTTATTTTCAAGCATAAAGGCATATTTAATAATTCCCTCAACAACTAAATAACCTTACTCAAATATGTAAGTCCCTCACAAACTTTCATATCTCTTAGAAAGTCCTTTATTGTATACATGTGTAACATTTATATGCAGGTCTGACCACACCACCTAGTGGCTGTTAGCAAACAAGGGAGGTAATGAGTGGTTGGTGAGAGTTCAATGTTCATTTCGTTTAGGTCGAAGAAGGCTACTGACAAATTGGTTATTTGATAGGTAGATTTAGGGTTTGTGTAGAGTTCGTTAGAGCTAGTGGAGTTAGTGTTGCAAGAGTTAATCCTGCAGAAGAATGATCTTGGATAACCAATTCCTCTTGTAACAAAGGTTCTTTGGTAGCCTTTATCTGAAGGTTATTGTGTAGTAAGTTGTTTGCCGAAGGCTAAACACTCCTGAGTGGATGAAGCTTATCAACCGTCTTGGGTGTGAGATAATTGGTGCTTCTTTTAAGCCTACTAGCCTTGTGGGGTCGGTGAGCAAAGAATTATTCTTCATAGGTTCATCAAATTCTAGCAGTCCGAACTTATCCCCAAAGGGGCTAACTGAGTAAGAGAGTAGCAGGAATGTTGGGATCCACATTTTGTCCCGCAAGGTGTAAAGGGGAAAAAGGAAGGGGAAGACCATGTGCTTGCTTTTATAAGTTTTTTTTATAAGTTGCTTTTATAAGTATCCTCACGTGACCGTAAGGGGCTGGCTGCTGCTGCTGTCTGGTGAAGCCGGAAATTTGTTCCTTAATAAATTTCAACGCAGTGCAATATTTTGTATATTCTAAATCTTTATAGAGAAGTAGTAAATATACTTCATCACCAAGGCATACTAAAACCAAAAAATGACTCTTTTGCCATCATTCCTTATTGGTCTTTGTTATTGGCAAGTCCTGTCGACGGTATCTAGTGTCTGCACAGCAAATAGGTCTTTTAATTTTTCTCATCTCTGCGTTTTATTTGTTATTAAAAATGCAACAATCTATTTTATTTTTGTTTAAGAATTGTCCAAATCATCTTTGTTCTCTTACGCTCATATTATCAATAAAATGTGTCTATTTTAATGTATGTATTGTATGATGTGGACCTGGATAGGGATGGGCTCTGCTATGTTATTTGTACCCAAGACATGCTACAAGTAGTGCTTCCACCACCAAACCAGATTACAGGACCCAGCTATGTGGGATTAAATAATACCACTAGAGTTTAGATCAATTGGTAGAGCATCCAACTAAGAATTGCAAAGTTCCAGCTTCAATAGCGACTCTTGCCAACTCAGCGCATGAGTTGCACTTCTTAGGTAATCTGATCTGTGCATTAAAGTGAGGAGCTGAAGATAGGTGTGGCACTCCACTTCAGAAAAAAAACCCAAACAAACAAACAATATACCTGGTCTAGCACTGTCTGACTGATACGACAATCGGTCACTCTGCCGCCTTTACTTACTTACTGTTCTTCTACAACAGGGATCACCAAACTTTTTCACGGTGGGCCGGATAATTGAAAAAATAATGAGCGCGGACCACATTATTATTGTGTTCAATACTTGCTAGCCAGAACGAAAGCTCTAAGAAAAAGATGTAAAACAAAATTTATCTTTCCATGTTATATTCATGGATGAGTGGCGTAAGATGCACAAAAACGAATTTAACCAACATATTTATTTTCGAAACATTACCAAAAGAATGCAACATTATCTTAAAGGTTTAGTGAGATTTGTGAAACTGAAGTTTGTCTTTCAAGATATTGTCAATGTTTGGTTTGGAATTGCTACATCCAATCAATAGATTTGCTTTCAAATGTTTATCAGTCAATTTCGTTCGATGGATTGATTTCACATATTTCAATTTTGAAAGGGTTTGCTGCCGTTTCGTGTCCCATACGTTTTAACAAACAAATTCAAGTGCCGTCGGCGGGCCTGATAAAATGCCTTCACGGGCCGAATTCGGCCCGCAGGCCGTAGTTGGATAACCCCTGTTCTACAAGGATATATTTGGCATTAAATAACCTACTAAGGTTGATATGCCATTAAAAAATAAGCCAAACCAGGTTACTGGATAAGTCTAAGTCTATCATATAGATTGGGTAAAGTAACAAGTAAGTTCCTCGTTAATTAGATTATTTCATATCACACACATTAAGAGGTAGATATTTTAACTGTATGAATATATTGTCTTACTAAATTAAAAGCAGTGGGACATGTGTTATATTTTTTCCTGGGGTGGAAGTGGGTCTTCCATCACTTGTCTGAAATTTGAAAATTAGAACACTGTAGAAAAATCTAGAATGTGATCTGACGTCAAAAAGAAACTCACTCAGGAAGAATGCATGAGGTGACCTAAGCAATATTGGGGTAGGTGACTGGTGATTGGCAGCCAGAAATATTGAGTCACTCGAGAATTTAGGGGACCTTTTTTTGTTCGGTGCCTCCAATTTGACAGCTCAAAAAATTTGATATCTCCCTTGCTATAATAAAACAAATTTGGTGAAGAAAAGTTAGAACAATAAAAGATTATATAAGAAGAAGAATTGGTTGGTCCAATCAGCAAAACTTTTGTGTTCTAAACTTTTATTAATGTTAAACTTCTTTGCAAAATGTATTTCAAATGAGTTAGATATAAACAAAAATGAATAAGACACATTATTAAAGATAAATCTTTAATAATGATGATAGTTTTTAAAAATATATTTTAATTAAGATGGTGCCATCTCATTAAATGGTCTTGTAACATTACATGTACATAATGTAAATAGTAGAACAACTTAATTATATGTATTTAATTACAAAACAAAATTATTTAATTTAGTGGATTTTGTGAATCAGGAGATATCTTTATTTGTTATATAACAATAATCTATCAATAATGGAGATTCAATCTTAATTTGTCTGTAACCAAAAATATGTCACTACTTACGTCATAATACCGAAAATGGAAAAAAATTATTTGCGAAATTTGTAATCAATTTTTAAAATTATTTTTTACTCTCGCCATTTTTTCAGTAACAAGAAGTGAACTAAAAATTTTACAAATAAATAAATACCTACGATTTTGTGAAAACTTTATATGTAAAATATTCAAAATAATTATTTAATTAATGATTATTAGATGCATGCTACATTTTATTTGAGAGGGGGGGACTAAGTTTCCATTTCAAATTGTTGTTTTTTTAAAAATTTTTACCCCTTTAATAAATTTGATGATTTTATCTACTTATAATACAAATCCTCTGACATTGAATTTTTAACCCCCACCTCCTCAGGTAATATATTTTTAAAATTAAATTTTACACCACCCAGAGTGCATTTTTTTTTTAGTGTAAATAATCGAACAATTTAATTATATCACGTGTATTTAATTATAAAACAAAATTAGATATATTAAAGAACAGAAATAAAGATGAACAGAAAATTATTATTTATCCATAATACACATTCTTGCTAAGGAAAATACGGAGTAGCTTGAAACACCTATGTACACAGGGCCAATCTATGATTGTATGCCCTTCAATCAAAGCAACACAGTACCTTTATTTATATCAAATGGAGTTTAGATATTTTCAGTCGACAAGTGATGCTTTATTCATATATCACAAATGGCAAGTCCCTGAAATTAATAAACCAGTTTGTATACCTCGGTAGCAATATCTCCTCTATTGAAAGCAATGTCTGTGTTGGCATCCTTCCGCCTGCAAAAGACGATGGAGTAGTGTCCAAAAAAAAATGTTTATTCAAATTTTTAAAAATCTTTTTATTTCATTTCATTTAATTTTTTTAACTAAGTAGCCCGGGCGGGTTGATATGGAGGATGTGCTGTTGCCCAAGCAGCAGATCCCCCTCTCTACATTGCCACTATGGTGCAAAGGAAAGGTAAGAGGCCAATAGTTTGGTAACGGTAGCTCCGAAGGAGCTGCTGTGTAGCGCTGAAGTTCAGCGTTACTCCATCTTAGGGACTCCTAGCTTTCCTCAGGATCATATAAAGCCGCTCTACAGCGGTGGTTTTGTAACAAACTCTTCCTTGTCATAGATGGATTGACGACCAGGGCCAGGGAGCAAACATCTAACCAATTTGGGTTTTGTGTGTGTAGTATGTGCGCCAATCCTACTACTGTCTGTGTGGACGGTGTTTGGTTCCCCTAGAGCCCATCCGCTTCTTCCAGCTCCTGTGTTGTTGTCTTTTTTTTTTTTTTTTGCTGGTGTTTACTTACCTTCCCCTCCAGAGCCGGGGTGTACCTATTAAGACTGCCAGTTTTGTTGCTCGTTCGATATCTAAGCTTTAACTTAGTATAAGTCCACATGTACGCTATGGTATCAAGTTCTGGTTTGGACTGACTTTTGAATTTAACTAAATTTTTCCTTTTTTTTTATCCTTTTTATTTTTTCCCGGTAGGTGACCAATGGGAGCATGGGAGAGGGAGCATAAGATCTAGAATTTAGGTAATTCTAAGTAATTTAAAAATGAAAAAACGAAATAAAAGAAAAAAATTTAAAGAAGTAAAAATTTAGTCACATATAAAAGTCAGTCCAAGCCAGAACTTGACACCCTAGTGTCCATGAGGTCTCATCTCAAAGATAAGTCACTGTCATTTTCTATAGAAATTGCTAAATATATTGTATTTATTTTACTTTCTATCCTTAATATATTGTATTTATTTTATTATTTTATACCCTTAATACATTTCATTTATAGGAACATGTAAAATTACATTTTCATTTCGTTTTTTCATTTTTAAATGGCTTAGAATTACCTAAATTCTAGATCTTATCTTCCTTATTTCTATTTTCCTTTTCTTTCATCTTTTTCTTTTTATCTTTATCTCTTCCTTCTTTCTTCCTTTTAAACAGAACTCTTTCCAAGAACTCTTTCCTTTTTATTCATTACACTTCATAGATGCTGTCGGGAATACAATCACAAGAACTCTTTTTATTGCATACATAATCCTTCCAGATGAACTTGTTTTCTCTGGATTTCTAATTGCAATAAATATTGTTATTTTGTACTAATAGAATTGTTTGTATCTTTGTTTCCATTCTAAATATATTGTTGCACTAACTAGGCATAAACAATATGAACAACTTCTATATTAAAGTGATGATGTCTACATGAGTCAGGGTCAATTTGAAAAGAAAATTATGATACTGTTGTATCATTGAGGTAGAATGATATACAGAAGAAATTGGGTGCTTAATCTATTTATTTAGCACTAGTATCTGGTGCTAATAGGTACACACAAAACACAGAACAAATAAAATAATTAACAAGACAAAAACTTACACTAAATAGAGGAAGGTCAAATGTGGTATAGCTTTAAAGTCAATTCGAATATTATTCAGCTTATTAATCCACTTCAATTGTAGACTATTTAAGGCTATGAGCCAGCCCATCCGGTAGAGTGCTAAAGGGGTACTAGCTACTCTACAACAGATACCAATCTCGATACATTTTAATAAAATATTTTTGGTGAAACACAATGTCATGTAAGTGCAGCACCCTTTTTATACTCCTCAAATGATTTTTCTTACTTCATAAATCAAAAATTCATTTTGAGAGTAATATTTGAGGACATGGAGGACACAAAAAGAAATGTGATATGTGCAGCTTCAAACCATGTCTAAAGAAAAATTTCAGAGGTGCTTCAACCAATGAAAAACTCACTGGAATATGCTGAATTCCAACAAGACTATTCATTGTTCAGTTTTCTCTTGCTAAGCACAGCTTCAGTTTCAATATTTTTTGAATGGAAAGATGAAGTTGTATGTGACATCAAATAGGGACAGAAAGTATACAAGTGTAAATACAGCTTCACAGCATCAATACTATTTGAACACAGGTTGTATTTTTGAGTGAGGAGAGGAAGGTTTTATTCCCTCTTCCATCAAATCATAGTGAATAGGAAAATTCTCAGCCTGAAAATATCAATTAAAGTTTTAAATTGTTTGATTTAATCTAAACTTAAATTTCCATTGGGAAAAACATGTGCAAACAAATGATGTAAATGTTGTTTCACCTTCAGATTTTCCCAATAAATCAAAATAAATACTTGATTAAATCTCATTGATTTTAAATAAATCACATTATTTCTTATTCAATTAAATTATGGACTCTTACACATCTGTAAATAAATGTAAGTAAAATTATTTTGTTATTGTTTTGCTTAAGTGAAATTGTTTGTTAAATTACTTTGCTTTGCTTCAATCTAATGACTGAGTGATTTTAGCAGCATGTCAACCCGTCTAGGGTTATTTCATGCTGAGAGGTTAGGTTAGTTGTTTGGTTTAATGGCATATCACCCTTTGTGGGTTATTTAATTCCAAACCTTATGTTTGCGGGAGGGGGTCTTTTGGTATAATTCAATATTTGTAAGTGAATAGTTTATAGATAAATATTTTTTGGGGGTTACAACTAATTTTCATTAACTTGCAAAACAAATCTATCTGACCCATAGATGGGACCCTAACAAATACTACTACTCTGGATCAAAGTGGACCTGAGAATAATGGCAAAAAAGAAGTACTCCACACTCTGCAGAATTGGAACCTCACCATGAGATGCAGTTTAACACTAATATCCAGGACATTAAATTGATAGAAATAATTTGTTAGATTCATGTGTATCAACAAATTAGAAATAACTTTATGTGTATTAATAAACTAGTTATGAACTCTCAGCCACTGCTTTTTAGCAACTACAAAATTAAAAGAGTTGGGGGTTTTCCATAACAATTTAAAGGATATGGTCAGGACAAAACATATAGGTGCTAGGGCTTGAAGTGACAAAGCTAAGCAATCAGACTGGGACTATCCAACCACTCAGTAGTGGAGTGTGACACATTGTTTTGCCACTTACATACACACACTCATATCACATACATGCATTCACATATATACATTGACCCCCTTCTGTGTTTCTTCCTCTTTGAACTCTGTGCAACCCTGCATTATCTGGGCTGGATATGTGATCAGATCCATGTAGTACACATCTTCCCCTCGCCCAGCCTACATGACAAGGATCACGTGAACACTTGGACCTTTTTCCCGTACCTTTTGACAAACTTGCAGTTCCTTCCACAAACACCAAAGCAGACAGACGCATTTCCAAATCTCTACTGAACGCAATGCTTTTCTTTTCTTTTTTTTTAACCTTTTGTAATGGTCTGTTGAGAACTTTGAACTCTTTTCATCACATTATAATATTGTTCATTTGTGTTACATGTTTTTCATTATATATTACATTCTTGTTGAATATTGTCTTCAGTTTTCCTTATTTTGATTGTTTTGTTTATTGATATCATATTCCAATCTGGTTAAAACTACCTGTTGACGCTTCTCAGCCAAGCAAGACAGAATACACGTCATGTGGCCACTTAGGCAATATTATCAAACTAGCAGCACCAGTGGATACACCACAGTATGATAATTTAATTATTACAAAGTTTGATATGTTTACTTAAGAGCTATTGCAAATTGTTCAATATGTAAAAAGTATAATAATCTTGATTTAATTCTCTCTCACTTTTTTCTTTCTTTCTTTTCATTATGTTCAATTGAAACATATTAGCATTGTCTGCCCTTGTTTGGTCTGGAAGAGTTATCTTCCCTTGTTTCCAGGTTTTTGACTGCTAGGGGTGTGGACTATTTAATGAGGGAGGCGCCAAGTTTGAACTCTCTTTGTCTCCGGCACTGCAACCAACATAGATGGGTTAGACATTTGCATCTACACCCTTTCATGTGGGTGGCGAAAGTTACCTATCCTGTCTTTAGTAAGTGACATTACTTTATGGACTCTCCATATCTTCCTTATACACAATTACTTCTACAGGATGCAGTCCTACTTTCTGTATGCTTCTAACTTCTATATTGTAATTCTATTCATATATGTATTGCTTATGTATCTTATCATATATGTATTTCTGTTATATGTATCTTCTCCATGTGCTCATTAAATTCTGTTGTTACTGTAGTGAGAGAAGAGACTTACCTTGTGCAAAACGGGCAAGGACTTGTGTTACGTGCAAGTCCACCGGAACTGAATGGTGAAAGAGGAGTGGGTGTAGGCAGGCTTGCAACGTCAAAAAGTTAGAGAGGAGAAGGAGAAGCCTCTGAGGCATTGTGGGTAGAAGTTAGAAATAAAACGTCTGCTTCTCTGAGAGGGAGGGGCGAACATGGATTCAGTCTATAGACTGCAACAAGCAAAGAGTGTTAGAGATAGTTACATTTCACACCTTCATCGGAGTATTGTTTGTACTTATATGTACCCATGTTGGGAGGACTCTAAGCCAACCAACCAATAATAACTGTAATACCTTTAAATCTTACAGCATTATTGCTACCGCATGCTCACCCACTCTCTCTATCTTTCCCCAACTCTCTTTCTTTTTTCTTATAGTATTTTTCTGAGTAGCATGTCCTTTTTCTTACCTTTCTTTCTTTATAATAAAAATGGAATGATCCATTATTTACCTGAGGTGACAGCACTCATAAAAAATAAGAATTCAGCAAATAAGCAACACCAGATAATCAGAATTTACATTTTTGCATTTCATCTTGGAGGATTTGGATGGTCTCATCTTTAACCAGAGGATGTTGCAAGATGATAACAGTTGGAATATCAAGGAACAAGCATATTGATATATAGATACTACTCCTATTTGATAATAATCATTTACCTGCACAGTTATATGGTTTCAAGAATTCTTATCCAATACTAAAATTTTTCAAACAGATCTATTTGACCCATAGATGGATCCTAATAAGTATTACCACTCTGGGTCAGAGTCAACCTGGGAATAATGTCAATAAACGAGTACTCCACACTCCCTAGAGCTCTAGAACTGGACCCTCACCATTAAATGCAGTTTAGTGTCAGATTAATGACACCGCTTTGAGACAGCTTACCCTTCTTCAGGGGATACAGTCAGCATATTCTAAGCCCCCCTGACAGGGCTTTGAGGGAATGTAACCCTCTGCAGATGATAGTATATTCTAAGCCCTGTGAACAGCGCTTTTTAACATTCTAAGTTAAAAGTTAAAGAATAATTGCAAAAAGATTTAAAACTCTCAAAACAAAAAACAAAAAAGAGATAATGTTAAAGATTAGTTGTGTTATATCAAAGAGAAGATATCTCTTATGATTCGCAATTCTTACTCACAAAATACACCTCGCTAGCATAAAACATCAAAACTCAAGTCGGAGGCAACAAGCGGAAGTGAACTCAATGGTACCCTATCACGAAGTGACCAATTCGGCACAGTTCTGTGCATAGGCTCGGATTGAGTTACGCTTGAAAGGAATTCCAAAACAAACAAAAAATAATATTGTAAGGAATCCAGATTTTCAGCCAATAAAAAACTCTCCCGCTAAAACACCTCAAAGGCATTCTGGAGCCGATCTCGTAGCATATAAACCCAGGCATTTTTGAGAATTGGCAGTTGACGGACGGCGAGGACGCCGAGAACTTCACCAGGCAGGCAGGATCAAAAGGCCACTATTTTCCTACCACGTCGATACCCACACCTCACCGACCCCACGGCCATTCCTGACTTACGGCCCCTTGGCCACTCCTATTTCCCGCACCAAGTGACCGTATCAACTCAACTTCTACTACCTCACGCCTTGCACCAGGCCAAGAGAGAATTGACGTATTATCATACGATACCTACACCTCACCGACCCCACGGCCATTCCTGACTTACGACCCCTCGGCCACTCCAGAGAACTACTACGATTACCTACATCAACAACAACAATTTTCACACTCGTTATTTCAATAAACGATTTTTATCCAATTCATCTTGTCCATTATTTTTCTTTGCAAACCATACGCTTTTAAGGATACCTAAGATATATCAGTTGCAAAAAAAATATTGATTTTGTATTAAAAAATATTTAGATATTAAGTCACTCTGTATTCTGAAAATCCTCAATTTTGGATACAATCAATTGGAGTTGAACCAGTTTCTATATTGAGATAGATTCACTAATATATGCAACATATAGAGGCACTCATGGTGTAATGGTTATTGTCATAGGAAATGGAAACGACAACCATTATTCAAATTATGAATGCGGTTGTTTGCATTTCACATAGCGCTAATACCATTGGGAAAGTTATGAATCCAATTATTTTCCTTCCAGCTATGGGTAAATAGTAGGGCAGATTGGGCTCTTTAACCTTGGTATGACAAGGGAAGAATGGGCTCTTTAACTTGGTATGGCAACTGGTCAAGGAAAAGGAAAACTGATTTTTAACCTGTTACACAAATGTGGCTGGGGCCATCTTCTAACACCAATCCTTGAGAGACCCCACACATGATTCCACATGCGGTGCCAGCTTATCCCACATTAGGAGAATGCCATCACTAAAAGTTTTAGTGCAATTGAAACTAAAATCCAGATTTAGTTACACCTAATTTTATAGGTGATTAAAGAAAACAAACTTGAAATTGCATTTTATATATTTTTAAACACTTATTTTCACAAAAAGAGAGAAAGATTTAAAATAGGAATTCTTCTAAGCTGTAGCCATGTTAGTACTACTGTATGGCTGCACCACTTGGACTCTAAAAAAAACATTGAGAGAAAAAGCTAGATGAGAACTACAAAATATGTAGTATTTTGAACAAATCCTGGTAGCAGCACCTTACAAAACAGCAGTTGTACAGTCACTTAGCTCTCATCTCCCATCCCAGTAAGATAAACAAGACATATTGGCCACTGCTGGAGAAGATAAAACTAACTCATAAGCTACATTTTCTAATGGACTCCTACACATGGATATGCCAGTATTGACAGACCAGCAAAAACTTCATCAGCTCTCTGTGGTCATTGGATGATGGCTAATAGGGATGGATAGGGAGAGAGAGTCGTGAATCTGTGCTGTGGACACACCATGATGAAGATGATGATCAAAAATAGCTGATACTTTATTTTCTCAGCTAAATTATATCAAAAATCCATACAAAACAACTATACAACAAAAAAAGACAAAATGCCTTGTCTTTACAAAACGCCTTTGTCATTCAATGAATAGAGGATTTTTTTAAAAAAAGCAAAATAAATTTTTCCATATTCTTTTTATATTAATGTAAACTCCATTGTTTGTAATTGGTTTATTGCAAAAATTATTTTAATCTTACTAAAATATTTGTATTGGGGCTATTCAAAATGGTGGCAAATAAATGTGCTCAGTCTTGTTGGTGGCCGAGAAGTGCAAACTATGTTAAATTTACAGAAGAATGTATGATGTGCATGAAGAAGAATGTTTTAGTCAAAAATGTTTAAACATTGGTTTGCCATTATAAGCTTGAGTTGAAAAGATAGTCCATGGGGTGGAAATATATAGACTCTCCAGGTGTAGGGGTCAATAAAAGTCATTGAGGAACTCATCACTATTGATTTACTTGGAATAAGGTGCAAATGTAAACAGTGTCTTTTTTGTCAACTTCTTAGGCAAAATAACTTTTTTTAATAACATGATAATATCAATTTTTCTGAAACAGTCTCTATATAAGCAGATTTGTTACAGAAGATTAGTTTTAAGGATTTGTTCAAAGACTGTTGACTGATGTTTCAAATATAGAAGAAACCTTTCAGAGATTGTTTTAAATTCAGGCAAACATTTGTTTTGTATTATTTGGATTTATTTTTACTGTTGCCCTCATCTTTATTGTTATATAAGCAATGTGCCTTCTGGTCTTCTTCAGGTGTTTCTTATTGAACACAGGAGCCTTCATGTCATAATTGGAAGACTTCATGGAACTTCGAACTGAATACTTTATTCAATCCACTGGGGTAGACTGTTCTCATTCCACTATAAGAATTAAATGTAGTTTTGGTCACTAAAGCCAAAACTGCTTTTTATATGTTAGAAGGCTTCAGAGAAGTCTCTAATGTTGGTGAACATGTATGCAATAAAATCCAACAAAGAGGTACATATAACAATACAGACTTTATTGTCTGAGCACATGTAACATGAAAATATAGACATAGATACAAACAGTTAGGATGAAAGTCTTTAGGAAGTAAGAAAGGATTCTTACAGAATAGAAGAGTCATTTACTGTATATGACCCACAATGTAGGGTCTATAAAGGGCTATGTACTCACATGAGTACAAGCCTATTAAGTTGGGGAGCAAGGCTCCCCAACTTAATAGACAGACACAATTTGTCTAGTGGATTCCCAACCGGACTGAATTTAAATAGCCAGGTAGTAGTGCTACCTAGTGGCAAATCCTGGTAGCAAGGGAAGATAACTCTTTTCCACTCAAGTGCATCCCAGCAAGGGCAGACAATTGCTACATCACTAAACATGACCAGCTACAAGTTTTAAGCTATGCCAAGTATTCTATGTTATTATCAGCTGTAGTCAGGATTGAAACTGCAACCTACAGATTATTGTTACTTAGAACAGTATTAACTATATCTGTTGCACCATGTGTCCAACTGGACAATCCTAGATGAATTTTTTGAATTTATAAACCCAATGTACATTTGACATCGAATATTTACCTTTAATACTTATGTATGATTTACTCATATTGTGATTTTTTCTATTCTTAATTCTTTTAATCTTATCTAGCCTTTTTAATTATTGTATTCATCACTATACTTGATCTACTTAAGAGGTTACTATAGCCTAATATATGCACTGATTCTTTGAGATCTTTTTTCTCCAATGTTCTTCCCTATCTATTATCACAACTTCATCCCATAAGTGCAGATAGTTTCCATTTTCATTCTATATATGATCAGCCATACCCAACTTTTCTCTTTCTCTTTGTACCACTGCTTTTTAGTGTTCCTCTAGTCTTAATTTCAGTAGACAGCATGTCTCACCTTTGTATACATTTCTAACTCATCAATATCATTAAAAGTAAAGACCCAAGTGTCAGTTGCAAAAATGCATTTTTTCAATAAGGTCAAGTTTATAGTCTGAGATAAAATAAGCCTGATGGCAACAGATGCTTTAAACTATTCTATAAGTTTTGTAAATTCCATTTTGAAGTTTTATATGGACAGGTGGAATATACATTTTTAAGAAGCAAGCCGTATGAGATACAGCTCATCATCAGGCGGGCTGCACTACAAATTAATTTATGGTAATTTTAAATTGAAAATACCTCAACAATTTTCACGATCAAAGATCATACACATAAACATGTGACTTTGAAATAAGAAAAAAGAAATGAATTTTTTTTTGGGGGGGAGTGTACATTTGAAGAGAGAGAGACTTTAAAGATGTTAGACATTTGTTGATTTTTAACTTTGAGGAATGACTCTTTGAGATTATCAGGATTAGTTGCCAATTCCATGGAAGGGATGATTGCTTCTGTTATGGTATGATGATCATCTGTTAGTTGAATTGTTGGCTGGCTTGTTGGATTTTATGGCATGTCAACCCTTGGGTTATTTTATGTCAAAGATTTGATCTATTCAACCCATAAATGGGACCCTAACAAGTACTACCAGAGTGGACCTGAAAGTAATACCAATGAAGTGGTATTCCACACTCCCCAGAGCACCAGAATTAGAGCTTCACCACTAGATGCAGTTTAACATCATACCTAGGACACATGATCATCTGTGTGAAAGGAAAGTAAAAAAAAAAAAGAGACTAATGCAATGACAAACCTTATGGTCTGACCAACATACTCTGACTTTATGGAGGCATGTGGTGTAATAATTAGAGTTGTAGGAAATGGACATGTCAACCCGAGTGCTAATACCATTGGGAAAGGTATGCATCCACTTTCTCTCCCTCCAGCTATGGGTAAATAGCAGGGCAGACTTAGCTCTTTAAACTTGTATGGCAACCGGTCTAGAAGGTAATCTGTGAATTCAAACCAGTTGTAGACCTATAAAAGTTGTATATTTTGTGTAGTCGTTTCTTAAGGGATTTTTTTGCACACAGCCCAATCAAATATGAATAATTTTTAAACTGATCTATTTGATCCATAGATGAGACCCTAACATATTCTACCACTTGAAATCAGTGGACCTGGAAGTAATGAAAATGAAGGGGCACTCCACACTCCCCAGAACTGGAGCCTCACCAGATGCAGTGTAATTTCATACTCAGAACACACCCTTTTAGAGGTGGGTCTTAACCCTCTGCGGGGTATAAAGTCAGCATATTCTAAGCCTAGACAACAAGAATAGTGCTCAATAGGCGAGAGAGTTGTTATTATATATTGTGTGACACTATTATGATTTTCAAATTTAAAAATTGCAAATTGTATGAAACAGACTGGTGACTGTTATATATATATATGAGTAAAATTGTGACAGTATTAGATAAAAGGTTATACAAATTTTAGGGTTAAGGAATCCACGTGGTATAATGGCTAACATGCAGCATTGTAGTTAATTTGAACTTTAATCATGTCATTATGTTCATTTTTGGACAAATACCCTTGGGAAAGATATGAACTCTCTGTTCCTCCTAGCTATGGTTTAAAATAGTACTACTACTGTTCTTCTACAAGGATGGCTTTGGAATTAAATAACCCACTAAGATTGAATGCCATTAAAATAGAGGAATGAAACCAGCTTTACTCTGCTAAAAAAAACTGACCTTGTACACCATGCCTCTATTCCTAAAGATAAATAGATAAAACTCAGTCTCTAATGTTTTCTAAAATGCATTATTTTTCTGTCTCTAAGGTCCATAATTAAATCTTGCTGCTTTTAGTTTTGTGCAATTTTGGGAAAGGTAGGTATTTACCCAACCATAATAGGTAGGGTGTGACACAAGGTCACTTGTATGGGGCATCCAGCAAGGATTTCACTATTCAGTAATAGTGGATCTGCGATGCTAGCTTGTTTACTATTACATCACTACCCTTGAGAAAAGTATGATCTCTTTAATCCCTTCCTAGCTATGGATTAACTAGTACCACTACTGTTCTTCAACAAGGATGGCTTTGGTATTGATAACACAAGAAGGTTGATATGCCATTAAACAAAGAAACCAAACTAAACAGAACTTATGCCATGTGATTTAATAAAACACCAAACTACAAAGCAGGTGTTTAGCTTTGTGGCAACATTTTAACACCACCTCCATTCTCTTATTTAAAAGATTCCTAAGATTAGGAAAATTTATAGTTAAATTTTTTTCCCAAACAAGATTTACATTTTTTTGATTCATTACGAGCCTAAGTTTTCTTTAACCCTTTATAATCCAAATGTTGGAGTCGAGTGGTGTAATGGCTAGAGTAGTAGGAAATGGACTCAGTGAGACAAGTTCAAATCCTGGACGAGGCTGTTTGCATTTCACATAGCGCTAATACCCTTGGGAAAGGTATGCATCCAACTACTCTCCCTTCAGCTATGAGTAAATAGTAAGGCAAACTGGGCTCTTTAACCTTGGCTCGGTAACTAGTCTAAGAGAAGGAAAACTCTGAATTCAAACCTGTTAAGAAATTGACTTTATATTGTATCCTGCTCATGCAGAGGGGTAGGTGTATATATATATAACCCGTCGGTCGCTACTGAGCTAAAGAGCTCACGGAATTTCCAAAATTGGCAGTCAAGTTCAGATTTTCTGCAGCAACCATGGATTGCAAGGTCTCTATATTTGCTAAAAGTCTAGCCGAATGCCCACGTTGTGTTCAGATCTCAAACAACTAGAAATCTGCTATAGAAACTGATTTCCAAGGTTAACAGCGGCCTAGTGGTCACATAAAAAAACAATGACTCTTTTTCAAACTCAACAACATTTATATTCAATAACAAATACAAAATCAATTCTTACTCAAAGCTGTGGCAGTGATGGACCTCAAATTAATAACTTCTGGTCTTCTGCAAAGTATTGTGCAAAACAGTTCGTAAAGTTGACTAAGTTTTCAATAGTCTTAGCTGAAGTCAGTTTCTCTCGGCTCTCAGTATTTACATTAATCTTCTCTACGAGCCCAGTCAGCTTGGCCTCGTCTCCTCAAGCCAGCTTCGGCTTATCTCATTTTTCGTCAAAAACGTCTCAAAAACGTTAAATAATATTTTCAATCGGACATTCTGATTTCCAGCTGACGTGGGGGTATTAGAAATTTTCTCTGTACCTCCCACCCTGGCAGGGTACCACCCTCTCCTCAATTCTAACTACCAATAGAATTCACTTCTGCCAAATCGACAGGGGCTCAGGTTTTCTGGTGTTTCCCAACAAAATGTGTGGTCTTAAATACATTTGGTTTTGTTTCTAATTCATTTCTTCCGGCCATTTATAAAACAAAGAAGTTATCTTTTTCTTAAGTGGAAAAAGGAAAATAATAAAGATTTTCTTCAAGGGCCCAAGATAATCATGGTCAACCGACTTCCAGGTTATCTTTTTCTGCGCCCTTCATCTGGTCACATAAAAGGACTGTCTCAATAGCAGCCGATTTAAGTCGCCTCGCTTCTGGGAGGTCTTCTGACCCACTTGAGATTTTACTTTCCGAATCGCTTTGTTTAGCCTTATCATTGCTACCATCTGTTTTGACCTTACTCCGACTCAAGTTATCGAAAGATTTAAACTTCCGATTTTTTTCTTTCTTTCTTTTTCTAATTTCAAACCAAGAAATCAGGTCATATATATATATATATATATATATATATATATATATATATAAACCTAAATGTCCTCTTTTGAAGAAAGTTAAGATTAATATGGAAATCTCGTTAAACACTTATATTTTGGTTAATTTAATGTATACTAAAAATGAAATAATATATCTAATAAGAATAAGAGGAAAAGGGAGTAGGAGAAGGGGGCTATCAAAGTACTTTTGACTAATGAGAAGAGAGCCCCTTTGGTTTGAATTCAGAGTTTTCCTTCTCCTAGACTGGTTTCCATACTAAGATTAAAGAGCCCACTACTTACCCATAGCTAGGGGAAGAATAGTTGGATTCATAACTAATGGGTATTAGCGCTATGTGAAAAGCAAACAGCCTCATGCAGGATTTGAACTCGTCTCACCGTGTCCATTTCATTAAATCTTATAACTACTTTTTCATGAATTGTTCTCACATTTATGAGGAAATAATATTTAACCAACTATCATTCTTCTACACCAGCGTTTCTCAACCAACTATCATTCTTCTACACCAGCGTTTCTCAACCAACTATCATTCTTCTACACCAGCGTTTCTCAACCAACTATCATTCTTCTACACCAGCGTTTCTCAACCAACTATCATTCTTCTACACCAGCATTTCTCAACCAACATTCCCTGGAGAATCTACTTAACGCTTCAAAATGTACTTAAGGCAACAACAATTGAGATAAGCTAATGCACTTTTGACCTTTTTATTTCATTTCATATATAGGTAATATTTCTAAACATGCAAAATATATTCTTGGTTATTGTAATATTGTAATATAGACATAATCCTATCCAACCTATTATGTTATCAAATGGCCCTGAAAGAAACATTTTCTAGCCCATTTATTAGTTCAAAGCACATTTTGTCTTGATTTAACTTAAGTATTTTCAACATTGCCAGTAAAGAATAAATGAATAAACTTATGAAGCAATTATCTATTTTCATTCTGTCTACATTTATATTATAGGTATATGATGTTGGTTACTTATGTTTATTTTTTACATTTGAGTTTAGAAATTTTTGGGTGAATGAAAACTTTTAGAAGAAGTATTATAAACAAACGGTATGAATTTTGTTTAGCATTACTGAAAAATTTGACAAAGAAATATTAATTTTTCCTTATTCAAAAATATATACTATGATATTTACCATGTGAACTATGATGGAAATAAAATGAGAAAGATATGGTATATAATTTTGGTTTTGCATAGAGGTTCTTTGAGACATGTAATTTTTTTTAAGGGTTATGCAAGGGGAAAAGGATTGAGAAATGCTGTTCTAGACTATCAATAGCTTTTGAGTGCTATCCGGTAGCAAGCACCAGGGAGACACCCCCTGCTAAACCCCCACCCCCACTTGGCAATGTTATAATTAGATATTTTTGGTTGTTTATTATTAATCAACAAATAAATAAAAGTTTTTCAACCTCTATCTTTTGTCCCCAGAGATTTCTAATGGTCAATGAAACAAGTATTAACCACTTATTTGATCAGAAATCAATAAAGAGAAATAAAATATTCTTGTTATTACTTTTATTATCTTTTCACTATATACAGGCTGTTTCATAAAGTATACAACACTAATAACACTGGTCTGTAATGTTTTCAAGGTTGAATATATAACAGCTGATTTTAAGGCAGTTTTTTTTACACTGAATCAAATCAAATTTTTCTAGATACAAGCTTTACTTAAAATGTATAGAACTGTTTATAGATTAAATTCAATGGCTTTTGAATAAGTGTTATCATTATGTACAACTTGTTGTGAAGTATTCAAGCACATTTTAAAAACCAGACCTGACTAAGCACAATGAATGATCATTTTGAATTCAGCATAAAAAGGTGATCATATAAACCTTTGATCCTTGTAAAAATTTGTTTAATGCAGGCCAGTGTAATAAAAAGGTCAAATTTACTCAAAAGCAAATAGTAACAATACTATTCGTATTGCAATACGTACAGTCCTGTGGACTATGCAGATAATCCAGCACTTCTTGCAAATACAGCTTCATAAGCCGAATCACTGCTGCATAGCCTAGAGAAGGCAGCAAGAGACATTGGCCTCTATATGAACTTGGAGTTCATGTGTTATAAATGAGATGGAGACATCTCCATAGTAGATGGTAAGCCTCTTAAATTTGTAAACCAGTTCACATACCTTGGTAGTAATATCTCATCTACAGTAAGCAATGTCAATGTACACATAGGAAAGGATTGGACTGCTATAGATAGATTATTGATCATATGGAAATCTGATCTCTCTTATAAGATAAAGCGAGAATTCTTCCCAGCTGCATCAGTGCTACTGTATGGCTGTATCCCTTGGACTCAAATGAAATATTTGGAGAAAAAGTTACATGGAAACTATGCAAGGATGCTGCATGCACGTTACAGAAGAGCAATTGTATGACCACTTACCACCAATCACACAAACCATCCAAGTAAGATGAGCAAGACATGCTCACAGTAGTAAGGACTCCAATACATGGACATGCCAATGCTGGCTAACAAAAACTTACATTCATCAGCTCTGTGCAGACAATGGAAGATGTCAAGAGGAATTATTAATTAAAAGTAGTAAAGTCAATGAGGTAGCCTATTGTTGGTATCAACCAAACAGCGAAGGAGTCTATCCTCTTTTCACTACTGCTAGATCAGGGAGATATTTTTGCATCTTAGGTGGAGCTCCACACTTACCATCAGCTCCACACTTTACCTCACAGAACCAAGGTGTGCTAATCATGCATTGAATTGGCGAGGGTTAGTATCAAACCTTTAACCTTATGATTCCTAGGTGGATGCTCTACCTACTGGTACATCCAAAGTTAAGCAACCTATGCCAGTACTTACTTGGGTGACCACTTAGTACTATGAGCAACCTAACAATCATTATAGGTACATCCAAGTTAAGCAACACTATGCCAGTACTTACTTGGGTGACCACTTAGTACTATGAGCAACCTAACAATCATTATAGGTACATCCTAAGTTAAGCAACACTATGCCAGTACTTACTTGGGTGACCACTTAGTACTATGAGCAACCTAACAATCATTATAGGTACATCCTAAGTAAGCAACACTATGCAGTACTTACTTGGGTGACCACTTAGTACTATGAGCAACCTAACAATCATTATAGGTACATCCTAAGTTAAGCAACACTATGCCAGTACTTACTTGGGTGACCACTTAGTACTATGAGCAACCTAACAATCATTATAGGTACAAAGTTAAGCAACACTATGCCAGTACTTACTTGGGTGACCACTTAGTACTATGAGCAACCTAACAATCATTATAGGTACATCCTAAGTTAAGCAACACTATGCCAGTACTTACTTGGGTGACCACTTAGTACTATAAGCAACCTAACAATCATTATAGGTACATCCTAAGTTAAGCAACACTATGCCAGTACTTACTTGGGTGACCACTTAGTACTATAAGCAACCTAACAATCATTATAGGTACATCCTAAGTTAAGCAACACTATGCCAGTACTTACTTGGGTGACCACTTAGTACTATGAGCAACCTAACAATCATTATAGGTACATCCTAAGTTAAGCAACACTATGCCAGTACTTACTTGGGTGACCACTTAGTACTATGAGCAACCTAACAATCATTATAGGTACATCCTAAGTTAAGCAACACTATGCCAGTACTTACTTGGGTGACCACTTAGTACTATAAGCAACCTAACAATCATTATAGGTACATCCTAAGTTAAGCAACACTATGCCAGTACTTACTTGGGTGACCACTTAGTACTATGAGCAACCTAACAATCATTATAGGTACATCCTAAGTTAAGCAACACTATGCCAGTACTTACTTGGGTGACCACTTAGTACTATGAGCAACCTAACAATCATTATAGGTACATCCTAAGTTAAGCAACACTATGCCAGTACTTACTTGGGTGACCACTTAGTACTATGAGCAACCTACAATCATTATAGGTACATCCTAAGTTAAGCAACACTATGCCAGTACTTACTTGGGTGACTAACAATCATTATAGGTACATCCTAAGTTAAGCAACACTATGCCAGTACTTACTTGGGTGACCACTTAGTACTATGAGCAACCTAACAATCATTATAGGTACATCCTAAGTTAAGCAACACTATGCCAGTACTTACTTGGGTGACCACTTAGTACTATAAGCAACCTAACAATCATTATAGGTACATCCTAAGTTAAGCAACACTATGCCAGTACTTACTTGGGTGACCACTTAGTACTATAAGCAACCTAACAATCATTATAGGTACATCCTAAGTTAAGCAACACTATGCCAGTACTTACTTGGGTGACCACTTAGTACTATAAGCAACCTAACAATCATTATAGGTACATCCTAAGTTAAGCAACACTATGCCAGTACTTACTTGGGTGACCACTTAGTACTATGAGCAACCTAACAATCATTATAGGTACATCCTAAGTTAAGCAACACTATGCCAGTACTTACTTGGGTGACCACTTAGTACTATGAGCAACCTAACAATCATTATAGGTACATCCTAAGTTAAGCAACACTATGCCAGTACTTACTTGGGTGACCACTTAGTACTATAAGCAACCTAACAATCATTATAGGTACATCCTAAGTTAAGCAACACTATGCCAGTACTTACTTGGGTGACCACTTAGTACTATGAGCAACCTAACAATCATTATAGGTACATCCTAAGTTAAGCAACACTATGCCAGTACTTACTTGGGTGACCACTTAGTACTATAAGCAACCTAACAATCATTATAGGTACATCCTAAGTTAAGCAACACTATGCCAGTACTTACTTGGGTGACCACTTAGTACTATAAGCAACCTAACAATCATTATAGGTACATCCTAAGTTAAGCAACACTATGCCAGTACTTACTTGGGTGACCACTTAGTACTATGAGCAACCTAACAATCATTATAGGTACATCCTAAGTTAAGCAACACTATGCCAGTACTTACTTGGGTGACCACTTAGTACTATAAGCAACCTAACAATCATTATAGGTACATCCTAAGTTAAGCAACACTATGCCAGTACTTACTTGGGTGACCACTTAGTACTATGAGCAACCTAACAATCATTATAGGTACATCCTAAGTTAAGCAACACTATGCCAGTACTTACTTGGGTGACCACTTAGTACTATAAGCAACCTAACAATCATTATAGGTACATCCTAAGTTAAGCAACACTATGCCAGTACTTACTTGGGTGACCACTTAGTACTATAAGCAACCTAACAATCATTATAGGTACATCCTAAGTTAAGCAACACTATGCCAGTACTTACTTGGGTGACCACTTAGTACTATGAGCAACCTAACAATAATTATAGGTACATCCTAAGTTAAGCAACACTATGCCAGTACTTACTTGGGTGACCACTTAGTACTATGAGCAACCTAACAATCATTATAGGTACATCCTAAGTTAAGCAACACTATGCCAGTACTTACTTGGGTGACCACTTAGTACTATGAGCAACCTAACAATCATTATAGGTACATCCTAAGTTAAGCAACACTATGCCAGTACTTACTTGGGTGACCACTTTGTACTATAAGCAACCTAACAATCATTATAGGTACATCCTAAGTTAAGCAACACTATGCCAGTACTTACTTGGGTGACCACTTAGTACTATAAGCAACCTAACAATCATTATAGGTACATCCTAAGTTAAGCAACACTATGCCAGTACTTACTTGGGTGACCACTTAGTACTATGAGCAACCTAACAATCATTATAGGTACATCCTAAGTTAAGCAACACTATGCCAGTACTTACTTGGTGACCACTTAGTACTATAAGCAACCTAACAATCATTATAGGTACATCCTAAGTTAAGCAACACTATGCCAGTACTTACTTGGGTGACCACTTAGTACTATAAGCAACCTAACAATCATTATAGGTACATCCTAAGTTAAGCAACACTATGCCAGTACTTACTTGGTGACCACTTAGTACTATAAGCAACCTAACAATCATTATAGGTACATCCTAAGTTAAGCAACACTATGCCAGTACTTACTTGGGTGACCACTTAGTACTATAAGCAACCTAACAATCATTATAGGTACATCCTAAGTTAAGCAACACTATGCCAGTACTTACTTGGGTGACCACTTAGTACTATAAGCAACCTAACAATCATTATAGGTACATCCTAAGTTAAGCAACACTATGCCAGTACTTACTTGGGTGACCACTTAGTACTATAAGCAACCTAACAATCATTATAGGTACATCCTAAGTTAAGCAACACTATGCCAGTACTTACTTGGGTGACCACTTAGTACTATAAGCAACCTAACAATCATTATAGGTGTAAAGTGCTCTACGACGAAACGTGAACTGCTGGCTTCTAGTAGGAAGCCTGCTTATATTACTTCCCTCCCATGCCCCGCACGTGCATGGTAGAGTCTATTATTGCAGGTGACTACCGGTGACTGTCCGAAGGTGTCCCGGTCCAATATCTAGTCCGTCGTACTACTCTACATGCCCCCCTCATGGGACCACAAATGGTTCAGTTTGTTGTCACTTGTTGGGACGTCCTTGAGTATTCGTGCGACATACCCCGTGTCTGTGGGGATAGATTCCTGGGTGGTTGTGACCTCCTTGTACTGCGACGCAGGCCCCGGTCTGGTGGCATTTCATATGGCTCTTCGTCAATCTCCATCATTGTTGGAACTTCCCTTCTGTCCTGACAATCTACCTCGTCCACTTCCATTTCCATTTCCTCTTGTGAGGTATTTAGAGGTTCGTGTCTTTTTGTTTGGTCCGATATCATAGGGATATCCTTTGACGGCGGGAGGCACTGGGTGTCTACCACTGGGTCTATCTCCCGGAGGAAGCGGCGATTGCGTTGGGTCACTCGGTTGCTTCCGTCAACGCGTATGTGGTACTGTCTGTTACCCAGCCTCTCTACCACTCTTCCAGTTTTTGTCCACCTACATGGGTATGGACCTATCTGGTTTTGTATTTGGACTGATTGTCCAATTTCTAACTCACTGAGCAGGCGACTGTGTGGATAATAATACTTTTCATTTGTAATGTGCCTTTTTGCCATTGCCATTTCTCTATACCGACTGATTTCACTCCACCGTTTGTGAATTTGGTATTTCTCTTGAAGGGCTGGAAGGTGATCCTTTATCACTCGGCCGTACAGCATCATTGCTGGAGACATGTCCAAGCCTTGGACTGGGGTGTTCCGGTGCGTTAATAAGGACATAGCTGCACGATCTTCGCACAAACGGCCATAGCTGTCAATATTATCCGCCAACACCTGCTTGGCTGTTTTGACGGCAAGTTCTGCACGCCCATTACTCTGAGGATAATATGCTGATGATATGCGTTTTTTTATCCCCCAGTTCTTCAGAAACTGGTTATATTCTTGGGAATCAAATGGCGGGTCTCTGTCAGACGATATTTCTTCTGGGACACCGTATGTACAGAACAACTTTCATAGGGTATCATATGTTGCCCTGGCATTCCCAGACGACATACGGGCAACTTCTACCCATCCTGTATATCTGTCAGCGTAGACCATATAATTTTTCCCTTGCATGTCAAAAAAGTCTGTCACCGTCATCTGAAACGGGAATTCAGGATTTGGCGGTGGCGTTAAAGGTTCCCTAGGCTGTGATGGGGCCATTGTATTGCAGATTTTACATTGGGCTCTGGTCTGACGAATGCTTGCGTCTAGCCCTGGCCAGAATAGTCGCTGTCTGGCGTTCGCCAGCATGCCGTTGACGCCCTGATGTGCAGAGTGTAGCGACTCTAACACCTCTCCCCTTAGTTTTCTAGGTATGAGTATTTTGTTGTCCATTATAACCACTCCTTCCAGGCGATACAATGTTTCCTTCATGGGCCAAAACCGGCGGATTATCTCTGGTAGTTCATGCCGAGACTTAGGGAACCCTTTCTGTACATATTCCACCAGGGACCAACATTCTTCGTCAGTGGCTGCTGCCGCCCTGATTCGGTCCCATGTAATAGCCCTTAATTTTGGATCTTGCTCGTATGTGGAACTAAATGATGCTTTTATAGCACTGTTGATTATTAGTGCTGTATCTAATTTTGGTGTTGAAGGGTATCTTGATGTGCAGTCTGGTGCTGCGTTGAGTTTGCCAGGGAGATGTTTTATGTTAAACTTATACATCAGGGAGTGTTCCTTGAGGCTGAACAGCCGTGGGTTCTTTATATCCTCCAGAGCCTTGTCTGAGAATATTTTTATCAAAGGCTTGTGGTCTACCGTTACTAATAATTCTGGGCATCCCAGCACGAACATTCGACATGCCTCTAATCTGTATACTAGTGCCAAAGCCTCCCCCTACACTGGTGCATTACGTGACTCAGCATCACTGGTGAAACGAGATCCGGCTAAAATCAGCTTCCAGTGGTCCTTACCACAAATCGGTCCTGCTTCTGTGGCACAGTTGCAGTGCTTCTGAAAAAGAAAATACCCTACCCCTGTCTTACTGAAGTCTGTTGATAGACATGTCGGCCTGTTAACTTCAAATGTCTTAACGCCTGCCTCGATTTCTCTTACGATTCTACGTTTAGACTCCTCGAAAGCTTGATCAAGCGTGTCATCCCAGTAGAATTTCCTGTCCTTTGTTTTCAGTAGTTCTCGGAAGGGGGCCATTATTTCGGCTTGTGAAAACGCGTATGATACTTGGTTCACAAGTCCAAACCACGATCTGATATTAGTTATGTTTGTAGGTGTAGGGAAGTTCGATATTGCTTCTGTCATTTTTTTGGTGGGTCTTATCCCGTCCTCCATTATCCTGAACCCGGCGAAGTCTATCTCTTTTTCTGCAAAGTGGAATTTTTCAGGGTTAAAGACGATACCGTTGTCACCACAGTGGGTAATGTAGTCTATCGTATGCCAGAATGATGTTTCTATGGAGTCATCCCATAGTATAGTGTCGTCTATACATCTAGTTTTTCGGGTCATATCAATAGTTATATCATCAAACCTGTGTGTATATGCATCACCCGACGCGTGAAATCCCTGTGGGGCCCTAAGATATCGGTACCTGCCCCATTCGGTGAGGAATGTTGTCGCATCCCTTGCGTTTGGAGAAAGAGGAAGGCTGTGGTAGCCATTCCAGGCGTCCAATATGGTTTTTCTCGTGTGTGCAGGTATTAATGAAGCCTGATTAAACGGGGAAGGAGTATGGTGAGTTTCTCTCATGGTAGTAGCATTTAGTTTTTGCAAGTCTACCGTACGCCTAGGGGAGCCATCCTTTTTTGGTGCAACCACCATCCTTGAACACCAAGTTGTTGGTGTGCCAACTGGTACTGGTTCAATGATGCCCAGCGCCACATCCCGATCGATGTCCTGTTTAATTTTTTTCTTCCAATGATGAGGAACCGGGATGGGGGTATGAACAGCCATTGGTTTCGTCCCCGGAATAAAAGCAATATCCAGCGGTTTTCCCTTCATCGTCTGAAGTGGTTGATGTGGGCATGTATTAAACGTGCTGGAACTGAAGTGCTTCAATATCCATTGTTTCAGGTGGGTTTTATTTTCTTCCGTAGGGGCAAATGGAATATTGGCCGGTTTTGGTGGAACAGCTGTCCTTCGAGGGCATCCACAAGGAGCTTTTCCATTATTACTAGTAGCCACGCTTTATTTCGATGGTGGGTTTGGAAAGTTGGACGATAATATGCCTAGGTCCTTTAGAGCTGATTCAGACAGGTAGAACCCAGTAGCAGATCAATGGGTGACCACTTAGTAACAGCAAGTACTATAAGCATCCTAAGGTCAATGGACCAGACTAAGTAAAGCTTAGTAAATAACTATCATCCTAGGCACATCCAAAGTTAAGCAACATTGTGCCATATCAATACTTAGATAGGTGACCACTTAGTAACAGCAAGTACAGTAAGTGACCTAAGGCCAGTGTGCTAGACTAATTAGATCATTATAAATAAAAAGTTGAAATAGTAGCTATCAAAGACAGCTGCACTATTTTTTGTAAATTCTGCATATGACAGCTCGCAGTTAAGAGTCTAAGAAGTAGGAAATAAGGAAAGGAGAAAGAAGTAAAGAAATATGCCAAACTCTAATGGAAAACTAAGCTCCATTTTAAAATATAATTTTTTTTTTCTATTAGCTGTTCAATTTATTCACTATGTTTTTGAATAAAAGAATGCTGGTATTTAAAAAAAAAAATTTGGAATTTATTATATCAATAAATAGAAAGGAAATACATATTATCATTCAACCATCTTTGTAGCAATTTTTGTGGCAGGAGAACCTGGTGTTGTCTGGTTTAGTTTGGGTCATTTAATGCCAACAAAGTTTGGAAATAGATTCATTCTTAAATATTTAATGGATACTTAATTTATTTTCTGAACACATTTTTCTATTTAACCCATAGATGTGACCCTAACAGGTAACACCACGCTGGGTCAGAGTGGACCTGGGAGCAATAAAAGGACCTCCAGAACTTGAACCTCACCATACGATAGAGTCCAGGACATGAAGACCCTCAGCCACCACCTTCTAGCACATACATGATAAAAAAGGGTTGGGGATTGCCATAAGGGCAATCATATAGGTGCTAGGGCTTGACGTGATTTTAAATTTTAAACAACTTAAATTTTTGTTTAATGTTTTTTCCTTTTCAGGTAAGATGCCGATTCACGGCATGTAA
>CM042174.1:16094435-16276935 GCA_023376005.1 Doryteuthis pealeii
CTACGATCACATGAAAATCAATCCAAAGGGCGGTGATTCTACCCTGTAGGTTGAAAACTTCTACTATAGTATTATGATTTTAGCAGGCAGCAGCCAGCTACTGATAGGCCTCTGGATAAGGTTCATAGTAGGGCTATGGTCACAAAGATGCTAATCTGCATTGGTGGAAATGAGACCAAAATGAGGTTTATTTTTCAATAATGTTTCCTCTTGCAGGTTCGAGCTACACTGTGCTGCAGTGCTTAGATGCCCATTGGCCAAAAATTCATGCTAGCATAGTCAGGTATGACATCATTATATACTCTTTCAGAGATCAGAGCTCATATGTTGTCATCTAGATATAAAATAAGTAAGCCTCTAGTATATTATACTGTTTTGAATATTAAAGTTCATAGCATAGGTACTAGTTATCAGTTGTTGTTGTTTCAAGCAGGAGAGAATTATTATCATATTCATCACTTTACGTATGATGCCTGTCTATAAAGAAGGATGACTCTATAAATGTTTTTGTCGAGAGGTATAAGGGAATAGCAGTTTGGATAATCCCTGTGTTAATAGGGTCTTAAGAGATTTCATTATAATATGCACGCTAAATATTTGAAGCTATACATTTACTCTGCTGATTACATATATTAACACAATAGACTGCAGATTTCTCTGGAGCAGTAAAAGGACTCGGCAAGTAGAATAAAAAAGTGATATAGTTGTATTTTAGTAGAGATTGCATTTGATGCTAGTTAGCCTCAGCTTATTAATGGCCCTGACTTTGTTCTACTCTCTATCACAATACTGGTGCATTGTGTTTTTAAGACGCATTTCTCACGCTACGCATAAAAAGCTCAAAAGTAATCTTCGATCGGATAAAGATAGAATAATTTTGATGCATTTGAAAATACTACAATTTTTTTTGATTCTAAGAATTTTTTGAGACAAAGATTATAGGGTGACAACTGGACACTATATTTGATATAACTTCATTTAAACGGAGCATTTGTTGGAGTGCTGCAAAACGGCTATAACAGTGTTCAAATTGCGACTTAATTGAACGTTAAATTTTGCAATTTCTCGAGTATTTCTAAACATCTTAAAATGTTTATATGCGTTGGAAAGAGAATAGAATAATTTTCTAAATATGTAATTTTTTATCGGTTTTCATAATTGAATTAATTTTTTACAGCAAGTTAAAACCGTATTTTCTCTCAGTTCGCAAAACGCTGAAAAACAAAAATTATGAACAGTTTTTTTAGGATAAATTTTACAACGCCAATTCTTGTTTTTACAAAATCAAAGGTAGGCTAATCTTTTATCAATATCTTGAACTCTTCTGCATCAATTAGAAGCACCACCTGGAAGTACAAACGGGTCTTTTTTTGTTTGTTACCTCGTAGAAAGAAAAATTTAATGAGGGGCAAGTTCAAGGCTTTCTGTTTAAGTAAATATAAGAGAAAGACAAAAAAAAAAAAAAAAAAAAAAAAAAAAAGCAATCTATTCTCGTATACTATTAGAGAGCTCTCCAAAATTATTTTCGTATAAAATTTTGTGAAATTTAAAGATTGCTTATACTGTTCAGGATTTGCTTCTGGATTTTGGAAAAAACTCGAATTTACGTCACTTTCGGACTTATTGATTTAAAAAAAAAAAAAAAAAAAAAAAAAAAAAACACAATTTCTCATATATTTATGGTTCATCTAAAAAATATTTATATGGTTTGGAAAGAGAATAAAATAATCTTCTCTAAATATGTAATTTTGTAGGTGTTTTTATTAATGAATAATTTTTACAGAGAGTTAAAAACGTATTTTTGCTTCAACAACCAAAAATGCGTGATAGGAATTTTTTCCGAGAATACTTTACACTCTACATTTCTTGAAAATTAAGTGGCTATCTTTATTTAATATTCTTGAAATTTTGGCAACTCAATTAAGAAGACACTGGAAGTAGCAAACAGGGCCTTTTTTTTTGTTTCTAGGACCGTGAAGTAAAAATACAATAGTGGCAAACTTGAAAGGTTATTTGTTCAAAATGTTTGTATTAGAAGCAAAAAAGAAGCACTAGGTCGTGATAATTAGAAATTTCAGATTATTTTGATATAATAATTTGGTAAAATGGAAAAGATTGCCTTACGTTTGGTATTTGCTTCTAAAGTTTGTATTTTGAAAAAAAAAAAAAAAAAAAAAAAAAAAAATTCAAATTTATTTTGTCGCGTCAGGCGTATGGGTAACGTTAACCTCAGCTAGGCATGTTATTGCAGACATAAAAGTTTAAATTCCATCGCTATTGCTTGTCTATTATTTTTTAAAAAATATTTATATGTTGAAACTAAAAATAAAATCTTTCTAAATATTTTAAACTTTTATATATTTGGTTGAAATAAAATAAACATTGAATTATTTTTTCGTCTGTTTCAATTTTGGAAAGAAAAAAATAACTTGCAAATTAAAGAGTATGTAACAAAACATGGCACACCCCTGGACCGGGTTTTGTGTGAAAACTATGTAAATAGGTAATTATTTCTTTTATTGTAATTCAACTAAATTTAGATGTTATATTTTTAAATTTAAAGTGCTGTTATAATATTTAAATTAATATTATTATTGTATCTGCAGTAAATAAAAAAAATGTTGAAATAAGTTTTATTTGTGTTTTGAATGTGAAATGTGGAAAAGAGAATGTAAAAAAAAAAATCCTGCTACTATCTACACAAGCTGTTTTGTTTTTCAAATCGGATAAATTCAATGTTGCTGTAAAAACTAATTCAAATGAAATAAAAACACACACAAATTACATATTTAAGGAAAAGATTATTCTATTTTCTTTTACAACCAAATATTTTTAAGTTTGAACAATAAATATGGAGAAATTTGTGATTTTAAATCAATAGGTCTGAATTTTGTGAAGCCATTTCACTGTTGACAGATTGATACCTGGACGTCAGAAAATATTTGAGATTTTTCAAATACAACTTTTGAAGCAAATTCCGAAGCATCTGTAATCTTTAATTTTACACATCATATATCAAATATTCTAGACTTTGTAATTCTACACACAAAGTGGCGTTTTTTCATAATCATTCATTTTGACAAATAAGTCTTGGGTTTTGCATATGTAATTTATTTCACGGGTCTAGGAAAAAAAAAAAAAAAACTCCTTTTGGTACTCCAGGTTATTTCTACATTGAATGCAAAATTTCAAGAATATTGATAAAGATTACCACTTAGATTTTCCAAAGAAATGTAGAGTGTAAAAGTATTCTGCGGAAAAAATTACTATCACGCTTTTCGTTTTTTTAGCAATATGGTTTTTAACTGCTGTAAAAAAATATTCAATTAATAAAAAGCACATAAATTACTATTTAGAGAGATTGGTTTATTTTTTTTCAAACGACATATGAATATTTTTGAAGATTGACAAATAAATATTATGAGAATATGTTGATTTAAATTCATAAGGTCGATTTGTGACGTCAGTTGACAGGTGTGTTTTTACAACGAAGTGTATTCGAAAGGTTTTTCTTCAAAAATCAAATTTCGGATTCAAATGGCGCAGCAGCTTAGCAAATCTTTAATTTCCAGAATTTTATACGAAAATATTTTGAAAAGTCTCTAATTTAAGAATGTGCGTTTTTTTTGGTCTTTCATATTTTTTAAACAATAACTTTAATTTGCCTTCAATATTTTCGTTTCACAGATCCTGAAGACAAGAAAAAAAAAAACCACCGTTTGTACTTCAGGTGTCTTCTATTTGAGTGCAAAATTTCAAGAATATTGATAAAGATTACTATTGATATTGAAAAACAAAACAGTGTGTAAAATTATCCAAAAAAGAAAAAAAAAGCAAAAAAAAAAAGTCTATTTTTGTTTTTAGCTTGTTAACTCGAAAATAGGTTTTAAACCTGTTGCTGTAAAAAATATTCATTGTGAACGATAAAGTTACATATTTAGAAGATTTTCTATTTCTTTTGCCAACATATAATCTTTTTAAGATTGGTTAGAATCTCGGAAATTGCAAATTGAACTGATTTAGATCGCAATTTTGAAATGTCAGCGTTTTTTCAGCTAAATGCTTGTAATGCTTTACAAGTCCTTATAACTGGACATTAATATTTAAAAATGAAGCAACTTTTATATTTTATTTTAAAAAACATTAAAACAGATATTTTGTGTGAGATTGAATCTATAACAATAGAAACAATTAAAATATATATTTTATAATTTTCTAATTTTTCTGCTCTTTTTTTATAATATCATTGATCAAAAATAATCAATCATCATTGATATAACAATCAATTGCATTTTGAACTAATGACAACTGGATTTTTTGCAATGACAACTGGGATAAGATTAGAAGTTAAAAGGCTATGAGTGTATGTTAATCTCATAAGTGACAACTTATTTAAAGTTTACATAATAAAAGAAAAGCATTGCAAAATTAAATTATTAAAACAAATATAATTTATATTTCTGTGGTTTCTTGAAGTTCGCATTTAGTGTTTAGTGGGCTGGTCAAAAGAAGAAGTTTTTTTTCTTTTACTTTGCAATTTTTGAATGGTACTAAAGATCTGATCAAGACAATATTTTTAGGGTAATGCGAAAGAATTTATGTGTAATGAATTATAATCATACTTAGCTAACGAAAATATAAATCATATTTAGGGGCATTTTTGAAGAAATTAAATGTATTTTCAATGTTAGTATTCATTTATAAATATTATGTCAATGTAATGTGTCTGGTATATGTAACAGTACTGTTTCACATAGTCAATCTGACGATAAACGGTACCTAACAGATTTGTCTGGTTGAGGAGAGTGGTTAAGAACCTGCAGACAAAACAAAACTTGTAAAGGGAGAGGAGTTCTTTGTCAAGGTCTCAACATTTATTTTCTAAGTCAACCATCCTTATAAAGCAGAGGATGTTTAACCTTGGTAGTGTCAGAGCCATGTTGTGAGACTTAAGTTTGGTGGGTCACCCAAGGCAGACAGGTTGGCACATGGTGTTGGCCAACAGTGAAGGGGTCTGATGAAGGGCGTCTTCATCATTGTCGGAATCACGCTTTTGGCGTACTTGTTCTTGCTCTATAGAAATTTGCAGAGAACCGGAGGGATCTCCTTCTCCCTGATTAGGATATGCTTGCAGAGGTTTGGGGACCGTTGTGAATTTCTATTCTTGTTTCGTTCACACATACAGGTGATTCTTTGGTGGAGTTGGCTCAACGTGAATCGAGGGGGGGGGGATGTGTCACAGAACACAAATTGTCAATATTTTATAAACGTGATGATGAAAAGTTTCTAATTTTCATATTAAATCTCGATCTTATCATCTTCAATAATTAACTGGGATATAGATAAATAGATATAGATGCATTAATTAAATGAAACTTAATATTGGAGATTAATGGGATCAAACTCGTGTGTGTGTGTGTAAATCTCTAACTTCTTAAAGTTTTAGGACTAAATGATTAAATGATTTGTGTAAATAACAATTTCTTAAAGATGCAACCTGTATATTTGTTAAGTTTGACATTAATAAATAATGTTTTGAATATGTTTATTGTTTACCAAGTTATGTTTATTTATCTTGAAATTCAATGAGAAATTGGTAAAATCATGCTTTTAAGATTCTTATTTCATTTTAAATACAAATTCTAAATATGAAAATATTATGAAAAACAAATCAGGTAAGCTGCTACCTTATATTTAAGTTGTTTCCTAACTTTTTAAACACTCTTTAAAATTTCATTTCGTTGTTAAATATCCCACATGATTTAAATTGTTTTAAAGTGGAATCTTTTAATGAAGAAAAATGATAATAAATAAGAATTAAAATTAAAAAGATTGATTGTGGGAAATTGACTAAATGAGTTAAGTGAAACTGTGCGTATAAGAGATGTTGTCATTTGTGCGGAATGTTATTAATAGTGAATTCATGTAGTCTAATGCAAGACTGATGATGAATGATTCAATATGAAGAACATGTACAAACGTGTACCTAAAGGTTATACTGAAGAAGAGAAACAGAAGTTAGTTCTATAATGTATTTTTCAAATGGGCCTTAATAGGGAAGCGTTTGGTGTATATAGTAGTTATAAAATGAATTTAATCTATGACCAAATCGAATGATTGGAGCAAAAGTCCTAAAAAGAGAATAGAAGAGAAACAAAAAAGATTTTAACTTTTGAGAAGGCTATAAAATAATTGGATGGCGGTAGTTCAAAAAAAGAAAAAAAAAAAGGCCAATGAAATTGATGAAAAGGGGAGTTAAATCTTTACAAATTCGTTATACACAGGAATTTCGGCACGTGGTTTTTAATATAAGACGATCAAATGAAACCCTTTTTGGTTTCTTTTTTTATTTTTAGTCGAAATCTTTCCTTAATATCCCTACATGTCACCCTGATATATAATTTATACAGCTGAAATCGGTATATTCAACACAAGACTGATCTATCTTAAAAAAAAAACACAACAAAAAACAGCAATATGCTTGCATATCATTTTTTAGGTATCAAGTGTTCATTATGCGAATATTTATACATTTTTATTTTTTATACATTAACTGGTTATTATTCCATGTTTTTAAAATTGTTAAAATCTCAAAAGATATCGAATTATTTTAATATAATTAATGGAAACCTATTTTTAACGTATATTGTATTTCAATTAACAGTTTAATTTATTTTAGAAGTTTTTTTTTCCAGATAGATAAGATCTTGCCTGGTATATATTACAGAAACATATAATATTACTTATTAGTTTGACCCTACTTCAATATGGTGTGGGCACATTGTGGCGCCTATTCTAAGAAATTAGTATATGCATCATGCAACTTGTATTTCATTATTAATTGCAACAGCAGCTACTAACCAACCAGATAAGTAGTTCTGCTATTATTATTATTATAAGTAATTTTTAGCTTAATTACTATATAACTAGGAACCTAAGAGTTAATTTTAAAGTAACTTTAGGCTATTATTACAAGATACTTTCTTTTTTATTAATAAAATTATAATGTAATAAACATCTACTATTCCTAATCTTATTTTTTTGTAAGAAAAGTTAAAAGAATGAATGGTGGTGTTTGTTAGTTTAAGGGTATCGTTAAGATTGACTAAACTTTCCAATTTTGATTGAATTTCAAGTGAAAGTTAAACTTTTTCCAAACAAGTGGAATACTGGAATAGGATACAAAAATGATCTAAAAAAAGCAGAGATTAAGAAGAAAAATAATATAAATATTGTAAAGTAATTTTAATTTAAATCTAATTATATAAGACACAGGGATAGTTAATCTTAATATAAACTAATAATCAAGTTCTTTATCCTATTTAAAAAATAGGAAAATAATAACTTGGTTATAGTTTATTTTAAATGCTCCATTTCCTCAATGTTTGTCGCAGAAAATTAACAAATTCAGAATCTGCAGTAATTAATGTCGAAAAGGATTTCTTTTAAGTAAAAATATCAATTTTAATAGTTATTTTAAGAGAGAGTGAAAGAATGTAGAGATGAGATCTTACAAAATATCTCAAATGGTTAAAATACCCCCACCCCCAAGCTAACTGATCTATTTTTTAAAAACCTGGAGATGAATACAAGTGAGTGTCCCCATTAAATTTTTATCTAACAAAATATACAAAGACAAGTAAAGTTTATTTAAAAATGATAAACTAAAAACTTATTCACTTATTACTTCTAGCAACATTTTTTTTATTTTTTTTATTTTTTTCAAATTCGTAAAAGCGTCGAAAATGTTAACTTATGAAACAGTGCTTGAAAAGATTTTTTAAAAAGCCGGTAGATTTTTTTTTATCCTAAAAGAATTTGTAAATCTAAATATTTTTAAAATAAATTTTTAAATAAAATTAAAGAACTTCGAAATAAAAAAAAATTAAAAAAACATAACTAACTATTAAACTAAAGTGAAGTAATATAAGGGGAAAAAGTTGAATTTTTTAGGCGGTTGAGGAAGTTAGAAAAAAATTGTGGAAGGGTGACTAAATCTTTGTAGAATAATTACGTCAAATATTATAACGAATAGGGATTTATTTTAGTTTACAAAATTTACAAATAAAGAAATCTACAGTAACGTGTTTAGAATTTGAATTTATAATTTCAATAACGATTATGAAAATGTTTTAAACATTTAACACAAGAAACGAAGATTGATTCTTTTTTCTTTTTCTTCCAAGACAAGAGTTTTTAATGACTTACTCGTTGTTAAAAGTTCTTACTGCTTCCATTTGATTAATGTTCGCGATATGGGGTCCTTTCTTTTTGCAGTTTTTGTTTTATTTCTTTAATTAATAGACTTTATCGTAGAGTAAACCTTAATTAATGTTTCCCTCTGATAAATGAACAAAGCACACATGCCATCATGGAAAAAATAAGCGTGCTTTGCAATATGGCGAAGATATCTCTAAACCCATAATATTTTGATAGTTTATAAGTACGGCTATGATTGCTGAGTGTCAGTATTTCGACCAATCAGAGGGTGTTATATCAACACGGCTACTTCAATGGGAAGTATAAAGTAAGGATAAAAAGCATGATTAACTCTAAGGTAAAATGTCCGTTTTTATTTGGACAACTTTCTCTTTTTTAAATACAGAATAGTAACAATGTTTCATTTGAGTTCAGGTTATTTATTAATTACGAGGTGTAGGTTAGGCAAGTTTTTTTCTTCTTTTTCGTCTCATATTTGTTTAATTTTTCAGTGTTTAAAAAAAACATTTGAAAAAAAAAAAGTACTAAATTTGGCAGGTGTTAAGATGAAAAAAAAATTAAATTATTTTTTCGTTTATTTTTACCAATTATAGATTTTAAATGAGTAATTTTTTAAACCGAGATATTAAATAACTTTATCTAATGATGAAACTGTTTGACCCCAATATATTAGTTTTCCCCCCCTGTGAGAACATGCTTGGTAAATCGCAACTAACTTTTTTTTTTTTAATGTAATCGGCATCTAAAATTCTTTTCTTTTTAAAGAAAATTTAGTTTTATGACCTTAGTGCAGATCTTCAGGTGATTACAGTAATTAAACATTGTATTCATTTATTAAACTCCCTTGAAGATCTGGCACTTAGGTCATAAAACTAAATTTTCTTTAAAAAGAAAAGTAATTTTAGATGCCGATTACATTAAAAAAAAAAAGTTAGTGCGATTGTACCAAGCATGTTCTCACAGGGGGGAAAACGTAATATATTGGGGGTCAACAGTTTCATCATTAGATAAAGTTATTTAATATTCGGTTTAAAAATTTACTCATTTAAAATTATAATTGGTAAAAATTAAACGAAAAAATATTTAATTTTTTTTCATCTTAACACCTGCAAATTTTAGTACTTTTTTTTTTCAAATGTTTTTTTTTAAACACTGAAAAATTAGACAGAATATGATGACGAAAAAGAAGAAAAAACTTGCCTTTACCTACACCTCGTAATTAATAATACCTGAACTCAAATGAAACATTTTACTATTTGTATTTTAAAAAAAGAGGAAAGGTTGTCCAGAATTAAAAACGGACATTTCTACCTTAGAGTAATCATGCTTTTTATCCTTTACTTTATTACTTCCCATGTGAAGTAGCCGTGTTGATATAACACGCCTTCTGATTGGTCCGAATACTGACACTCAGCCAATCATAAGCGTACTTATAAACGTATCAAAATATTATGGGTTAGAGATATCTTCGCCATATTGCAAAGCACGCTATTTTTTCCATGATGGGGTCATCGTGTGCTTTGTTCATTTATCAAGAGGGAAACATTAATTAATGTTTACTCTAGCGATAAAGTCTATTAATTAAGGAAAATAAAACAAAACTGCAAAAGAAGGGACCCCATATCGGAACATTAGATCATGGAAGCAGTAAGGACTTTTAACAACGAGGTAAGTCATTAAACTCTTTTTCTTGGAAGAAAAAGAAAAAGAATCAGATCCTGGTCGTTTTCTTGTGTTAAATGTTTAAAACAGTTTTCATAAATCGTTATTGAAATTATATAATCAAGATCTAAACACGTGTACTTAGATTTCTTCTGATTTGTAAGATTTGTAAACTAAAATAATCCCTATTCGTTATAATATTGACGATTATTACAAGAGATTTAGTCTACCTTCCTACAATTTTTTTTCTAACTTCCTCGACGCCTAAAAAATTCAACGTTTTTTTCCCCCTTGATATTATTTCACTTTTAGTTTAATAGTTATTTATGTTTTTTTAATTTTTTTTTTTTTCGAAGTTCTTTAATTTTATTTAAAATGATTTTAAAATATTTAGATTTACAGAATTCTTTTAGGATTAAAAAAAAAATCTACCGGCTTTTTAAAAATCTTTTTCAAGCACTGTTCATTTAAGTTAACATTTTCGACGCTTTACGATATTTGAAAAAAATAAAAAAATAAAAAAAATGTTTGCGTAGTAAGTAATAATTGATAAGTTTTAGTTTATCATTTTTTTTAATAAACTTTACTTGTCTTTGTATATTTTGTTAGATAAATATTTAATGGGGGATCACTCACTTGTGATCATCTCCAGGTTTTTAAAATAGATCAGTGCTTTGGGGGGGTGGGGGTTATTTATACCATTGAGATATTTTTGTAAGATCTCATCTCTACATCTTTCACTCTCTCTTAATATAACTATTAAAATTGATATTTTTACTTAAAAGAAATCCTTTTCGGACATTAATTACTGCAGATTCTGAATTTGTTGAATTTTTTTGCGACAAACATGAGGAAATGGAGCATTTAAAATAAACTATAACCAAGTATTATTTTCCTATTTTTGTAAATAGGATAAAGACTTGATTATTAGTTATATTAAATTAACTATCCCTGTGTTCTTATATATTAGATTTAAAGTTAAAATTACTTACAATATTATATTATTTTTCTTCTTATATCTCTGTTTTTTTATGATCATTTTTGTATCCTATTCCAGTATTCCACGTTGTTTGAAAAGTGTAACGTTTCACTTGAAATTCAATCAAATTGAAAGTTTAGTCAATTCTTAACGATCCCTTAACTACAAAACACCACCATTCATTGCTTTTACTTTTACTTACAAAAAAATAGATAGGAATTTAGTAGATTGTTTATTACGATTATAATTTTATTAATTAAAAAGAAAGTGATCTTGTAAATAATAGCCTAAAGTTACTTTAATCTAACTCTTAGGGGTCCTGAGGTATAGTGTAATTAAGCTAAAATTTACTTATAATAATAATAATAGCAGACTACTTATCGTTGGTTAGTGCTGCTGTTGCAGATGTAATAATGAATACAAGTGTGCATGTATGATATACTAATTTCTTAGGAATAGGCGCCACAATGTGCACACATATTTGAAGTAGGTCAAACTATAAGTAATATTAGTTATGTTTCTTGTAATTATTACCCAGGCAAGATCTTATCTATCTGGAAAAAAAAAACTTCTAAAATAAATTTAAACTGTAATTGGAAATACAATTATACGTTTAAAAATAGGTTCCAATTAATTATATTAAATAATTCGATATCGTTTTGAGATTTTAACAATTTTAAAACTGGAATAACTAACCAGTATAAAAATAAAATGTATAAATATTCGCATAATGAATTCACTTGAGTACCTAAAAAAATGTATAGTGGCAGTATTGCTTGTTTTTTGTTGTTGTTTTGTTTTTTTAATGATATGATCAGTCTTTGTGTTGAATAATACGATTTCAGCTGGGTAGTAATATTATATATCGAGGTGACATGTAGGGTATAAGGATAGATTTCTGAGTAAAATAAAAAAAGAAACCAAAAGGGTTTCGATTGATTCGTGTTGATATTAAGAACCACGTGCGAAATTCCTGTGTATAAACGGAAGTTTGTAAAGATTAACTCCTCTTGTGTCATCATTTTACATTTGTGCCTTTTTTTTTTTTTCTTTTTTTTAACTTACCGCCATCATTTATTTTATAGCTTCTCAAAATGTTAAATCTTTTTGTTTTCTTTTATTTCTCATTTTTAGACTTTTGCTCCGATCAATTCGATTTGGGGTCGTAGATTAATCATTTTATAACTACTTATACACCAAAGCTTCCTATTAATGTGGCCCATTTGAGAAAATTACATTTTAGTAGAACTAGATTTCTGTGTTCTCTTCTTCAGGTTGACCTGTTAGTACACGTTTGTACATGTTCTTTCATATTGGATCATCATCGTAGTCGTTGCATTAGACGACGATGATGCACTTATGTAATAAATTCTGCACAATGACAACATTTCGTTTATACGGCACAGTTTCACTTTGACTCATTTAGTCTAATTTCCCAGCTAAATTCATATGGTTTTAATTTAATTCTTATTTTATTATATTTTTCTTCATTAAAAGATCCACTTAAAACATTTTAAATGCATGTGGATGTTAACAACGAAATTGAAATTTTTTTAAAGGAGTGTTTAAAAATGGTTAGTGAACAACTTAAATATAATGTTAGCAGCTTAGCTGGTATTTGTGTTTTCATTAATATTTTTTTCGATATTTTAGAATTTGTATTTAAATGGAAGATAAGAATCTTAAAGGAGCATTGGATTTTTAGTCCAATTTCTCATTGGAATTATCAAATAAATAAACATAACTTGGTTAAACAATAAACATTATTTTCAAACATAATTTATTAATGTCAATACTTAACAGATATACAGTTGGATCGTTTAAGAAATTGTTTTTACACAAATCATTTTATATCATTTTAGGTCCTAAACTTTAGAAGGTTTAGAGATTTTACACACACACACGAGTATCCCAAAGTCCAAAGTTCATTTAATTATGATCTGATATTTTTTCTGTATTTGATCTGATATTCTCCAGTAAGTATTTTTAGAAGGAATGATATTAGATTGAGAATTAATTATTTGAAAATTAAAACTTTTTCATCATCACGTTTATAAACATATTGACAATTGTGTTTCTGTGACGACATCCCCCCCCCTCGATTCAGTTGAGCCAACTCCATCCAAAGAATTCACCTGTAGTGTGGAACGAGTAACAAGGGAATAGGAAATTCACAAGCGGTCCCCAAACCCTGCATGCATATCCTAATCAGGAGAAGGAGATTCCCTCGTTTGCTGCAGATTTTCTATAGATGCAGTAACAAGTACGCCAAAAGCCGTTGATTCCTGACAATGATGGAGACGCCCTTCATCAGAGCCCCTTCAGCTGGGTTGTGGTCCTAACACCACTGGGTGCCAGACCTGTCTGCCTTGGGTTGACCCTACCAGGAACTTAAGTTCTCGACAACATGGCTCTGACACTACCAAGGTTACATCGCTCTGCTGTGATAAGGATGGGTTGGACTTTAGAAATAATGTGTGAGATGGCCTTGAGCAAAGAGCTTCCTCTGCCCTTTTACAAGTTTTGTTTTTTGTTCTGCAGGGTGTCTTAGCCACTCTCCTCACCAGACAAAATCTGTAGGGTTACCGGTTTAGTCGTCGATGATTTGACTATGAAACAGTACTGGGTTACATAGTACCAGTAGCACATTGAGCGATTGACATAGATATTGATAATGAATACTATACATTGTATAAATACATTTATTTCTTCAAAAATGCCCCTAAATTGGATTTTATATTTTCTGTTAGGCTTTAATGTGATGATATAATTGCTATTACACATTAAATTCTTTGCATTACCCTAAATATTTTCTTGATCAGATCTTTAGTACCATTCAAAAATTGTAAAGTAAAAGAAAAAAACTTCTTCTTTTTGACCAGCCACTAAAGCACTAAATGCGAACTTCAAGGAAATGCACAGAAATATAAATTATATTTGTTTTAATAAATTTAGATTTTGCAATGCTTTTCTTTTTATTATGTAAACTTTAAAATAAGTTGTCGACTATAGAGATTAACATACACATCATAGCTTTTAACTTCTATCTTATCCCAGTTTGTCATTGCAAAAAATCCAGTTGTCTTAGTTCAAAATGCATTGATTGTTATTATCAGATGATGTTGATGTAGTTTTGATCAGATGAATATAAAAAAGAGCAGAAAAATTTAGAAAATTATTAAATATATATATTTAGATTGTTTTCTTATTGTTATATTGATTCAATCTCACACAAAATATCTGTTTATAGATGTTTTAAAATAAATATAAAAGTTGCTTCATTTGTTAAATATTAATGTCCAGCTTATAAGGACTTGTAATAGCATTACAAGCATTTAGCTGAAAAACGCTGACATTTCAAATTTGCGATCTAAATCAGTTCAATTTGCAATTTCTCGAGTATTTCTTAACCAATCTTAAAAAGATTTATATGGTTGGAAAGAGAATAGAGTAATCTTTCTAAATATGTAACTTTTATCGGTTTTCATCAATTGAATTATTTTTTACAGCAAGTTAAAACCGTATTTTCGGTTGAACAGCTAAAAACAAAAATATGACTTTTTTTTTTTTTTTTTTTTTCTTTTTTGGATAAATTTTACACACTGTTTTGTTTTTCAAAATCAAAGTAGGTAATCTTTATCAATATTCTTGAAATTTTGCACTCAAATAGAAGACACCTGGAAGTACAAACGGGGTTTTTTTTTTTTCTTGTTTCTAGGATCTGTGGAAACGAAAATATTTGAAGGCAAAGTTAAAGGTTATTTGTTTAAAAAATATGAAAGACTCAAAAAAGACGCACATGGTCTGTAAGATTAGAGACTTTCAAAATTATTTTCGTATAAAATTTGTGAAATTTAAAGATTGCTAAGTGCTTCGCGATTTGATCCGAAAGTTTTGATTTTGAAGAAAAACCTCGAATTTACGTAACTTTCGGTTGTAAAAACACCCTGTCAACTGACGTCACAAATCTGACCTTATTGATTTAAAATCACAATTTCTCATATATTTATTGTTCAATCTTAAAAATATTCATATGGTTGAAAAGAAAATAAAACAATCTCTCTAAATATGTAATTTGTATGTGTTTTTATTAATTGAATATTTTTTTACAGCGAGTTAAAAACATATTTTGCTTAAAAAAACGAAAATGCGTGATAGGAATTTTTTTCCGAGAATACATTTTACACTCTACATTTCTTTGGAAAATCTAAGTGGCTAATCTTTATCAATATTCTTGAAATTTTGCATTCAATTAGAATAAACCTGGAAGTACAAAAGGGAGTTTTTTTTTGTTTGTTCCTAGGACCCGTGGAAATAAAATTACAATAGTGCAAACTCCAAGACTATTTGTTCAAAATGAGGATGATTAGTGAAAAAGACGCACTTTGTGTGTAGAATTACAAAGTCTCAGAATTATTTTGATATATGATGTGTAAAATGTAAAGATTACTAGATGCTTCGGGATTTTGCTTCAAAAGTTTGTATTTTGAAAAAAAATCTCAAATTTATTTGTCTGACGGGCGTCAGGTTATCAATCCTGTCAACAGTTGAGAATGTGCTTCACAAAATCAGACCTTATTGATTTAAAATCACAATTTCTCGCATATTTATGGTTCAAACTTAAAAAATATTTTTATGGTTGTAAAGAAAATAGAATAATCTTCCTAAATATGTAATTTGTGTGTGTTTTTATTCATTGAATTAGTTTTTACAGCGAACATGAATTTATCCGATTTGAAAAACAAACAGCTTGTGTAGTAGTAGCAGTATTTTTTTTTTTTTTTACATGTTCTCTTTTCCACATTCACATTCAAACACAAGATTATTCAACATTTTCTTTTTATACTGCATGTATACACATATATAATATTAATTTAAATATATAACATCACTTTAAATTTAAAAATACATTTCTAAATGCTTATGTTGAATTACATAAAAGAAATAGATTACCTATTTACATATGTTTTCACACAAACCCGGTCAGTGTGTGCCATGTTTTGTTTACATCTCTTGTAATTTCAAGTTATTTTTTTTCTTTCCAAAATTGAAACAGACGTAAAAAATAATTCAATTGTTTTATTTTATTTTCAACCAAAATATAAAAGTTAAATATTTAGAAAGATTGTTATTTTATTTTCAACGATATAAATATTTTAAAAATTAGACAAGCAATTAGCGATGAATTTAAACTTTATTGTCTGCATAAACGATGCCTAGCTGAGAGTTAACGTTACGCCATACGCCTGACGGACAAATAAATTTGAATTTTTTTTTTTTTTTTTTTTTTTTTTTTCAAAATACAAACTTTAGAAGCAAATACCAAACGGTATAGCAATCTTTTCATTTTACAAATTATATATCAAAATAATTCTGAAACTTTCTAATATCACGGACATAGTGCTTCTTTTTTGCTTCTAATACACATTTTGAACAAATAACCTTTAAGTTTGCACTATTGTATTTTTACTTCCACGGGTCCTAGAAACAAAAAAAAAGGCCCTGTTTGTACTTCCAGGTGTCTTCTAATTGAGTGCAAAATTTCAAGAATATTAATAAAGATTAGCCACTTAGATTTTCCAAAGAAATGTAGAGTGTAAAATGTATTCTCGGAAAAAATTCCTATCACGCATTTTTGGTTGTTTGAAGCAAAATACGTTTTTAACTCTCTGTAAAAAATTATTCAATTAATAAAAACACCTACAAATTACATATTTAGAGAGATTATTTTATTCTCTTTCCAACCATATAAATATTTTTTAAGATTGAACCATAAATATATGAGAAATTGTGTTTTTTTTTTTTTTTTTTTTTTTTTTTTTTTTTTTTTTTAAATCAATAAGGTCCGAAAGTGACGTAAATTCGAGTTTTTTCTTCAAAATCCAGAAGCAAATCCTGAACAGTATAGCAATCTTTAAATTTCACAAATTTTATACGAAAATAATTTTGAAACTCTCTAATATTACGGAGATAGTGCTTTTTTTTTTTTTTTTTTTTTTTTTTTTTTTTTGCTTTCTCTATATTTTTTAAACAAATAGCCTTGAACTTTGCCCCCTCATAATTTTCATTTCTACGAGTAACAAAACAAAAAAAGACCCCGTTTGTACTTCCAGGTGTCTTCTAATTGAGTGCAAAATTTCAAGAATATTGATAAAGATTAGCTACTTTGATTTTGAAAAACAAAATGGCGTGTAAAATTTATCCTAAAAAAACTGGTCATATTTTTGTTTTCAGCTGTTCGACTGAAAATACGGTTTTAACTTGCTGTAAAAAATAATTCAATTGATGAAAACCGATAAAAAATTACATATTTAGAAAGATTATTCTATTCTCTTTCCAACCATATAAACATTTTTAAGATTGTTTAAGAAATACTCGAGAAATTGCAAATTTAACTGATTAAGGTCGCAAATTTGAAAATGTTAGCGTTTTTCAGCTAAATGCTTGTAATGCTAGTATAATATAGGTTCAGTTGCCTAATTTGCTCAAATAAATTTTAGATAAAAAATTGTATTTAATCATCAAATATTCTTTTTTTACCGACAGAAGTATTTAGCTTTTTAGCGTAGAAAATGGCTAAAACCAAGTGATAGAGTAGCAACAAAGTCAGTGGGCCATAATAAGCTGAAATCTAGCATTCAAATGCAATCTCTACTAAAATACAACTATGATCACTTTTTTTTTCTACTTGCATCTTTACTGCCAGAATCTGCAGTCTATTTATATATGTAATCAGCAGAGTAAATGTAAGTTTTCACATATTTGTTTAATAAATCCAACCTATTATAACACAGGTTATAAAACTGCTAGTTTCTACTGAAAACATTGTAAATATCTTTATGAGGGATAATAAGTGGAATGAAATTTTCCTCTGTGAAACAACAAACCGAATTACTTTGCATGACTTTATAAACTGTATATAACTGTATATTTTAAAAAGATGACAACATATGAGGCTGGTGGTCTGAAAAGGTCATATAATGATGTCATACCTGATGCTGATGAATTTTTTGGCCAATGGGCTCTAAGCACTGCAGCACAGTGTGGACTGCAAGAGGAACTATTGAAAAATAAACCTCATTTGGTCTCTTTCCATGAGTATCTTGGTCAGCCCATGAACTTTACAGCTGGCCCTTGTATACTATAAATGTTTTTCCAACTAAGGTAAACACTTGATGATTTATGTGATGATGCTATTTGAGATTGAATCTCAAATCATCATCATCATAGTATCTTTCATGATGTATCATTAGCAAGCTAGTCTTGTAGATTCATTAATGCTGGATAGTGAGTCTGATCCTCTCCAGATGTTCCATACTTTAGCATTTCCTGTTGTTTAGCTGATTTCGGTGGACATTGACAAATTTCTTAATCTGTTCAACGTGCAATTTCTTGCGCATTTCTGGTTCAATCTTAAAAATATTTATATGGCTCGAAAGAAAATCAGGTAATCTTTCTAAATATATAAATTGTATGTACTTCTATCCATTGAATTATTTTTTTTACGAGTTAAAACGGTATTTTTTCTTTTAACAGCCAAAAATGCGAAAGATGAATTTTTTTTTCTTTCTTTGAGACTAAATTTTACACGTTACTTTATTTTGCACAATCAAAGGGGCCAAACTTTATCAATATTCTTGAAATTGTACACTCAATTAGAAAATACCTTAAACTACAACCAGGAAGATTCTTCTCAGACCTTTGGAAGCTAAATCACAAGTAAAATTGACACGGGTTCCTTCCAAAAGTATAAGATAAGTTAAAAAAAAAAAAAAGAAAAGGGAAATATCTCATTAATAGAAGATAGTTTCAGATTTATTTCGATATATAATGTATAAAAAGTTTAATAATGCTTTAACCTCGGGCTTTTTTGTGAAACTTTCAACTTTGGGGAAAAAAACAAAATTAAACTTACTTGCCGTTAAAACATTAACAAAACTCTCAGCACATGTCACAATTCACATTTTAATTGGTTTAACTCACAATTTCTCACATTTCTGGTCCAATCTTAAAAATATTTATTTGGTTGGAAATAAAAATAAAATAATCTTTCTAAATATGTAATTTGTATGTGCACTGAATTATTTGTGTTTCCATTGAATTATTTTTTCATTTGTCTTGTGACAACATTCAACCAAGTCGGGTTGAGCTGGCTCCATCCATTAAAAAATGGAATATCATGGGAATAGGAAATATGCAAGCAGTCCACAAAACATCGCATATAGATACTCTTGTTTGCTGCTGATTATCCAGTAGATGCAGTGATGAGGACCAAAAGTAACCGCTGGTTTCCGGTGCAGACACCACTTAGAATTTTCACCAGAGCCCCTTTGACAAGGTTGTGGCCCTAATACCACTGGGTGCCAGGCCAATCCACCAATCAGCCATGGCATGGCTCTGACACTACCATATTTATGTAGCCCTGCCGTGATAAAGTGGGGTTGGACTTTAGAAATAGTATATTAGATGGCTGTTTAGCAAAGAGCTCCCTCCTTTCTTTTCATGTTAACTATTTCATAGTCGGATCATCGGCAACTAGACTGGTAACCCTACAGATTTTGTCTGGTTAAACACCCTACAGGATGAAAAATAAGACCTGTAAATGGGCAGTATTATTATTTTTTTTTTTTTTATTTTTTTTTTTTTATTTTTTATTTTTTTTTTTTTATTTTTTAGAGCAAGTTAAAACAGTATTTTGCTTCTAACTGCAGAAAATGCAAAAATGATTTTAAAAAAAATTGTTTAGACTAAATTTAACATGTTACTTTGTTTTGCAAAATCAAAGGGATCAATCTTTATCAATATCTTTGAAATTGTATACTCAATTAGAAGACACATTAAGCTACAATCAAGAAGTTGTTCCCTTCTTCTCTGACCCATGGAAGTTGAAGAAACAACTAAGCAAAGTTGACAAAGATTCCTTCAAAAAGTATAAAGTAAGCAAAAAAAAAAAAAGAAAAGAGCACTACCTCATTAATAGAAAATAGTCTCAGAATTATTGATATATAATGTGTGAAATGTTGATGTTTTAATGTCAGGATTTCTTGTGAAACTTTCAATTTTTGAAAAAAAACAAAGTTACAAGCTAGTATTAAAACATAAATAAAACTGTCAGCATATACCAGACAGGTTTTGTTTAAAAAAATATGATGTAAGAGGTATTCTATTTCTTGTATGTAATACAAAATAGCATGTATTTACAAAGGTATTTTTAAGTTCAAAGTGATGTTATTTATTTAAATTGATACTATATATGTGTATACATGCCATATTAAAATGAAAATGTTGAATAATCTTATGGTAAACTTAAAAACAAAACCTGTTGATGTCTGTACCTCTTCTCTAAATAATGGGTTACAGCATAAAGATGCAGAATCGGAAAGAACATACAATTTTACATAAGAATACCAAGTTTTATCAAAATTGCTCCAAAAGTAAAGAAATCGTGAAGAAATTACAGAATTTCTTGTTTTGAATTGGTCTGTGATATGACATTTTTATTTATTTAAAAATAATTTTTTTTAGCAAAATCATGTCCACTTTTGTACCCCCAATTTCAGGGCTTTACATTTTTATAACTTTTGAACCACTGGGGATATTTGCATAATTCAAACAGTTTTTAACCCCATTTATAGAGCTCTATATAACTAATATAATTATAGGGACTGGCATTTTTGTCGTCTGTTACGAATTTTAAAAGCGAATTAAAAATAATTAAATCTATTATTTAAGGTCAAACTTTGTCTAAATCAATAAGTAGTAACATAATAACCATCAGTAAAAAAAGAAAAATATCATTACATATGCAGTTTATTTTTAATAGATTAAAAACTATTTGTTTTAGTCAATTTTGACACTATCTGCCATTCTGTCTATTTTTCAATAGTTTATGCGCTTATTAACAATTTTTATGTAACATTCACGATTGCAAAAAAATTTACCAAAAATCAGGTAATTATCCGATTTTAATGAAATTTTCAGTATTGATTTATCAATTAATGAATTTTATAATGCAGCAGTTATTTAATTTCAAAACTTAATATAGTATTTTTGCTATGAAAAATTAATATATACAATTCATTTAAAATGTGAAAAATCTGATGTTCAGTTTAAAATGTTATATTCTTAGATTCTAGAAATAAATATCTATTTAATGTAAACCTTATTTTAGACACATAAAGTAATAAGTTTTGAAGAAAAACTCTATTGAAAATGTAACCCCCCCCCCCTTTTTAAGCAGAAAAAATATCAATGTATAATTTTTACTTTTATAAGATAATAGCCAATTAAATAATTATCGAAATGAGCAAAAAAGAAATCTCCCAAAAATTATTTTTTTTACATTTTATTTTTCAATTTTCAGTACATATTTTCTCATAGAAAAGCCACTGTAAATTTTTTTTTTTTTTTTTTTTCTATTCATAAGTTCAGCCTTTTATCTCATTATTTATACTGTAATTAGAAAACTATAAGACCAACTTGAAAAAAAAGTTACGCCCCCAACATAAGGGGTGGGGGGTAAAAAATAAGTGACCTGAAAAAAATGAAAGTTTTGAAATAAAATAAATAATGCATTATAAAGATCATTCATTGATAAATAAACACTGAAAATTTCATTAAAATCTGATATTTCCCTGATTTTTGGTAAATTATTTTCTATAGACTAAAGTCATTTTGTCAAAAACGCATTTTAGGCTCAGTTTGCCAGTACCTATATAATTAAATAACAATAACCTAAAAAAAATCAGCTGGGGATGCTATATACTTATTGACCATGTGTCACATTCTACCCATAGTGAATGGCTTGGGTAAATACCTACTACCTTCCTGATGTATAGGTGTTAGATTATATTTGTGTAACATGTATTAAGCATTTAGGTTATGGGTTAAGACAGGGATATAATATTTAAATTTTACTCTTAATTCTATGAATTGGTAATTCAATAATACAATTTTTTTTTTCTAAGAAACCCATAATAAGTAAGTAAAGTCGTTGGGGCGGCCTAAAGTCGGTATCAACCAGTCAGCAAGGGAGTCTATCCCCTTTTCAATAGCGCTAGACCAAGGAGATTGTTTTGGCATCTGAGGTGGAGCGCCACACCTACCATCAGCTCCTTACTTTACCGCACAGATCCCTGTGCTACTCATACGCTGAGTTGGCGAGGACCGGTATCGAACTAGGAACCTTGTGGTTTCTAGCCGACCGCTCTACCGACTGAGCTAACAAGGAAGATGACATGAAATCTAAAAATTCCTTTAATTCTATGTTCTAATCTCTGGGAAATATTTACTCTTAGAGAGGGTAAAAGTTAATAAAAATGTAAAGCCTTGTATTGATTGCAGTGATGCAACACTAAATTCAAACTTGCTGATACTAAAACATAGCACTCTTTTAATGTTTACTTATATATAATCATTAATACATAGAATTACTCTGCTAAAAATCTTGTATTGAGTTGATATTGATTAATGTGTAATGTTTGGATTAAAATGATTTCTCACATCAAATTAAAGAAATTATTTTTACTTCATCATCACATTCTTGTGATTTGATGACAATATCATCTCTTATGATTATTTTCAATTTAAGTTTTCCCCGATTTTTTTTTTTAGTTGTAAGAAAAATGGGAAAGTTGATAAATTTTAGAACTAATTTCATAAATCTAGTGATTTTTAGAAGAAAATATAAATTTTGATTTCATGTTCATTTAATTTTCTAAATGGTTTTTCTTAATATTCTGCAAAATCCTGATAATATCTATCATAAAAAAACCCAACTTAATTCAGGCTATTAAGTAAAAATAAGATGCTTATTAATTTTTGGCATTGACTTTTTTAAACACCATATTGTTTTGTTCTATCTGCTGCAACTTCATCATTCCATTTTTCTAGAACTTTTTCTTTTTAGTAAAGAATGGCTTTATGTACTTTATGGCTTTGGAATTGAATTGTTTTGTTAAGACAATTCTGTAAAAACCTGAATAAATAATAATATAATGGTGTAATATCTACTAAATATAGCAGCTGATTGAACATCTAATTGTCCAATTCTCCTTCAGTCTTATCCTTATCCTGATGGAATATAACGGCCTCTTAACTTTTGGTTATTTTTATAAATTTCTGCCTTAGTTAGTCTAATTGGAATTGATAGGTCGTCATAGTTGAAAACTTCCTATCAATTCCAGCCCATTCTTTAGATAAGTCTTTGGGTAATAGTTTATTTCAGATGCCTTAGAATCTCTTGCATTCTATGAGTTAAAAATTCTACTCTTCATCACTCATCATGATTTATTTCAAAATGGAATATTAAAATAGGGTTTGGTTTGATTTACGTAGATGTTACATATCAAAGTGACTAATATAACCAAATCTGTTGCAAATGATTTTCATTGTTTGATTTGATATATTTAGAGTATTTTGTTGGTAATCTTTTACATTGTTGATTATTCACAAATTATGCCTTCATTTGATTACCAACAATCTCTGCATCCATAGAGCATCACAAAACTTGGCAAATTACTTTTAATACTTTTTATCATTCACATTACCTTCTCCATAAAGTACACACATCTTGTTCTTTTTCCTCTTTGCTTGCATTTGAGTTACATTTCTACTTTTATTAAAATATGCATTACATGATGAAAAATTTTTTTTTTTTTTTTTTTTTTTTTCACTTTATAATGAAGATGCAAATTTTGACAAAAAAAAAAGAATAAGATGTCCACTGATAATGAAAGTTATCCCAAAAGTTAAAAATAAATAATTTTTGTTAATATTAGCCAAAATAAATGCTCTCAATGTCTTGTCTAATGACAAACCAAATAAAATCTTTGACCAACTGACTCTCATGTCAAAATAAGTCCATTTACAATTTTGAATATGATACAGTTTTAATAGAATTATTTGAGAAATTTTATGTTATAAGAATGAAATAAATTCAGAACAAAAACAAAGAAAATAATTGTAGTTTAGTGATGGAAAAAAAGATTAGGTGATTAAAAGAAATCTTTCTAATAGTAAATGAGTTAAGTAGGAAAATATATAGGTTGATGATGTTTTATAGAGACTTATTGTTTTTTTTTGTTTTTTTTTTCAAAAGATCATTGTAGCATTCCCAGTTGATTTTTTTTTATTTGAGGTTATTGTTGTTTAATCACATTAGTTATATAGAGCTGTGTAAATGGAGTTCAGAACCGTTTGAATTATGCAAATATCCCCAGTGGTTCAAAAGTTATGAGAATTTAAAGCCCCAAAATTGGGGGTACAAATGTGGACAGGATTTTGTTTCAAAAATATGTCAAATCACGGACCATTAAAAAAAAGAAATTCAGTGATTTCTTCACGGTTTCTTTATTTTTGGAGCAATTTTGATACAATTTGGTATTCTTATGTAAAATTGTATGTTCTTTCTGATTATGTACTCAAATTGTATGTATCTCTATGCTTTAACCCATTATTTAGAGAATAAGAGATACAGATAGCAGCGATTTTGTTTTTTTTTTAAAAGTTTAACACCCAATTATTCAACATTTTCATTATAATACTGCATGTATATACATGTATAGTATTAAGTCAAATAAATAACATCACTTTGAAGAAAAATAAAACATTTATTGCAAAAACAACATAAAATGAGGGTTAAGTTTATTTTATGGTAGGAATTTACAAGGAAAAAGTTAAGGATTACTGACTTTAAAACATAGCTAAAAAAAAGTTCAGAAAAAAAAAAAGTAATTTCGTTGTTGCAGAAATTTCCATAAAGTACGATAATTATCAAACGTTTTTACGTGTGAATCTGAAAATTCTCATGCCAAAAATTAATGTTAAATAAATATTGGGTAAAATCATACTCTAAATTCTCATCAAAATCCCATTATATTACAGGGTGACACAAAAAAAAAAGAAGAAAAAAAACAACCCAAATTATTTATTTTCCCATTAAACTACCCCTAACACCCCTAGTTAAAATTAATAGTTTTATTACAAAATTAGTGGGTTCTGTTTTTCCTGGGTCATAGTTTGTTTTTAAATGTACGATTGTACATTACGTTTACAGATTTTGCTTTTGTTTACATTTCTCGTAATTTCAAGTTTTTTTTGGTTTTTTTTCCAAAATTGAAACGAATGTAAAAATTAATTAAATTGTTAAAAACACATAAAAGTTAAATATTTAGAAAGATTCTTATTTTATTTTTAAAGGTATAAATATTTAAAAAATTGGCGATAGAAATAAGCGATGAATTTAAACTTTATTGCGTGCATAACATAAACAATGCCTCATTTTTTCAAAATACAAATTTTTGAAACCCGAAGAACTTAACATTCTTCAAATTTTACAAATTTTATATCAAAATAATTCTGTAAGTTTCGAATGTTACCTACAAAGTGCGTTTTTTTTCGCAAATTATACTCATTTTGAACAAATTGTCTTGGAGTTTGCACTATGGTAATTTTACTTCCACGGGTCCTAGAAACAAAAAAAAGAAAAGCCCCCTTTTGTACTTCCAGGTGTCTTCTAATTGAATGCAAAATTTCAAGAATATTGATAAAGATTAGCCACTTAGATTTTCCAAAGAAATGTAGAGTGTAAAATGTATTCTCGGAAAAAAATTCCTATCACGCATTTTCGTTTTTTTAAGCAAAATACGTTTTTAACTCGCTGTAAAAAAATATTCAATTAATAAAAACACATACAAATTACATATTTAGAGAGATTGTTTTATTTTCTTTTCAACCATATGAATATTTTTAAGATTGAACAATACGAGAAATTGTGATTTTAAACCAATAAGGTCCGATTTATGACGTCAGTTGACAGGGTGTTTTTACATTTGAAAGCAACGTAAATTCGAGGTTTTTCTTCAAAATCAAAACTTTCGGATCAAATGCCGAAGCACTTAGCAATCTTTAAATTTCACATTTTATAGGAAAATAATTTTGAAAGTCTCTAAAATTACGGACCATGTGCGTCTTTTTTGCGTCTTTCATATTTTTTAAACAAATAACCTTTAAATTTGCCCTCCCATATTTTCATTTCCACGGATCCTAGAAACAAAAACAAAAAAAACCCATTTGTACTTCCAGGTGTCTTCTATTTGAGTGCAAAATTTCAAGAATATTGATAAAGATTAACTACTTTGATTTTGAAAAACAAAACAGTGTGTAAAATTTATCCTAAAAAAAAAAAAAACGGTCATATTTTTGTTTTCAGCTGTTCGACTGAAAATACGGTTTTAACTCACTGTAAAAAATAATTCAATTGATGAAAACCGATAAAAGTTACATATTTAGAAAGATTGCTCTATTCTCTTTCCAACCATATAAATCTTTTTAAGATTGGTTAAGAAATACTCAAGAAATTGCAAATTGAAATGATAAAGGTCGCAAATTTGAAAATGTCAGCGTTTTTCAGCTAAATGCTTGTAATGCTAATCATTGTTGATTTAGACTCAAAATTATTATTATATAAATGTGGGGAAAATGTTTGCTCAATTTACTCTTACAAAAAAAAAGTTTTTTGCTTTTAGGATGAATGTTATTTTATATTGTGTACATTAAAAACTAGAATCCCAACCTGTTAATTCTAACACTTGATACTCGTTATTTATCCAGGTTCTTTTTTAATCCTTTTTTCCCCATTGAATTGATAATCTGAATTTTTATTTTATTTTTATTTTTTTTAGTTGTCTGGTCTTTATGATGCAAAGCCACCAGTGTCACGGGCCAAAATGGCCTTACTGACCAAATGTGCAATCAAGGCTATAAAATTTTATAAGCATGTGGTACAAAGTGTGGAGAAATTTATCCAAAAGGTAATTTTTTAAAAATTTTCATTGTTTTAAAATTTTTTTTCCCTGTGATCATTTTTGGTTAAATTACTGAGTAATTGACAAATCCAATGAATGGCTACTTTTATTTAAGATTTTGTTTGGATAGTTTAAAATATTAACACAAGTATCGAGATTGAAGCTGTATTTACCATGACAGAAATGAACAATGAATGGAACATTAGTTTTTTTCAGAATACAAGGTGTATCAAAAAGTACAAAAAATCTCTACTTTTTTATACATCTGTGTGTGTGTGTGTGTGTGTGTGCGCACGCGCACATATGTATGTATGTATATATATGTATGTATGTATGTATGTATGTATGTATGTATGTATGTATATATATATGTATGTATGTATGTATGTATATATGTATGTATATATATTATAACCTTTTGGTTCTATTTACTCTACATTGACTTACTATCATCTTGTATGAAGTATTTTACACGATGGCTCTGCAAAAGTTCTGTTCTTCAGTAAAATTCAGCATTTGATTTTTCCATTAAGGTTACCATTTGGTTTATATATGAGGTTAGATCAATAAGTCCATAACCTAATGTAGTTATTAACTGAATTTTGATCTGAAATGTTCTGTATAATGTTTAATCCGTGATATTCTCTTTTCACTGCATACCCCATACTTGTGAACCAAAATTTTTTTAAAAAGAAAAAATGAATGTATAATCAGGAGTTTCTGTTTTGTTGAACTATGATAAAAAAAAGAACACTAGTCGGAATTTGTTCATAACCTGTTATACTCGACATTTTTTTATTGAAATTTTAAAAAAATTTTCAATTTTCATGTAATCATTGGTTTCCTTTTTCGGGAAGGACATGCTTGAACCTTTTGAAATTTTTACCGTCCCCGGCAAACTGTCCCGGATGACATTGATGTCATTTTTATCGTCGACGGGATGGCATTAATGTCGAGCCCTGCTGTGAACTTTTGTTCTAATTTTGCAAAGTTTAGTAAATGACTACATTATTAATAATCACTACTGAATTAAATGCATTAACCAGAAAGATGGTTGTGTTTCTTTGTTTAATGGCATATCAACTTTAATGGGTTATCTAATCCTGGAGCCATCCTTGTAGAAGAACAGTTGTGCTGGGTGGATTATGGGATTCATATCTTTTTCCAGATTATTAGTCTGAAAGTGAACGTAATAGCACAACTGAAGTTCGAACTTGTCACAAGGACTTCCCTTAAGAAAGATTTCATTGTAAAATGCTTTTTTTCATCATTAGACAAGAGATGAATTTATGTTTTTATATCTACATTGATTTTCATGTCCAACATCTTTTTAGATGAATCAGTTTGAAATCTTTTTTTAAAGAATGATAAAATACAATGTTTTTTGTGTGGTAATATTTTAGTAAATAAAAAAATTGCTTGTTCTTTTCCTTACAATAGAAAGTGATCAAATGCAAATATAAGTCTAATTTTTTTATTATTTTATTTTCAGTGCAAACCAGAATATAAGGTCCCTGGCTTATATGTAATTGATTCTATAGTGCGGCAGTCACGACACCAATTTGGAGCAGAGAAGGATGTTTTTGCTCCAAGATTCACCAAAAATGTTGTCCTGACATTTCAAAATCTTTTTAAATGTCCTGCTGATGAGAAGGTGAGGGTTAGTAGTCTGTGAATCTGCTGGTGGAATTCTACCTGCTAGACTAACAACTTGATACTTAATATTTGTTTTATTATTGTTATTATTAATTATGGAAATGTTTTATTTTTATTGACAGTATATTTTTTCTAATTGAAAACATTTTCATAAATGATAGATGAAGGGAGATAAAAAATTAGAAAGGAATTTATTCAAATTAATTTTGTCTGCAAAATTTGCTTTAGCATATCTTTAGTACTTGTTCTTGTTTAATAGCTAATTGGACTTTGTATTCTAAAAATATAACTTTTATTTTACTTGCTTAGGGGTTATCTTTGGTATTCATTAAATTCTCTAAATAGGATATGACTTTTACTCACCACTTGTAATTAATAGCAAAGAAGTACTCTACATTTTATTAATTTGAAGATTGGTTTGGAAATTGCTATCTTCTCATTTTAATGCTTTTGCTCAAACAAAAATCTTGCTTCATTTTTACTACACTAGCTAATACATACAAACATCAGATTATGATATAGAATCTCAACATAATGTGTTTTCGTAATATGTTTACTCTTAAAATAACTGGAGTGCATAATAATTTTAAAAAATTGGCAAAAGATCCTGTGGTGAAGTGAACCCAGAAGAAGTGCCAATGAACTAAAGAATGTTGCTTTGTACTTAAACCTTTTTGAAGTGAAAAATTTTCTATTCAAATGAGAGAATATTTGCATTTAAACCATTTATTTTGGGGGAACTTATCTAATTAAACATCTTTTATTTATTTTTCTACTTTAAAAAAAAAAATCAGTCAGCAAAACATTCTTTTAATTTATTTTATTTTGATGATTTAAAAATTTCTCTTTTGTAGAGTAAAGTCGTGCGTGTACTAAATTTGTGGCAGAAAAATGCAGTTTTTCCAGTTGAAGTCATTCAACCACTTTTGGATCTTGCAGCTGAACCAGGCAACCCAGAATTAGTAGCTTCTGGTAGGTAAACATTTTTTTTTTTTTTTTTTTTTTTTAAGACAGTTAAAGATATTTTGGACAAACAGTAAAATCTTTTAATTTCTTTTCTTTTTAATTATGGAATTCATTTGATCTGCAAAAACAATTTTACATTGATAATAAAAAAAAGATTATTTTAGATTTAGTATCATTGACTTTAATTTGGACTTATTTAATTTTTATGACAAAATAAAAATGTCACTCATTTATATTTTTTGACAGCACAGATTAAATTATCTCAATAGATTATTCACTGATATGTAATGCCTAATAGGCTAAATCAGTGAAGAATTAACAAAAATCATGAATATTTAAACGGATCTATGACCAGTGATTTTTTTTTTTTTTTTTTTTTTTTAATTTAAAACAATTTTATTTGTATTAAATTGATTAATTTATTTCCTTTTAACAGCACAACGAGCTGTGGATGGCATTTTGGCAGCTAACCAAAAAACAGGCAATTCAGCAAACCAGCAATCTGGAGACCACCATTCCCATGATTCTGCAGCCCAAGCTAGGCATGATAAAGACATCCCTTCTGCTAACAGTGTCTTAGAAGCACAAAATGACATGTTGGAAACAGTCAAGCAATTGCTGCAGCAAACTCAAAAGGTCATTTTTCTCTTTTAAGATCTACTTTAATGAAAAAATTAAAACACCAAAACAAAAATATTCAATACTCAATTTTTCATTATACACTTAGTTATCTCCCTTCTTTAAAGGGAGGTAAACATGCTAAAATAAATTGTACTTGAAAATTATAAATTTTTATCAAGATTATGCAGTTTGTATTTGTACAACAATTTAGATTGATTTCTTGTTAACTATAGTGTATTTTTTTTTTCTTTTTTACTTCATTGAATACTTCAAAATTATTGAATTATAAAAATGACTGATTTTTAACAAAGTTCTAAATTGCATGATAAAAATATGGTTTCTTGAATGTATTGATAATTGTTTAATTTTTGAAAATTGGATCTTGTTTAAATTTATATTAGTAATTGTAGAGTTTGTCCTCTGTAGACCACCAAATGGTATTGGACATAGAGAGGGTTTAACTTAAAACTGTTTTTAATGTGTGAAAGTTGGGATCTCGGATGTTGCTGCAAAATATAACTAAATTCAGAATTTAAATTTCTAAACTCCAAAAGTAAATAAAAAAAAAAAAAAAAAAAAAAGCAAATAATCTTAAATTATTCAAATGTGATTGAATATTACCAATGTTTATTGGTAGTTCTTTAACTTGAGAGATAATTCCATTTTTGCTAAAAGTGTTTAAATCAATAAATATCTGAAGTATCACTTGATTTTAGTTTTGTAAAGAAATTTTTTTTTTTAAATTCATTAAAAAAAAAAAAATTTCTTTACAAAACTAAAATTTTTCACAATATTTTTGACTTCAGAAGAAGTTTTTCAATACAAAAGTTTAAAAAATCTGATGTACCAGATAAAAACTGAAGATTGTTGCTATGAAATAATTCCTTTGTACTGATGTCTATATAACTTGACACTCTTATGGTGTCTTCAAACAATTAACTTTTGATAAATCTTTCAGCATTGTTAAGACCAACGTATAGATGACATAGACAAGTATTACAGCTCTTAGTAAATATAACAAATGTGTAATTCAATATTTATTGAATACCAGAAGATTGAAATCATAAATAGATACATTCATACTTTTTTTTTCTTCATTAAGCCTATAATGTTCTATATTCAGAATCACAGTATTTAAAAAAAACAAAACTTTATTTGTAGGATTATGAATGTGTAAAACCTGTCATTGTGAGTGTGTGAGACAAAGTGAGAATGATTATATGTATAATGAAGAGATTTGTTATTTTTGACTGGACTAACTTTTTTTTATTTTTTTATTTGATGTTTTCTTTTGCAACAGCAGCCAACAAGTCTAAGTGCCCAGCAACAACAGCTTCAACAATTGCAGTTGCTTCAGCAGCAGTTGTTACAGCAAACAGAACTGATGCAGCAGCCTGCCCAGCAACAGCAGGCAGCGGCAATCATTGACAGTAATCTTCTTTCTCAGATCCAAACGCTTACTAACCAATTGCTCAACAATCAGATAAAGACATCAAATTCAAAACCACCGGAACCGGGATTTAATAAGGTTATGAAAGTTCCTTGATTTCTTTTGCATTTCTATCTCTTAAGTCACATTTTACTTTTCCCCATACTGAAATGATCTATTCTAACAATCAACGAGATGGTGTGCACATTTGGAAACTAGAAAGAATCCCTGTGTTTGGGCAATGGAAATCTATTAATTTAGATTATTTTTTCACTTCTATTTAAAAATATTCCTGTAATTTTTAAAGCAAGTGTTTAGAATTTGTTTATCTCATTGACAATACAAATCTATAGTGGAAGAAAACACTTATGAAATTGTGAATTGATTATGATGAATATTGAACTACTTGATGAGAATTAATTGCTTAAATAAAGGAATTCTGATTATCAGAAAAGTAAATTCTAACTACTTTACCTGATTATTTCAAACTAAATGGAATTTTGCATTAAAAAAAATCTAAAAGAAATATTAAGTTAAGAAAAGTGTCCTCTTCACTAATGTACAGATTGAAAGTTAGTCAAGAGAAATGTTATGCATAAAACTTGTTACTTAAACCAGATATCATTTGTTATATTCTTTTAATTATATATAAACATTGTTTTCCACTTTTTATTTATTTTTTTTATTGAATTTGAGTTCAATCTTATATCTTTTAGAAGTTACTTGACTTTGATTATGGTGAAAGTGATGACGATGATGAGAAACATGATGAACCTAATGAAAGTATACCTGGGTAAGATTCTTTTCTTTCTCTCCTCCTTTTTTCTTTTCTTTCTCTCCTCCTTTTTTCTTTTCTTTCTCTCTCTCCTCCTCTCCTCCTTTTTTCTTTTCTTTCCTATCTATATCTTTTATTTCCCTCTCCTCATAAAACAAATATTAAATTTTATAATTTTTTCGTTGTATATAAAAAGAATTTCAAATTATATTTTAAATATTTAATAATCTATTTCTATTAGCATTCCCAGTTGATTGTTTTTTTATTTAGGGTTATTGTTATTTATTAGTTATATAGAGCTCTGTAAATAGAGTTAAGAACTGTTTGAATTATGCAAATATCTCCAGTGGTTCAAAAGTTATGAGAATTTAAAACTCTGAAATTGGGGGTACCCCAAAAAAATGTTAAATCACAGACCAATTCAAAACAAGAAATTCAGTAATTTTTTCACCAATTCTTTATTTTTGGAGCAATTTTGATAAAACCTGGTATTCTTATGTAGAATTGTATGTTCTTTCTGATTCTGTACTCATACTTCTTGTATGTATCTTTATGATGTAACCAATTATTTAGAGAAAAAGAGGTACCGATAGTAATTTTTTAGTTTAAAAAAAAATGTTTGCCACAAGATTATTTAACATTTTCATTTTAATACTGGATGTATACACATATATAATATTAATTTAGATATATAATATCACTTTGAACTTAAAAATATATTTCTAAATGCTTATGTTGAATTACATACAAAAATAGAATACCTATTTATAGCAATAACAGCTTGTTTAGTAAAATCGTTGGACATAAACAATTTCTCACCTTAATTGGCTCAAATCACAATTCCTCTGGTATTTCTGATCTAATCATAAAAAATATTTATATGGTTGCAAAGAGAATAAAATAATCTGTCTAAATATGTAATTTTTAGGTTGTTTTTTTTTTTTATCCATTGAATAATTTTTAATGAAACTACAATAGTTAAAAGCAATTTTTTTCAAAAAATATAAGATAAGCAAAAAAAGAAGCACTATATGCCTAAGAGGAGACAGCCTTAGGATTATTTTCATATATAATATGTGAAATAAAAATGATTGTATACCGTCAATTTAAAAAAAAAAACCTCAAATTTACTTGTCTCCGAACGTAAACAACAGGCCGATTTTTCAGACCAAGCTTAAATAGTAATTAATTGCTTATTACTGGTCAAATTTTTGAAATATTTATATGGTTGTAAAGAAAATAAAATAATCTTTCTAAATATGTAACTTTTATGTGTTTTTAACCATTGAATTATTTTTTACGGCGAGTTAAAATGGTATTATTTTTAAACATAGCTGTACATACTACATGCAGGCAGGCTGGCTGTGTTAAATAAAATTATATAGTTATTCTATTTCTTGTACCTAATACAACATAGGTATTTAAAAAGGTATTTTTAAATCCAATGTGATGTTATTTATATAAATTAATACTATATATGTGTATATATGCTGTATTAAAATGAAAATGTTAAATAATCTTGTGATAAACTTTAAAATAAAATCTTGATACCCCCCCTATAATGGGTTCAAGTATGGAAATACATACAATTTGATTGCAGAATCAGAAAGAACATACAATTTTACACAAAAATGCAAAGTTTTATCCATATTGTTCCAAAAATAAAGAAATGGTGAAGAAATTAATAAATTGCTTGTTTTGAATTGGTCTGTGATTTGACATATTTTTGAAACAAAATCATGTCCACTTTTGTACCCCCAATTTCGGGGCTTTAAATTCTCATAACTTTTGAACCACTGGGGATATTTGCATAATTCAAATAGTTCTGGACTCCACTTACCAAGCTCTATATAACTAATGTGATTAAATAACAATAACCTCACCACCCTGTCGGCGTTAGAATACACCAACTGCACCTTTGCATAGGGGTAAGACTCTCCTAAATGGTGTCACCTGTTGGCCGTAGGTGGTGACCTGTGATGCTTAAGGATGGAGTCTTGGTGGATGAGCAGTCCATGACCTGCAACACTCCACTTAGACTCTTACTTAGGCTAGATGGGCGGTCGGAGAGACACCCTCCGATCAATAGTCTGGTCACATCAAGCCCTAGCAACTATATGATTGCCCCAACCCTTTTTATCATATGGGTGCTAGAAGGCGGTGGCTGAGGATCTACATGTCCTGGGAATGACGTTAAACTTTATCTGATGATGAGGTTCCAGTTTTGGAGGTTTGGAGAATGTGGAGCTCCCCTTCATCACCATTGCTCCCTGGTCCACTCTGACCCGGAATGGTAGTACCTGTTAGGGTCTCATCTATGGGTAAATAGAAAAATATATTTATAAAAAAAATTGTGTATCCATTAAGAATTAATTTATTTCAAAACTTTATCGGCATTAAATGCCCCACTGAGGTTGATATGCCGTAACCAAACCAAATAATAACCACAAATAAAAAAAATCAACTGGGAATGTTACTATTTACATATGTTTTTACACAAAGCCAGTCCGTGTGTGCTGAGTTTTGTCTACATTTCTTGTAATTTTAAGTTTTTTTCCAAAATCGAAACTTTGAAGAAACTCTGACTGTTAAGCAACACGTTATATATGAAAATATTTCTGAGACTTTTCTTCTATTAGTGATATAGTGCTTCTTTTATTTTTTTTTTTTTTGCTGGTCTGATAGTTTTTGAAGAAATCTCTATCAACTTTTGTTTATGATATTTTCACTTCCAAATGTCATTCCTGCTTGTATTTTAAGGTGTGTGCTATTTAAGTGTAAAATTTAAAGAATATTGAATACCCACTTTGATTTTATGAAATAAATTACCGTGTAATTTTTATCTTGGGGGTGGGGGGGAATTCAGGGTTCCCATGCGTCCTGGAAAACCTGGAAAATAAAATGTCAATTTTCCAATACTGGAAAAATGGGGGGTTTTGTCAAAAATCCTGGAAAAATTTTTGTAATTTGTCCTGGAAAATTTGAATTATCTGAGATAAAAATCAATGTTATTATTACAGTAAACAAATATAACTAGTAAAATAACAAGAATGGTGTTTTTTATTTTTAACACTCACCGAATCTACACAAGATTTCACAAATTATTCATGAATATTCATTAAACAGTAAAAATGCTTCTGACTGGGTGGGTACTTGTTGATTTCATCCAAAGTCTCGCTTTCATTATGTAGCGATATTTCGATTTATTTTTATGTGACATTGAAGATAAACAAGAAAAGAATTAGTCAGTCAGACTACTTTAAAAATTGTTAAAGAGTTAAAGGTTTAAAAAATAAATTCCGTTTTATAAGAAGTAACATTTCGTAAAATTCAGAAGATGTAACTTTAACATTTTCTTGATAATCATGTTCAGTAGTGTTTAATTGAATAAAATGATTTAATATTTTAGCAAGGCTTAAAGGAATATATTGTCTATAAGTCAGTCAAATAATTTTCACAGAAATTCGACATAAACATCTCCACAACTGAATTGACATAATTTTAATTTTGTCGTTACAAATACCATTATTTAGAAGAAATTCCACGTAAAATCCTCAGATAATGTTTATTTAAAGAAGTGAGCATAAATCTTTTTTTTCTTTTTTAAATAGCACTCATGTAAAATAGTTACTGAAAATCAAAATGTTTTGTACTTGAATGTATAGAATAGCACGTACGCAAAATTTTAACTGAAAATGATCAAAAAGTTAAATTGAGTTTTTTACTACCTTAAAAATTTAAACGTTAGTTTTACATGTCTGTCAATATCTGTGACTAACTTGAACATTTAAAAGATAGCCATGAATTTTATCTTTGAAAAAATCTCAGTTAAAACATGCGATGACATGTTGCATATTTTGAGATAAAAATTTTTTTTAAATTGTCAATTTCAAAACGGGACAAATTCCCTCCCAGTTTGAATAAATATGTCAATTGCAACAGAGAAAAGTTTTTTTGGCTATACTTCCAAGAAAAAATATTTTTAAAGATATTGGAAAGAAAATCCATTATTTATCTTTTATTTCAAATACCCGTATGTGAAAACATGATAGTAAAAAAACATTCAATGTCTGTCCACCATAAGTGTGTACTCAGCAGCAAGAGACAAATAATGAGTTATCACCTCTTGGGATACGCATTTATCTCCCTTACATATAATATAATACAGATATAAAAAACGAGGTGTGGTCATTGTAAAATATCTACATATATTAGCCAATAAAAAAGCGAGAAACACAGCACGGTAAATATCTGAAATTTGAGTTTATTGAAATTGTATTAATTCAATAAAAAGATTAAAAAAAAAAAATATTTATTTAAAATATTGGGTGAGGGTGTAAAATTGATTTGCTAATGAAAAAATTACCCAGTAATGTTGATCATGGCTAAGCAAAAACAGGAGGCCAGACAATTGTATTGTACAGGGTGTCCATAAAGTCAGAGTGCGCTTAAAATGATTTATAAATTTAAAGTGCATGCACTTTGAGGACACCCTGTGTAGTTAATTGATACACGTAGGCATCATCTATAATAAACCCAAGATAATTAACCTGCAACATATAAAAGTAACAATAAAACTGTCTAAATGTGTTGATATTAGATTAATATTGATTAAATTATAAAATTGCCATGAACAATTTCTGTCCTGGAAAATTTTTAAAATGTCCTGGAAACGGATTTTCTAAAATGAGTGGGAACCCTGAAAATTGTATTTTGTATTTACGGCTGTTTGAAGCAAAATTCTGTTTTAACTTGCCATAAAAAGTAATTCAATGGATAATAACACATAAAAATTACATATTTAGAAATATTATTTTCTTTTCTTTCCAACCATATAAATATTTTTAAGATTAGATCAGAAATCCTTGAGAAATTGCCATTTAAAGTGATTTAGGTCCAAAATGTAATGCGTGCTGGGGGTTTGTTTACATAATAAAAATGACTAAATTTTAAGTTTTTTTTGTTTTTTGTTTTTTTTTGTTTTTTTTTGTTTTTTTTTTTTCAAAATTTGAGCCTTTAAGATAAAACCCTGATGATTATTAAGCAACATCTCACTGTTACATGTTATATATGAAAATAATTCTGAGACTTATCTTCTATTAGTGATATAGTGCTTGTTTTTTTGCTTATCTTTTTGAAGAAATCTCCATCAACTTTTGTCTATCATATTTTTGCTTCCAAAGGTCGGAAAAGAAAAAAAAACAAGTTCCTACTTTTATTTTAAGGTGTGTGCTAATTAAGTGTTAAATTTCAAGAATATTGATAAAGATTAGTCACTTTGATTTTATGAAATAAATCAGCGTGTGAATTTTAGTTTGCAGAAAAAAACTCTTATTATGAATTTCCGGCTGTTCTAAGAAAAATACTGTTTTAACTATCCGTAAAAAATTATGCAATGGATAAAAACACATAAAAATTACATATTTTGAAAGATTTTCTTTTCTTTCCAACCATATAAATATTTTTAAGTTTGGACCTCTAAAATGCAAGAAATTGCGATTTAAACCGATTAAAGTCGGAATTTGGCAATGTCCAACACAATCAACGAAACAGCTGGTGTTGCTATTTCTACCAATACTAAACACTTCAACAATTGTAAGAAAAGGAAGTATGTAGAAAGTATTGCATAGCAAATTTATTTAAGATAACTTGACAAATATGGAAGAGAAACTGGCTAGCCTGATTATTTTTTATTTTTTATTTTTTATTTTTTTTTTACTCAGACTTAAGAAATATTTTAATTATTAATATCCAGAAAATTTTAGATAAGGATATGTTTTATAAAAATATGATATATTGTATTTGACTGTGATAAATTTTTTTGTCTTTTCAGAAATGTTCAAAATATTTTAAATGATCCAACTATCATGCAGCAGATTCATCAAATGTCACAAACAATTAAAAAAACTGAGCAGCTAAAAAATGAACTGAATATTCAAGAACAACTTCGACAACAACTTTTAAAACAACAAGAACAGGAATTCAATCAACAAATTAGTCAAGTGAGTATTTGTTTTTGTGTTTTAGTTAAAAGAAAACTTATTTTTATTATTGTACTGTCTGACAAATATTGGTGAAAGGTGAATATGGAATTTGATTGCTGTGTATTTCTCATTCAGTTGAAATTTGATTGATAAGAAATAAATAACTTACTGTACATTAGTGTAAATGTTTTGATTTTCATAAAAACTATTATATATTTAATGTCAACATTTTTTATATAATAAACAAATGAGAGAAACTTAAAGACAAACCAAACAATGTTATTGTTTTACCTAATAAATAAGGTGATGCATAAAAGACATCCAGTCATCATAATGACTGGATGTCTTTTATGCATCACCTTATTTATTAGGTAAAACAATAACATTGTTTGGTTTGTCTTTAAGTTTCTCTCATTTGTTTATTATATAAAAAATGTTGACATTAAATATATAATAGTTTTTATGAAAATCTTTGTAAATATGATAGGTGTATATTATCTGAGTGTAAATCAAGAGCAGCAGAAACTTTACTGACATTTTCCTTCCTTTTACTTGAAAGGAACTTTTCAAGAGAAGGAAATATTTCTAATGTTATCTCTCTCACTGGTCCTGTAACCTGGTGTAGTTGTTGGGATATTATTCATGTAGTGTGTCTTGGGGGCAAGAATAGACTGATAGAGCCCATCCCTCTTGAGTTTTACAACATATGAATGCAGAATTTTCCTTCTCCTAGACCAGTTGCCATACCAAGGTTAAAAAGACCAGTCTGTCCTATAGCTAGAGGGAGAATAGTTGGATTAATATCTTTTAGCATTATCCTATGATGATGATGGCCATTATGCTACAAGTGCCTCCAATTCTTTTTAGATAAAAACTGTTTTATCTTGTGTTCTAATAGACTTGTAAGTGTTTAAGATCTACTCTTACTTTCCAAAAATGAAATAAAAAGTAAATCCAGCTGCTTTTAGATGAAAGAAAGAAATGTTTATATTCATGCATTAAACTTTTTTTTAATGACAAACACAAGTAATTGATATATTAATGTGTGGGGGATGATCACTAATTAGGACAACCTATTCTAGTAGTGACTGTGTCTGCTATTTTTTTTTTTTTTTTTTTCAGATTAAATTTGAAGAGATTGAAAGCATTTTAAAAATGTTTTAAAAGAATTGAATATCTTAAAATAAATAAGATTTAATGTATTGTTTTTCTTTTTTTCTTTTTGATAGATCAATTTTAATTATTTTTGTGTGTGTGTGTGTGTGTGCGCGTGTGTGTGTAAAAAGAAAAAAATTAGTAGACCACCTCATCCTTTTTGGAGTAAAGCATTTTTTCTTTTACAAAAACAAAACATTGCGTTTGTTTATATTCAAAGAGAAGCTGTTAAAAATATTAAGTTACATTTATTCTTTATATCACTGCCATTGGTTATTGATTTCTTGCCACTATTCCATTTCTTTTTCACTCCTATTGACCTGCTTTAATATTTGAACCAATTTATTCATTTGATTCAGAGTCTAATGAATATAGACTTTCATAATTGCTACAGATTTCTCTTTATTGATGTTTTGCAGTAAGAATTGTCTCCTCTATCTTCTACTTGAAAGCAATAGGTCTATTGATTCTGACTTAGAATTAATGGGTGGAGAGTGGCTAATGTATTGGACAGCTACATCATAGTAAGCGAGTTCAAACTCCAGTTATGCTATTACATTCATTTTTGGACTAATACTCTTTGGAAAGGTATGAATCCCTTTATCCCTGTGGATATAGGTCAAATAGTACCACTACTGATATTCTTCAAGGATTGCTTTGACATTAAATGACCTATGAATGTTGATATGCTATTAAACAATGAAACCAAACCAAACCTTAGAATTAGCTCTTCTCTTATTCTCATTTAGTTACTACATCTCATGAAACTTTATGTACTTATTAAAAAAAAAAACAAATCCATTTCTTGGATGAAATGAAATCTGCCAAATATCTTTATGGGATTATAGTATGAAATTTTCAAGAGGCTATAATTAAAAAAAGATCTTTATGAAATTGAAATATTGAGATGCAAATAAAAAAAATGTTCATATTGAAAGCTAATTTAAAAGTAAAATTTTGTTTCTTTTCTTTTTCTGTAATATTGTAGGATACTGCCCCACCAATACCACATCATATGCCTGTACCACCTCAGATGCCTCCTCAACCTCCTCAAGCACCAATGATTCCGCCTCAGGCTCCTAATATGCATCCTCCACCTATGCCATATTTTGTGCCAGAGCCTCAATATCCACCTCCTCCTAGTCAAAATGATCTCCCTGACCGAATGGACTTAGATGGTCGACATGACCGACATTATAATCAAATGACTAATGCAGAGGTAATTGTGATTGATGATCAGCCTGAGATCCACAAGCCACCCCGTAATAGAGATCGATCAAGGTCTAGGTATGTCTGTTATTTTCTTGTCTGAATTTATAGACCTTTTTCATATGGGAATAAAAAAGATGTGTTGATGAAACTAATTCATAAAACATGACTATTAAGTTTCTTAATCTGCACTTAACAATGAAATATTTAATTTAAACTAAATTGTAAAGTTTGCTTCTGTTTTGACTGTGTTTTATGTCTTTTATCATTAAAATGTAAAAATCTAAGATATTTAAACAAAAAACCAAGAGTTCAATTTAGACACAAATCTTTGTTAGAACCTCCTAGTGAAAATTCACTAATGCAAAAATATTTTGAAGGCATAAAATTTCTATAAATGATAAATATCTTGGAAGTTTGTTAAAGAAAAATAACCCATGAAAAAATTTTTTTTTTCTTTTCAGATCGCCTCGACGGAAGAAGAGGTCAAGGTCAAGATCGAGATCTAAGGAACGGCGAAGGAGATCTCGATCCAGAGATCGAGACCGTGAACGAGGTGGAGATCGGGATAGAGACAGAGATAGACGTAAGAGATCACGGTAAGCTTGATTTAAAAATAAAAAAAATTCCCTCCTGTTTTTTTGTTTTTCCCTTTAATGTTTTTTATATATATTTTTTAAAATCTCGGAATGTCATTTTTGGATATTCACATTTATTCTGTTTATATCTAATTATAATTAAAAAATCCCAACTCTAATTGGTTGTAGATCTCGAGAAAGAGAAAGGGAACGGCAGAGAGAAAAAGAAAGAGAACGAAGACGTAAAGGATTACCAAATATCAAAGAAAGAAATCTTAGCGGTAAGTAAAAGTCTAAAAAGTTTCTTACCAATTCCATAGCTATTAACAAATTACTAATGAAATGCTATAAGTTAAAATGAATCATTTAATCACGGGAGAGTTCTGGTTAATGAGCTTTACCTGACAGAATGGAATTGTAATCCATCTGTCAGTTGAATGATTTGTTATTTTGTGTTAATTCTTTTTTATCCTTCTTCAGTCAACACACTGAATTGCATTAAAAAAAAGTTTTAGAGTAATTGATATTCAAAACAAAATTAGTTTCTTGACACACTTGGCTGTGAATTAACACCAAACTATGGATGACAGTTGGCATATTCAAGATTATTACCGCCCTGTAGGCTGGGACGATTAGAATGCACCTCTGCAGAAGGGTAAGATTCCCCCAAATGGGGCCACCTGTTGGCCATGGGTGGCAACCTGTAATGCTTAAGGACGGAGTCTTGGATGAGCAGTCCATGACCTGCAACACTCCACTTAGAACCTTACTTAGGCTAAACAGGCGGTCGGAGAGGCCCCCTTTGATCAATCAGCTGGTCACATCAAGCCCTTATGGCAAGCCCCAACCCCTTTTTATCATATGGGTGCTAGAAGGCAGGGACTGAGGGTCTACATGTCCTGGAAATGACGTTAAACTCTATCTGATGGTGAGGTTCCAGTTTTGGAGGTTTGGGGAATGTGGAGCACCCCTTCATCAACCATTGCTCCCTGATCCACTCTGACCCGGAATGGTAGTACCTGTTAGGGTCCCATCTATGGATTAAATAGAAAAATGTATTTATAAATAAAATTGTATTATCCATTAAGAATTGATTTATTTCAAAACTTTATCGGCATTAAATGACCCACTGAGGTTGATATGCCGTAAACCAAACCAAGATTATTTTAATTTTTTTTTTTTCTTATTTTTAAGCTCTCATTGTAATAGCATTCATTCTAATAGCACTATTTAATGACCTTTCTAATAGCATTTTTTTTTTTTTTTTTTTTTGTTACAGAGATTAACTAGTTCATGAATATTTAAATAAGCCCATATTTAATAATGACACTATAACTTACAGAAATCTGAAAAGAATTTCAAAAGAAAGTCTTATCTATTTATATAAAATATGACATGTTTGTATGTAAACCCATAACTTTCTCAGCTGAGCAGCTAGTTTAAATTTAGTTTATATATACACCTTGATAAAGTGCACAAAATGATATAGATAGGATGATGGCTGTGATCAGTGTGAAGTCTGAGAAGAGTATGAAGTGTACTCTGCCCATTTCTATTGCCTAGTAAAAGGAATAACTTATAAATTTGTTAATTTAATGAATTTCCATATCAAGTATTCTGTTCATGAGGACAACTTCAATTAATGATAACATTGTTGATATTGTATCTCGCTCCCTTTCAAAAATAGTAATATCGGTAAATAGGGGTTAACATGCACAAATTTGCGTTGTAACATTTTCACAATAATCTCATCTGTCCAGTGATGGTAAATCCAAACAATGCCTTATATCAAGATCAAACACAACTATTAATCAGGTAGAATTTTACAAGGAATCCAGTGATGGTATTCATTTGTGGGTCATTAGGGACCAAATTACCAGCTGTGGTATGAGGAAATAGGAGAAAAGATAAATCCAGTGATAAGCAATATAAGATTTAAAAAGTATATACTTAAATTTAGTTGGATACTATATAACCTCGGCAAAGCCAGGTGTATATATATATATATATATATATATATATATATATATATATATATATATGACCCATTTTTATCTTTACATTTTGTTTTCCCTTATTAATAGACTGTATAAAATCTAATTCTTACAGCAAATTTGTTATAGCACCACTTTTAAAGCCCATTCCATAACAATGGAAGACTACTGTATTTAATCACCCTGCTGGTAGGACTTAAAATATGTTCACCATATCCTCTGCAGAGGAGCAAGACCCCCTACCTCCAGAAGTGTCATGGGTATGACACTATATATTTGATAGTGAGGCTCATGTTCTGGATATCTGAAGTACCCCCTTCATTGTCATGAGTGAAAAAAGAGAAGAAAAAGCTCTTTATGAAACTACACAAAAAATTAAAATTTTAACATGCATTGAATGCAATTCCCCACCTCTTAGGCATAGAATAACCCGGACAGATTGACATACTGTTAAAATCAACCATACTGTATTTAACTCTTAAATTTTCACATGTGAAAGAATAAACCTAAATGTTTATCAGTTGGTGAAAAATATTTTAAATTTGACTGGCACTTAAATTAGATCCAACATTTTTCTTTTGATAAATGCCATTGGTAGGATAGCAAGAGAAAGTGTCTGATTAATGTTACCCTCAATAATAATGTTGTCAGGTTTTGGTGACATCAGGAAAATTTAATTATAGAAATTTTATGTTATAATAACATAAAATTTTTATTGATATATTTGTGAAAGGATCAGTTTTATAAATAACTAGCTAAAGTACCCGGTCCATGACCGGACTAAAATGAAATTTGGATCACCAGGGAGTGAGAGAGAAAGTGGAAGACAGTAGTTAGAGAGGGGTAAGAGGAAAATAATTCTTGAAACTAAAATCATTGAGAATTTGTATATTTCAGGATTTGTATTTTCTGTTTTATTGTTTAAAATTATTTCATATTATTATACAACAAATTGAAAGTATTCGTTTGAATATTTGTTTGTTATTGTTTTAAATTTTTTGTACATGACAACAATTCACATTTAGTTCTTAATTGCATGTTGAGTTTAAAAAGAAGCTGAGAATCGAAAATTTAAATTCTTCGTATTGCAATATCTATTTTTGCTAAAACCTAAGATAGTATTATAGGGACCACCAATTGATCAGTTTAGGCCATCTTGAATAAAACGGAAATATTTTGTTATTATTTATAATTATTGATTTTTCATAGAATTTAAAAAAACTCTTATCGTAACTTGTTTTTAGCTACGTTAATTTTCAGTTGATTTAACAGTGCAAAAATGAAAACATTGTTTTTCAATCATAATTTTCATTATTTCCGTAAGCTGAAAAAAAAGTTAAAAAATCATCAGGAGTTTATTTAATGTTTTTTCTTTCAAATGGAAAAAAAATTTTCAAGAAAATATTAATTTTTCTGCAAGTTTCATAGTGTTAAATATAGGGGGGGGGGGTTTAAATTTCACAGGGTAAAATTGGTGGTACCTAGTATTTTAAAAACATTGTTTAAAAACGTTTTGGTGGACCTGATTATCTGGACTCCCCCCCCCCCTCTATTTTTTTCCTTCAGTTGATTATTATCGATTACACACCAATCTATCAGATTGAAAAAAAAATTCTTAAAAGTTCTTTATTATTTGAGTATTCACGGGTGCTCATTTCCTCGTATAAGTTTATAGTAAATTGATCCCCCATATCGGAACCGCTTGAACGGAACCCAAATTATTTATTTATTTTCCCATTAAACTAACCCCCCCCCCCCAACCCTAACCCCCCCCCCCCCACCCTTAGTTAAAATTAAGTTTTATTACAAAATTTATATTAATTACAAAACATCAATTTTCATAAAAGTTCAAATGTCACCTATGAAATCTCTATTTAAACATGCCAATTTTTCAGAACTGAAAAGTTGCACTATAAACTCAGCGATGTTTATTGACTTCACAATAAAGAGTAAAATCATAAAACTTAAAATTTAATTTGTAAGGCAAATTCTGAGGAATATTTTAAATTGTATTTTGAATAATAATTTAAATGTTGGTTGTTAGTTGTTTTGTTTTATCAACTTTTCGGGTAATTTACTAACGAATCATGTCATTTTGATAAACAAAGCGCTTACAATTTTTCGTACTTACATATAATTTTTTTTTTAAATGTTCCAATAACTGGATATTGTCAGATAAACTTGAAATAAATTTCGTCTTACAAATAATTGACTACTTATCTCCAGTCGGGCCTTCGACTAAAGATAAAACACCGGATTTTGTCCGTATTAGTAACCTTTGTTTTTGTTTTTTTTATCGTGGTTTGAGAAAAATTTAGTTAACGAACCAAAAGAAAAACAGTTTCTAAGGAAATTCGTCAATCTTATTGTTATTTTTAACCCTTTAAAACTCTAACAATAAAAATTAAATAAATAAATTAAAGAATTAAAAGTCATTTTATTCGAATGAAAATCTTAGTTTAATTTATACAAATATGTAACCGTACTTACGACGTAAACTGATTTTCATGATACTGTTATTTACGGATTAAAATATTTTTTTAATAATGTAACCGTAAAGCGTGCATTTTGATTTTCTACAATTTTTATGCATTACAAAAATTAAAATTAAAATGAGTGTACTGTACAATTTAAGAATATGGACAAACTCGCTGTAAAAAATAATTTAATCTATAAAAACACATACAAATTACATATTCAGAAAGACTATTTCATCTTATTACTAAAGATATAAATATTTTAAAGATTTGATCCTAAATAGGTAAGAGATTCCGATCTGACTGATATAGACTGCACTGCTTGTATCGCACTAATCATAGGCAGCGTGGCTATCCGAAGCCATTTTTTAATTTTTTAACTCGCTGTAAAAAATGATTCAATTGATAAAAACTCACACAAATTACATATTTTGAAAGAGTATTTTCTTATCTTTCTAACGATATAAAAATTATTAAAGATTGGACCATGAATAGGCCATAAATTCGGAGCTGAACGGCTTAGACTGCAAAATTAATTCATTAAAATCAAAACTTTGCTGCTGTTATCGCTTTAACAATAAGCAGGCAGAGACAATATTTTATTATCAGGAGGGGCTGATATACGGACAGTTCCGCAAATTGGGTGATTTTGGATTAATTAATCTATTAAATCCCTTAATCAGTAAAAATCAATAACCAAATTTGGAGTTTTTCTTAGTTAGAACGATATCAATGTGTATGCAAGATTTTGAATCTGATTGACCTCCCATTTTTTTGTTATACGTCGACACGTACATACCAAAATCTCTGTTTTATATATTAGACTAGCAAAAGTACCCAGTCCATGAATGGACTAAAAAAATGTTTAAGAACACCAGGGAGTGAGTGGGTAAGAGAGAGAATAAGAGGAAAATGATTTATAGAATTAAAAACATCACCGAGAATTTGTATATTACAATATTTATTTTTGGATTTTTATTTTTTTAATTTAAAACATTATTTTAAAAATGTAATCCTTAACTTATTTTTCTAAAAACTGTTTTGTACATATGACAAAAACTCAAATTCATTTCTTAATTGCTTATTGTGTTAAAGGGATAAAATATTAACTTATTTTCTTTTTTACCCTTAAAAAGTAACAATTAAAAAGAGCTAAGTATTAAACTTGTGTCCTTATTTTATTTAACTCTATTGGCTGAGGTTGTAGAATACACAGACAGCACCTTTACTGTTTAGTAATTTTATGTACATTAGTGTATTTAATTTTTTTGTTATTGTTTTCTAAGAAATTGTTATAAGTGTTTAAAATCTTAATAACGTGTTTATTTAGTAATTTATTTCACACTATTTTCGTCAAATTTTTGGCAGAATTTAATGTTTAAAATGTATCAAATTAATTACATATGTAATATTATTTTTTTTTTTTTTTTTTTTTTTTTACTGATGCTCATGTGTTACTCCTTTTTGACTAAAACAAAAATTTGACCTTAAATAATGGATTAAATTAATTTTAATGTGAAAATTGGCGCTTGAATTGTTGATACCTAATAAAAAATACATATTAGTAAAATAAAATCATTTCCCTTTCCAATGTGCTAATTGTCTTTCTTTTTTATACAATGAGGTTTCTATTTTAATGGCAAGTTCAAAACATGTCCCGACGAGGGTTGGGGTGGAAGTGTCTTTTAACAGTAGTTTTGTTTATTTTAGAATTCTTTTTATTTTATTTTGTTTACATTAAGAGGCCTACAGATGGTGTTGGTCTGGGTCGGCTGACGCCAGTTCAAAGGTGCCGATGAGGGTTGAAGGGTCTGTTAACAGTAGTTTTTGATTTTTCTGTCTTGAAAGTTAAAAACTCGACTTGTGTCAATGGTAGTGAAGTGGGGGGTGAAAGTCTGTATACAGTATTTTTTAATTTTTTTAATCATTGAATTATATCACTTAATTAGTAGAAATCAAAACCAAATTTTGTGTTTTTTTTTTTTTTTAGTCATAAGCATATTAATCCGTATGCATGATTTCGAATCTGTGACATCTTTTTTCTGAGTTATGTCGACATGTACATACCAAACTTCCTTTTTATTTATATATATATATATATATATATATATATATATATATATATATATATATATATATATATATATATATATGTTGCATTTGATTTCAATTATTTTTCTTTTGTTAGTGTGTACCAGGACTATATGGCTTGGCCATGTTGCAAAAGTGACCACAGAAGATGAGCTCCGGCAAGAAATAGAAAAATATGGTGCTGTTGAAAGTATAAATGTAAGTTGCATAAGATTATCTTTCTTTCTTGGTTGATGTTTAATTATTAAATACAATCAGTTTTTTTCTTTTTATTTCTTGTCCTATCTGCTCAAAGCTTTTGAATTTATTTTAAAACTCCTTGTTATAAACTGTTGTTTAAACATGTAATTTCAAGTTTAATCCTTTTCCCTTTAATTCACTTTTTGTATTTCTCTTTAATTTATCTAGATGATCCCACCCAGGGGTTGTGCATTTGTGTGTATGGCACGACGAAAAGATGCTGCAAAGGCTGTTGAAAAATTAAAAGGTGTCAAAATTCATTCAAATCAGTTAAAGGTATGTAAAGTTATTTCCTTTTTAGAAAGGCAGAAATCTAATTTTGTCATTTTTAAAAAATGGTTGCTGTTTTTTTTTTTTTTTTTTTTTTTTTTTTTTGTGCCAAAAACATTTCCACAACCATCAGTTTTTGTACCTATTTATTGAATTTAAGGCTTCCCAATGGTTAGCAAGCTAATCTTACGGATCTATCACTACTGAATTGTGAATTCAATACCTCATACTTGTAATCTTGTCTCACATCCTACCCATGCAAAATGGGTTGAGTAAATGCCTGTTATTATTCCAAACATAAAATTTAAAATCTTCAATCTTTGTAAAAATCTATTCTTGCAATACCAATTAAAGTGAATAACAAGTACAATTGAAATACTGAGAAAATCACTTTCATCAGATTTAGGATAATGCTTCATTATCATGGATATTCATGACACTCTCACCACCTATCCCTATCAGTCATTGCTCCTGGTAGGTCTTCCACACTGCATCCAGAATCTGCACAGAGCTGATCTAGGTTTTTGCTGTTCAGCCTCCACTGGTGTGTCCCTGTGTAAGTGTCCATGTGAGAATGTTGTTTATGAGTTCATCCTTACTTCTCCAGTGTCTTGTTTGTGTGATTGGAGCAAATAGCCATACAGCTGCTTTTTGTGGGGTACTGCTTCCAAGACAGCATGCATCATCCTTCTGTAGTTCACATCTAGCTTTTCTCCAAGCATTTTGTTAAGAGTCCAAGTGGTACAGCCATACAGTAGCAATGATATGGTTACAGCTTGGAAGAATTCTTGCTTTATCTTATCAGAGATTTGTCTATAGCAGTCCATGTCTTTTCAAAGTGTTTATTGACGTTACTTGCTGTAGATGAGATATTACTACCTAAGTATTTGAACAAGTCTCCTAATTTGAGAGGTTTAACATCAAGTGTGGAGATGTCTCCATTTTGTTGTTTAACAATCAGCTGCAGAGCCGACTGCTTAGTTACTAAAGTAGTTGGGTTTATCAATATAGATGGTTGATGTTTGTGTAAAAAACATCATTTAAAATTCTGATTTTTTTTTTTTTTTTTTTTTTTTTTTTTTTTTTTTTAAGGCAAACATTTTGAAGATAGTACAACAATCTTTTTATATAAAGTTTTCTTCCTATTTGGTTTGACTTAGTAAATATCAACAAAAAACAAAATGGTTTGTTTGGGTTGATTTGTTTCAATCTATGTACAGGGTGGTCCATAAAATACTGACATGAAAAAATTTAATCATTTATTCTTAAAATATAGTTCAAGGAAATATATTTTCAACTATTTGTGAAAAATGATATCTTGTAGATTTGCCTCCATTTTCATAGATACAAAGTTTGTACCTTAATTTGATTATTTTATATGATTTTACTCAAATTTTCTGAGGTCAATCCTCTTGTCTCTGCAGGAATATTGTTCATGAGCTGTAGATATGTTTTAAGCTTATTCAAATATACAGACTCTTTTAAATAACCCAACAAAAAGAAGTCCGGTAGGCAAATGGGGAGGCCATTTGAATTTTGAATTTCTTGAAATTATTCTGCTACCAAAAATCTTTTTTTTCTCGTTGAAAATTATAAACCTCTCGGTTTATTATATTATTAGTAGAATTCTATTTTAATTTCTTCTTTCACATTGTAACTTGAAATTTTCAATTTGCTTAGGTTATTTATCTGAAAAATAATATAATTAAATTAAAAACAAGAAAGTTGTGATTTAAAAAAAAAAATTTTTAATGTTTCAGTATTTTGTGGACCACTCTGTATAAGTAAAGAACAATGATGAATTAAAGTAAAAAGGTTTTTATTTTTTGCATAAAATCTTTTTTTTTTTTTTTTTGTAAAACCGAGTGTACTCTTTTTGTTAACTTGCCTTTTCTTTTTTTTTCTTTTTTCTTTTTTCTTTTAGGTTGCTTGGGCTCCTGGTATTGGTGTGAAAGATGCAGAATACAAGGATTTATGGGATGTTGAACTGGGTGTAACCTACATTCCTTGGGAAAAATTGCCACAAGATTTGACTCATTTAATGGAAGGTGGTATGATAGATGAAGAAACTGTACCTGATCATCTTAAAGGTAAAACATCTTGTAAATATCCCAAACATTTTCTTTCTTTACATCTGTTTTTTTTTTTTTTTTTGTAGTTTTTAATTTTATAATACTTATTCATTATAATATATAAATTTTAAATGAATAAATTTCAAAATCACTTGGTTCAAAGAAGTAGCTAATGAAATGGGAACATAGAACATCTACAGATTCTTTTGTATTTGCCTTACTCTTTAAGAATGTATAATAATTTTGATGTTGTTGAATGTATCCTGAAGAACTTCTGTAATTATGTCCAGAAATAATTTTCTCCCTTAATTTATGCTTTAATTTTGTTATATTCCTACCAGTTATTTTGTCCGGTAAGATGGCACGCAGCTACCGTGTCGGGTAGGCTAGCACACAGCTAGATAGGAGTACATTTTGTAGCCGTTTAAAAGACAATATTTTAATTAGATAATTATGTATTTTGCTAAAATTAGCAAAATTTGATGGTATTGAAATATAAACATGAGAAAAAATTTAACTAGAAAGAAAAAAAATATTTTCTGAGGAGAGCTTCTTTCACACTATATTTCTTGTTCCATTTTTTTGCAAATATGTAGTCCTTTTTCACTACTTATGTTTGGACATTCAATATATAGCTGGCCATGTAATAAAACGTAGTTCTGACGCCCCGCCCCCTTTTGTTTCACCATGAATTAATAAAAAAAAAAGATTGTAGTTGATAACATTTTCAATGTTATTTAAGTTGGATGAGAATTTACTTTGGCACATTTTGTAATTTAAATTTGATTTTTCCAATAAGTTTCATTTCTATTTTTTTTTCTAGTTAAAAAGCATAGGCATTTATGAGATCAGCTGTTCCTATTTGTTAACTGTAATTATTTCTCATTTTTAAATTCTTTAACAAAAGCTGAAAATGTTTTTATTATTAATGAATGTTTATATATTTAAATCCTATCTTTTTAGCTGGATTAAATCTGGACAAAAGTGAAATTGTGGAAACAAATAATATTGAAGAACCCACTGTAAACTTCAAGATGAATGAAGTGAATATGGCCAGTGCTGCCCCTATGGCTATCCCCCCTCCTGCAGCTATTCCACCTTCACAGCCTCCTATACAAGGACAGCCTATGCCACGTAAGTACAATTGGCAACAGAGAAAAGCTGGTAATTGCCATTTTTATGTATTTGAAAGATTATATATATATGCACTTTATAAAAGTAAGTTGTTGGTATCAGCCAGAGAGTGAGGCAGTCTATCCCCTTTTCACCAGTGCTAGACCAGGGAGATTGTTTTGCATTTGAGGTGGAGCACCACACCTACCATCAGCTTTGCACTTTGTTGCATACATTCAAGCTGTGTTATTCATGTACTAAACATGGGCCGGTATTGAACCCGCAACCTTATGGTTCCTAAGCAGATACTCTACTAACTGATCTTATAAGTTAGGTAGCAAATTTTATTTATAAAGCTTCTTATTTAAAGACTATTTTGTTTGATGCAAACAATATGAAGAACTTATTTGAAAATGTCAACATGGATAATAAAATTATATATATATATATATATATATTATATATAAAACATGATCAATACTATACGACATAATTATTGGAAAAGAATCCCAGAGGATTTTGATATATTGTTAAAACAAAAAATAAACTCTTCAGAACCAACTACACAAAAATGTAAATATAAACATACAATTTATGTGATTCCTTAACCAGCAGGCATAAAATAACCCTGACAAGTTGATATGCCATAAAAATCAATTAATCCTAGAACCAGGTTTCCTTGAAACAGAAGAAATGTGATAAATTGACTGTATTCTCTGTAAGACCTGGGTATGGCACAATTGCATCTGATGGTGAGACTACAGTTCTGGGGAGTTAGGAGTACCTCTTCAATGCTATTAAAAATTACCAGGTGGTTTGACATGCTGTTAACATTAATCAGTTAAAAGAAAACTCATTGTATACTTATGAATTCAGTATCATTCTAAATTTATTTTTTAATTGCCTTAATTAGTTTAGTGTATGAAATACATCAATACTAGCTTTTCATTAATTAGCATTCCCAGTTGATTTTTTTTATTTGAGGTTATTGTTATTTAATCATATTAGTTATATAGAGCTCTTTAAATGGAGTTAAGAACTGTTTGAATTATACAAATATCCCCAGTGGTTCAAAAGTTATGAGAATTTAAAGCCCCAAATTTGGGGGTACAAAAGTGGACATGATTTTGTTCAAAAATTTGCATATATTTGCCATATTTGGATAGATTTTAGTCCGAAACAAAAGAATGGCAACTAATTTTTTGCAAGAAACAAACTTTATTCTTGCTGGTATGAAATCTCATTTCCAGAAAGCGATGTCAATATCTGTATAGGAAAGACATGGACTGCTATAGACAGATTATTGATCATATGAAAATTTGATCTCTGATAAGATAAAGCATAGTACTTCCAAGCTGTAGCCCTGTTGGTGCTATTGTATGACTGCACCACTTTGACTCTAATGAAAAAAAGCTAGATGGGATCTACACAAGGATGCTGTGTGCTCTCTTGAACAAATCTTGGAAGCAGCACCCCACAAAAAAAAAAAGTTGTCCAGCTGCTTGCCTCCTATCACACAAACCATCTAAGACACATACTGGACACAGTTGGTGAAGTAGGGAGTGATGTTCTTCTGTGGATACCTACACATCGACACACTAGTGTAGGCCTACCAGCAAAAACTGACATCGTTCAGCTCTGCAGATAGTTGGTGCCGTGCAGAAGAATTGCCAGGAATAGCATTACCAGCTCGTTTGGTAAAATCGTCAGACATTGACAAATTTTCACCTTAATCTGTTCAAATCACAGTTTCTTGTGTATTTCTGGTCCAATCTTAAAAATATTTATATGGTTGGAAAGAAAATAAAATAATCTTTCTAAATATGTAATTTTTATCCATTAAATTATTTTATTACAGCAAGATAAAATGGTATTTTGCTTCAAACAACTGAAAACATAAAATGACTTTTTTTTTTAAATTAAAAAAAAAAAAAACCTAAATTTTACATGCTATTTTATTTTTCAAAATCAAAGTGGCTAATCTTTATCAATATTCTTGAAATTTTACACTTAAATAGGAGACACTTTCAACTACTTTTTTCTTTTCCGACCTTTGGAAGTGAAACCACAACATTGGTGACAGCAATTTCTTCAAAAAATATAAGATAAGAAGAAGAAGAAAGAGCATGCTGTATTATTTTTTCACTAAAGAAAATCTTTTATTTTTACAAAGACTTTCTTCTTCCTTGTTAATTTACTTATTTTGTGTGTGATTCTCAATTATCTTTGAATATTCCTTTGTTTGCAGGAATGCTGATGCAAATTCCTCCTCCTGCTGGAATGATGCCACCTTTGATGATGCCAATTGCACCAGGAATGCCACGGCCTCCAACGACTGGTGTTCCTCCTCCTCCATTGGGTATGACTCCTGCTGCAACTTCCCAAGCACAAGTCTTACCTCCAAGACCTGTACCCCCTGTTCAGGCAGCAATGTCTCTACCATCAGTAAGTTTTTTGTTTAAATTAATAAAATTATCTTATAAACCAAAACTAAATACATCAATTACTAATGAGAGATTTTTTTTATTCATAGTATTAGGGATATACAAAAATTTCCAGTGTTTTTATTTAAAAAAAAGATGCTGGAAACTTCTACAAGCGCACACACACACACACACGTCTATTATTCATCTATCATATTTGTTTGGTTAACTAACTATATGGGTTGGTGTATGGAGACTTGTTGGTATAATGGCTCTTTTTTTGGAAATGGAATTAGCGACCCAAGTTCAAATCCTGGATGAGCCTGTTTATGTGTCACATAGCACTAATACGTTGGGAAAGGAATGAATCCAACTGGTCTCCCTCCCAGCTATGGATAAATTAATAGGACAGACTAGGTTCTGTAGAGATAAATCAGACTTGTATAAAGAAAACTCTGAATTCAAACCAGCTGTACTTTGTTTAAAAATTGACTGTGTATTGTAATCTGCTCTTCATGTTGGGTAAATCATGCAGTCATACCTATTTGTTTTTATTTATAATTAAAAATTTCCAAAGGTCTTTTGTGAAGTAATACATTATTTACAAATGATGAGAAAATAAAGTTGGTCCAACTAGTTTACAATTATTTTGTGAAGCTATAACTTGAAAAGAAATAAGATAAACAGACATGGGTTGCTGTCTAGATTTTTGAGAAAAGGAATTATTATTAAACTACTCTAATATTTTCATTGTGGTTGTTTTAATCTCAATGTTTTTTTTGTACCCTGGCTGTGACAATCAGATCCACTATGCTCTGTGTGTGTGTACGTGCCTAAAGTGTGTCAATCTCAGAGTTGTCGATATGCTATTGACCAGTACCATATTTGTGACCCACCCTGATAGCTGAGGCTTTAGAGTATGCCCTCTGCACATTTGCAGAAGGGTAAGAACATGGGTGGTGACCCGTAATGCCTGTGGGCAGGACCACCTGTGGTGGTTAAGCAGTCTATTACCCAGGTGATAAGTGGTCCTGTAACATGCAACACTCCACTTCAGCCCTTACTTTGACTAGACGGGTGGTTGGAGATTTGATCAATCTGCTCATGTCAAGCACCTTTAGGATTGTACTGACTGTATTCTTCAAATTGCTCTTATGGCAAACACCCACCACTTTTTATCATATGGGTGCTAAAAGGTAGTAACTGAGGGTCAACCACCAGTATTTATTAATACACATGAAGTAAATGAAAATTATGTCTATCAATTTTTGTTATATAAAGTAAAGGAAAATTATTTCTTAAATCATAATAAAGAAACATCTAACTCCATAGACTAAATGTGAATCGGGAGATTTCTATATTATAACAATTGTTTGGTTTGAAATTTCCATAAGTTTACCAACTATGATACTTGAAAATGTCAACAGAGTAGAACAGCTGAAATTTTATTATAACAATCAAGACCAGCATATACTAATCCAAGTACATTTATGTATAGATATATTGTAGGGGTGGGCAAATGGAAGTCGAATTAGTAAGACGAGTGTTTTTCAATGGCCATTTTTGCTGCTGATTATGAATTTGATGATTTTTTTTTGGATATGACATCATTTTAGGTTCCGTGATGATTTTTAAAATGGCAACTGAAAACTGCTATTTTTTAAAAAAAATTTTCAATGAAAATGAAAAATTTAACGAGTTACATATGTCTAATTATAGGTTTTCTGGGTCACAGAATCTGAAAACTTATTCATTTTAGTGACCAACTCTTATCTTTTTATTATGTATTCTAAGTGAAAATTATAAAATCATGTCCAGCTTTTTAATGCTATTTTGTACCAGAGGATTGTAAATTGCAAATAATCATTTTATTATATCATTTATATCTGTTCAGGGATGAGGAAACCAGCAATTACATAGCCAGTCATACAAAACCTACATGAAAATTATCTCCTGGGACTGTTGATGGGCCAAGTGCTGTATTTGTGCAAACAACAGAAGGGGAAACACTCTTTGAGTAGGAATCAAGTAATATTATTGCAAATGAACTATGGTATGACTGGATAGACAAAAATGTGTACTCACTAAATGAAAAAGCAGTTGCAATTAGAGTAAAAGATGATTATGAACGGAAAGCTTAAAACAGCAGTGCTAAATCCAAAAGCTAGGATTGGTATGCAAAAGTATCAGAATTCAATGCAGCTATTACTTAACATGCCTATGATATTCATTATAAGAATACATTATATCAAAAGCCAATGGAAGAAAACTTTGGTGTCAAGACGATACCTGACGATCAGGCTTTTATGAGGAGAACCGTTTCAGGGCTTATAAAGCAGTTTGCATCAGTGCAGTTCCTAAAGATTGGATAAGGATGAAGAAGAGAAAGAGTTAAGAATGTTCAGTAAAGAAGTGTCTTGCAACAGAGGAAAAGAAGAAAAAAAAGAAGAGTAGTAAGAACTAGATAAATTGATAATGAAAGACGCATTAGTATCTATTTTGGATGAAAACCGTGAAAGTAGATGTAATTTCCAGTACAATGAGCAACCCACATAAAAAGAACTCAATTTACGGATAGAAAACTTTGTTCTTCACATGTTGGTAAAAATGATACCGCCACTAGTTGTTCTCTTGCATTCCCAGCTTTGAAGGTTAGGAATGAACCCAGATCATTCAATGAGCCTGTAATTTGTTGTTTGGTCCAGTGTTTGTCAGAATTTACAGCTTCCCCAAATGAAATTTGCAGAACTATGTAGCCAATGTGATATTTGGTTAACAGTGAATATTCATTCATGATGACATGAATGTAGGAAATGAATCAAATCACAAACTGTGTAATAGTGACAACAGTGATAAATATTTTACATCTGTGGCAATGATTTTCATAGAGCATCTGTTTCGTTATACAATGATCATAGACAGTGGATGGAAAAAAATGTCCAACATGAGTGATTCAAAGGCTTTGTATCAAACAGATTTGAATGTATTGCAGACTTGGAAAAGTTATTTGTGGCCTATCAGGAGCATATACAAGTTTTCTTTGATGACATAATTGGTATCAACAGTAACAAGTTAGTGCTTGCTGTTTCTACATAATTTCAGAACGAGGGGTTTGTCCTCTGCCTGGAAATCTACAGGACCATGGGAGATATAACAATATTTCCTCTGATGCACTTTCTGGGGATTGAGTGATGTGCCAATTGACAGAAACTGGACTGAGCTGAAAGTTTTCTTTAAACACAATTTTTTGGTTCTCAAGGAATTAAAATGTAAAACGAGCGGGATTGAAAAGCTGTAAATTGCAGTAATGGAGAAAGTTATTGATGCTGTTAAGAAGCAACTTTTGGAATTAATGGTGACAGAAAGGCACTACAGTATGCACCCTCACAAACTTAGGATGTGAGTCAAGTGACTAACTTGGAAAATTCAATTCTTATATGTAGAAGTTAACTATTATGAATTTCATGTGCAATTGGTGATATATACAGGAAAAACATCATTAATGTTATAATTTTCTCTTTTTTTTTTTTTTTTCTTTATACTTGATAATGAAATTAGAACTGGTTAAATCAATAAAATAAATATTTTCATATTCTGTGACTAAGAAAACCTATGGTTAGACATATCCACACCATTATTAAACCATATATTTCCCTTTTCTTTAACAAAAACAAGAATTTCCAGCTGCCATTTTGAAAATTATCATGGAACCAAGCTAAAATGAAATCCTAGGTCAATGATCTGATCAAAATACGAATCGGCAGCAAAAATGGCCATAGAAAAAACTCGTCTTGCTCAATTTTTGGGAAAAAAGTATTCATTTGCCCATCCCTAATAATAGAAATTATTAAATAACTGGTAATTTTTAAGTTTTATTTTTACAAAATTGTTGCATTTTTGTCAAATATAATAATTCTTATTGTCATTCTGTTTTCTTTTTTAGATGGCACCAACAGTTGTACTGACATCAGTGGCTCCATCAACCATGTCCAACCCCTCCATGCCCTCTTTACCTCCACCTACTGCTGTCCAATTGTCACAGGGAATCCAGAATACTTTAAGCAGCACTGTTACTGTCACCGGAGGCATTAGTGTTCCACCTCGGCCACCACCAGCTTTTACTGCACAACTAAGACAACAACCAAGGCCTTTCCCACCCCCTTTTCAACCAGGTGCTACGTTCCGCATGCAGATGCATGAAGCTGTCAGAGGAATGACTGCCGCCAGACCCCCCATGGATCCCAGTTTGGCTTTACAAGGTGTTGACAAAGATAAACTTAATGAGAGTAACAAAGAAGAATGGTTAAAAAGGACGGCATCTGACAGTCAGAATGAGGAGCAAGATAGTGATATGAAGCTAGATGTTGGATCACAGGAGCCGGAAACGCTTTCTGATCCAATGCTGCATGCCGCTGCAATGCCCCCAATGTCTGCTGCACTGCAACAAATGTTAGCTCAACGACCACCTCCTAATCCGGCAATGGGACTTCGTCCTCACCTACCCCCTGGAATGGGACCACGACCTGGCATGAATGGACCTCCAACCGAGCTCCGATTAGCTGGACCGAATGGGCCCCTTTTGACAGGTCCTCCTAACAGACAAGCAACAATAGGAATACCAGGAATGCCTGCTAATATTAGCATTGGACCTCGGGCATTGGGGGTTGAGGGTCCACCACCTGGATTCACGGCCACTCGAATGGGATTACCTGGGGGACCCCGATTTGCTCCACGTGGTTTCCCCCCCGTGTTTCCTGGTGGACCCCCTCCCAGATTCCAAGGTCCAATGGGGGCTATGTTACGACCCCCCAGGCCAGATCCTGAAGGTAGATTTCCTGCTACGACGTTTGCAAAAAATGGTACTTTTGAAAGAACTAATTTTGAACGGACACCTCGTCCTTTTGGACCTGGTGGTCCTCGAAGTGAAAGACCTGGTGGTGAAAGATGGATGGGTAGAGATCGTTGGGGCCCGAGAGATAATGGTCCAGGGATGCGATTCCGTAGAGAATTTGATCAGAGAGAAGAGTTCTTTGATAGAAGTCGCTATGTCTTAGATAATAGGGATCCTGGAGGGGCTGGTGGACGACGTGGCAATAGATTCGAAGGCGACGAAGAAAATAGTGAACGTCCACATCACTATGATGATGACCGTGAGCGACCAAGACACGAAGATGAGAGAGACAGGCCTCGACGTGATGATGACCGTGATTGGTCACGTCGTGATGATGACAGAGACAGATCTCGACGTGGTGATGACCGTGAGCGTTCTCGGCGAGATGATAGAGAACGCTCACGGCACGATGATGAGAGGAACAGAAATCGACATGATGACAGAGACAGATTCAGACATGGTGAAGCTGGCCGAGAGGGTTCAGAAAGTGTCAGGTCTAGAAATCGTGAAGATCGACCTCGAAAATCTCGATGGAGTGATGCTGAGGACAAAGCGGTTGAGACTCCTATGGAAGTTTCACAATTGAATCCTGCCAAACCTTTGGAAACTGTTCCCGAAGGTGTTGAGGCACCACCAGTTTCTGATCAGAACATTTCTGAACCTATGGAACAATGTTCAACAGAGGTGGTGGAACCTCCTGAGAAAATAATGACGTCAATGCAGGATGACCCCCCAGCAGAAGAAATGGCAGCTGATGATTATGAAAATCCCAAACCATTTTCCTCCTCCCCAAAAAAATATTTCTCCCCGGACAATACTGAAAACTTCACACCAGCAGAAGATTTTTCAACTGCTGAAGAATTTCCGCCAGCAAAAGAATTTCCGCCAGCAAAAGAATTTCCATCTGCTGACAATAATAACACTCTTACTGAAGACTTTGTCCCCACAGAAGAAAAGTTCACTCCAGATGAGACTTATGTTCCTGCTGAAGAGTTTGTTCCTCCTGTAAAAGAGGATTTTACGCCAGCTAAGGAATGCGTATCAGCACCAGCAGAAGAAGACTTCACTCCTGCAGAAGAATTTCCACCTTCTGAAAACATTGCTCATTCAGAAGAGAGGCCAACAGAATATAATTCACCTTCAGAACAAATAGCTCCAGTTCAAGATATCACCCCTGTTGTAGATACTGTAAAAGAAGTACAAGAACCTTGTGAACCTCCTGTACAGAATAGTAGTAATAATGATGATAATGATGATAATAATGATAATGATAATAATGATAATAATAATAATGAAGATAATGAAAAAACAGAAGTTGAAACAGAATGATAGATAATTTTCCATCAAGGGTTTCTTCACATACATACAGACAGACAGACAGATACCTTCTTTTCTTTTTTTTCTCCCTGCCCAAAGAGTAAAAATTAGGGATTTTAGGGTACCGCAAACTTTTAAATTTTTTTTTTTTTTTTTTTTTTTTTTAAGGATTTTAAAAATTATATTAAAAAAATCTGTTCATATGAGGAGAAAAAAATTCCTCTCCGTTTCATGCTAATTCCATTAACCATTTAAATGGCGAGTGGATTTTTTTCTCTAGCCCTTTAATATGACATAATGAAATGTAAAGTTTATTTAAAAAAAAAAAATAAAAAAAAACACACCAAAAAAATATAAACATTTGAGGCAGCCCATTTCAGACATACAAATAACTGATGTGCAGTATTTCACTCTTAAGACATAGATTTAACATATATATGTATGTGTATATATATATATATATATATATAAATTTACATACACACTCATGCAAAGAAACAAGGCATCTTAATGCATCAGTGACCACATTTAATGATGTAAATTATTGATTTGCAACTGAAGAAGGGAATAATTAAAGGGAAAAAAAGAATTCCAACCGACTGTTAGACCAATTTTAACATGTTGGATTTTAAATAAAGTCTATAATTTTGTATTACCATGTGGAGTGCTGTACTGGAGGTTTTGAGGTGAATTCATGTTTACTCTTTACTTTTCCAATAAGTGACACTTAAGAATTGTTAATTAATTTTTATATTCTAATTCTCCTCATTTTTTTATCTAATATATATATATATATATATATATATATATATATATATCCTTTTGCCCCTGTCCAAGCATCATTATAAAAAAATTCTTGGGAAAAGTTTTGGTTAAAAAAAAATGGATTAAAAAGAGGAAAAGCAACCCATTCCCCATCCCTTTTATCCTTACCTTTTACATTCTCTATATCTTGGAGTCCTGTTGATTTTTGAAGTGAGAAAGGTAGGTAAAACTAGTATTTGAGAAGCTGTCTGTATGATACATGGAGCACACGGAGGAGGATGATGTGGAGGAGGGCAAGCACACAAGGACAGACACATCATGCCTGGTGACGATCAGGGTGCGGACTCAGGAGACGTGCTGGGGTTCAATTGGACCCCAGCACCAGGTATGTGTTGCCTCATTGATTGTACTTGTGCTAATTGAAATCAGAACTGCCCCTCCAACAGTGACTGCTGTTGGTGGTTGGCTGTCTGTCTACATAAGACTTAACTCTTAAAAACAAAACAAAGCAAAAAAAAAAAAAAGATTTAAAAAAAAAAATGACTGCAGTAGTGAATCATTTTGAAAGATATCCACATGAAAAGAGAAAAATGGAGCCAGAAATTGTGAGGAGTTTAAAAAAAAGAGAGAAAAAAAAAAGAAGACTTTTAATAAAAGTTGATTTGATAATGCAGATGAGATGGTTGGATTGGCCAGCCGTCTGCCACTCTTGCAGTGTCAACTTGATTGTGGTTCCCCTTTTTTAACCACTTGTCACACAGAGTAATTGTATGTGGTAGTTGGTCTGATCATTAAACCATTCTCATAATCAAGGCTGATTGATTTTATTGATGTGCTATTAAGTGAAAATTAAAAAAAAAAAAAAAAAAATATTGCATCTGGTAAAATTTGTTGCATGTTGAAAAAAAAAATGTTTTATATTTGTCTGTCTGTCTGTCTTTTGGTTTTTCAGTTATTGTGTGTGTGTGTGTGAATGCGCATACGTTTGGTATTTAAAAAAAGAAAAAAGTGGAGCTGGCCTTAAAAAATGTATTCTATTTTTAAAGTAACTTCACACTTCAGAAAAAAAGAAAATAGTGTAGAGCCAGTTTTATACTTTTTGTTTAAGAGTAGAATCATTTAAGGTAGATGGCACTGGATTATATGTGAAGACCAGAAATGTGAAAAATTGTCTACTTTTCTAGAGATTATCTAATGTAATTCATCTTGAGGTTTCTTTGTGTGTGTGATTGTATAAAAGGCTGCCTTTTATTCATCCACATTCAGTTTTTTTCCAGATAAATACCTCTATTTCTATGACTACAACATATAATCTAAGCCTTTTGATTAATTTAATACTGTTTAAAATTTTCTCTTTTTCTATAGAATTCAAAATCAATTATTGAACACTACTTGAAATTAAGCTTCAATTAACCCATTTTTTTTGTTCTCTGTCCTGATTGGTATTTGAATCTTGATGAATATTTGATTTAATTTTGAATTTGCTGCCATCTATCTAAATGAAGAATGAATGATAGAAGAAAAGAGAGTCTGTTAAGAAGAAGAAAAAAAGAAAGTTTTAATGGTTTGTGTTACAATTGTGGGTTTGTTGCTTTGACACAGTTCACCTCCTGCTTATTATGTATGACAGGTACAACATGAACAACCACCACCTTTGCTCAAAGGTACATCACTGATGATGATTCAATGGAACTTGGTATACCAGCTTGTTTGCTGTTCTTTTATTTATTACATTTTTAATTATAGTAGGGCAACTAGAGATTGGTTCCACTTTGGTTCTTTCTTTACATTTAGATCTTGGATTAATATTTTAAAAAAGAAAAAAAAAAGTAATTCCAATTCAACACATTTCAATATGAGCATGATTTAAAAAAAAAAAAAAAAAAAAAAAATTAAAATTTTTTTATTTTGCTTTCACTGATTTGATTTTCTCCCCACTTCTGTTATCAAACAGTTTTGTTTTATTGGGTGATAAACATTAATCATTATACAGATATACTGGAATATAAAGTTAGGATTATATTTGATTTTAAAGGTTCTTATTATATTTTTTTACACCCAAGATGTTCATTTAGATGGTCATAAATGCAGGGGGATTCAGTACATTTTTTCTTGGATTATTGCATGACTTGTGTGTTTTTAAAAATAATCATTTAAAATTTAGAAGCAATAGATCAAATATTGTAGACGACTTTGATGATTGCATGTTTTTTTTATAAACATTTTTTTAAAAAGACCTGGCCCAACTCAATATAAGTAAATGAATTTATTTTTATCTGCCTGTAAAGAATTGCCTTCTTTCAGGGGCGCCTTCACTTTTGCAGCAAACTTGGGGAATAATTTGGCCAAAGTGGAAAATGCCGTGTCTCATTGCAGAACAAAAGTAAGTGGATTGATTTTGAAGCTTGGGTAGTTATGCAATGACTAAATAGTTTCAATAATTTGCAACTTGTCACTTAACATTTCTTTATTTAGAATTTTTAATTGAATTTTCAACATTTTCATTTAAAAAAAAAACTAAATTTCTGGGTGAACTCGTTATGCTTTGGAGTACAATTTTAGATTTTAAGTGAATCACTATTATCTATAAAATGCATTTTGAAGTAAATTTTAAATGCAAAGTATAAAATTCATGATGAAATTATATAGTTCATAATATCTTATCCATGAATCCTTTTTAAATGTCTTCAATTTAATAGAAAAATCATGTCTCTGTAACTAACTTGTTTGCGTACTATAACATTTAAAAATCCCTCCATTTTTTTTTAAATTTATTTTTCCCTTTCTCCCCCCCCCCTCATATAATTTGTGCCATGCACAACTAGATTTATAAACAAATACCAGCCCCTTGAAGAAGAAAATAAAAAAGTTTTTATCTGCCGAAATGTTGCTGTCAATTTTGACTGTAAAATTTCTAATAAAAAGTCTCTTAAATGACAGAATAATATCAATGATTAAATTTTGATCGTAAAAGCTATGAAAAATTCATTCAAGTCTCTGATTATATTTTTTCTTGCTTTTCTGTTTTGAAGGCCCCTTTGGCAAAGCCCCCTTTGTCTTTCAAATAATAGACAATGCGTACATATTTTCCTGTCTAAACATTGGAATTTCTATATTTTTATAGCTAACTATAGCTTAGAAATTGCATGTTTATGCTTATATGATAATTTTAAAACTTTTTTATAATAAAAAAAGAAAAATCTCTTACTAGTTTGATAACATTTCTCTTTGCATTTTAATTTTTTTTATTATCTCAGTCCAAGTGCTTTTTTTGTGTACGAAATACAATGTATATATTTCTATGGAGGAAAATAAATATTTTTATTCAACTAGAAATCGTTCATAAATTCTACTGCGTTGGTATCGTTATATACTTTTTTTTTTTTTTTTTTTTTTTTTTTTCTATAAAAAAAAAGTTAAAATTCGCACTTGTATATGTGGCATGTTTAAGAAAAAAGAAAAGGTTTTTAGTAAATATTTTTGTGGTGACAAAAGAAACTGCAGTTGCATTCCAGGTATGAATGGATGTCTAAAGGTTATCTTTCTTCACAAGAAAAAAAAAACTTGAATGCCAAAAGAAATTCCTGGAATTAACAATATACACAATAAGAGGGACATATAATTGCTTAATGATAATAAAAATGGTTTATGAAAATTACACATGACAAGTATTTGTCTGATATTTATTCTAGACAGGGATGTCAAGATGACTGAATCTGAAAAAAGTTTGAGTACTCAGTCCAGATATACAAGTAAGAAAGAGGAGATAAAGTTGTGTGAACAGGATATAGAATGTCATAAAATTAATAAGGAAAACCCTCCTCCCTTGCACATTGCCAGATAAAATCAACAGTTAGGTATTGACTATTATTGTGTAGGTTTGGGTGTGTATGTGAACGAGTTCACCTTGGTTTAAGTGGTTTGAGAATTGTTTCCACTTGGAGCTGAAATACTGGGGTTATGAATTAATATAGTAATCTCGGTTAAAAGTGCCGTAATAGGAATTCTAAGCCAAATTTTTTTTTTTTTTTCCGATGCAGATATTAGGGAATGACAAGAGATCAGGAAAAAGAAGGCCTAAAAATGTTTGGCTACAGATTACACTTACCGTGTTTTTAGCTTGATAGTGTTTTGATTTGGAAAGACCTACATACATTTGAATCAACTATTGTGAATATCTTTTATCTCTCCATTTATGAACTGAACAAATAAGAATTGTCTTTCTCATCTTAAGCTTTTCAAACACCTGCATTTCAACTTTGTTCTTCCTCATATTAAGCTGAATATTTATGTGTTTTTCTTTCCATACAGATCTTTTTTTTTCTTTTTTTTTTCAAAGTATATTTCTCCAAACTTGGATGTTATTCTCTGTTGTTAAGCGGCTAAGACAGCATATTTCATGATGCTCACTTTTGACCTTATCTTCCCCTTTTATTTTTCTTGTTATAAAATGGTTGCTGCTCATAGTGTCTTATTTTATTGGATTTTGAATGTTTTCTGAGAATTAATTTTGACTGATTTCAAGTAATATTGAAACCAATATATTTCGATACTCTTAGGCTTGATGATAATAATGATAAAGGACTTTTTATAAGATTTTATCTACATATTTTTGCTTAGTCTATTCTTAGCCAAGTGTTTTTTTAATTTATAAATACTCGCTTGAAGGCTGCCTTTGATGGTCATTAAACTCATTTTTGTGTTCTATTCTATTTATAAGATTTACATTGTAGTATAATTTATTTTCAATTAAAATCGAGTTGGCCTGTTTGTTGGTAACAGCTTGATACCAAGGGAGTCTATCCCCTTTTCACTAGCACTAGAACAGTGAGGTTGTTTTTGCGTTTGAGGTGGAGCACTACACCTACCACCATCCCCTTACTTTACTACACAGATCCAAGCTGTGCTACTTGTGTGCTGAGTTGGCGATCAGCATGAAATAGTTCTTTAAATTATAATTATCAGGATAAGTGCTAATGAAGAGGACTCATGACAGATTGATAAAATTGCTTTACACTCTAAGAGCACTTATGGCTATTGAGTGAATAAAAATGATGAAATATTTTTGATATAAAGTATGCTGTAGGTCACCACTTAAATTTATAGAGGCTGTGTGGAAACGTGGATTCAATCAGCCAATCAACACGCTCAAATATGTGGTTAGTTAACTATTTAATCGCCGATCTTGAAAGCCCCTTAGTTGCTGGTATTCGATATGGATGGATGGATCAGCAACCAAGGATTCTATCCAACACTAAGGAACACAAGGGATCTCAACTGTAAAAAATGCCCACAAAAATCGTAACAAAAGAACTTTTTTTTTTTTTTTTTTTTTTTGTAAGATGGAGACAGAATTAGTGTAATGGTTATTGATGTAGAAACTGAAAAAGTTGAGTCAAATTCTGAGTGAGGTGGTTTGCATTTTAGTATATGCTAACCTTAATCCTTGGAGATATGACTCTATATCTTCTTTCCCTGTACCAGCTTTAGGTGAATAGTGGGTTGACTGGGCTCTTCAACCTTGGTAAGGGCAACTGGTCTAAAAGAACTGAATTCAAACCTTGTGGCAGTGTTGAATGGCAAAGCAGTCTGGCATTGTGCTTAAACCTTGTTTTGACAATTCTTACAATGACATTAATGTCAAGTTGCATAGGTCCTTACCTATGAACATTGTAAAGAGAGGAAATCTGCTGCATGGTTAACTGCTGGCCTTTGATACACCTTTCCCAAGTGCAGATCAATAATCTCCTGAATGCTAGATCGTAACAAACAAATCCATTTTAATGCAGATTATTCTAAAGACTTCATAGAAACAGGACAAATCTTCTAAAAGTAATATGCATTATTACAAGACTTTGAGGCATTTATAAATAGTCGACACAACAAAGTTTTTAAATCAATTCAGGTTTATTGAAATCATCATTGAGGCGTACTAATAGCACAGATTCCCTGGACTCTTTCACCATCTGTTTTTATTAAAGTCCTTTAAATGACATCCAGTGTCTGCTTACAGCTGATCAATGTACAATTTTTATGGTCAGCCAACACTGGTGTATCCATGTATAGGAGTCCATAGGGGAACATCGCTTATGAGTTTGTCCTTACTCCTCCAGCAGTGCCCAGGCCAAGACTTGGATTGCAATTATTTTACAATCTTTACATTGAAATTTTTTAAATTTTTTATTATTTATTTATTTTTTCCTTCTAAGCTTTGCTTTATCTGGTACTTTGGTTTACAGTACCTGCCTTTTACTAGGCGGTCACCCATCTGAGAACCAAACAGATTCATTGCTACTTTGTTGAGTGTGTCTTGATTCAGTCACTGAATGTAATAAAAAATAAATCCATATAAAAGTTTCTTTTTTCTGTGAAAAATGTCAATTTTTTTGTGTGTCATGTCCTGTCATCACCTCAGATAAATAATGGACCCTATTGTAATTGTGAGGGAAGAAAAAGAATGTGTTACTCATCCGAGGGAAAAAAGAAAGCAAATATAGTAAGAAAGGTGAGAAATAGGAAGTGATATTACTTATCGTCTGTTTCAATGAAATAGAAACAAAAGAAAAATTAAGGGAAAAAAAGTGAAAAATTACATTTTGAAATGTTTTGGAATAGCTCTTAAGTTAACATATCAAACATTGTAATTGTCAAATTATCATATCGTGGTGTATCCAGGGTTCCCACTAGTATATAATTATTTTAGTAAGGATTTGTTTCTTTTGAAATTTGGAAAAGCAAATTGCATATTAGTTATGACTGCAGCAACATGGCTTCTTGCTGGTTATTGTTTGCTAGAGAATCCCTCTCAGTGAGAGCTCCTCTCATTATATGGGTTAGAATAATATCACATCAGGAAACAATAGTCTGTATCGATAATAGTGTAAATTTCAAACTGAGACAAAATCGATTGAGGGGAAACAGTGTCAGGATTTTCCCACAGTATACAGAATTCCTTAGCTCAAACTTCCAGATGTCTCAGCTTAAACATTGTCTTGACTTTCTAATCACATGAACACTCAGTGTCTTCAAGTCTTTTCAGTTAATTGAAATCTTATATCAGGTCATGCTGACAGCATGGTTACCCTTAACTCTATCTTGCCAACCAGGTCTTTCACACAGCATCTAAACTCCACACACAGCTGATTGATGTAGGTTTTGCTGGATGGCATACACTGGTGCATCCTAGTGTAGGTGTCCATGAGAGAATGTCACTTATGCTGGAGAAGCAAGGATGAAGTCATATCTTGAATTTTTGAAATGAGGCTTGATAAGTAGTATTGTTTGGATTATTCGGATTATTGTCCTCATCAGCCGAAATGTTGTACAGATTGTCCTCACCTTTATTGAAAGAGGAGGACAATAGTCCGAATAATATGAACTCTGATCTTGTTTGTTTGACGTAGTTGGTTTGTGTGATAGGAGGTGAGTGGCTGTACAGCTGCTTTTAAAAAAAAAAATTTTTTTAGTGAGGGTGTTATTTCTATGAATAATTTCTATTAACTGGAAAGTTGTCAATAAAATCAAGAATAGCATGATTCCATTTTATATTTGACCTCACAATTTGATGGAAAATAATGAGATATGTGTGTGTGTGTACACACACACCAAACTCCTGCACGAGCAAGATGTGACACAAGGTCAGTTTTTTTAAGTGGAGTTTTTCATTCTAGACTGGTTGCCTAACCAAGGTTAAAGAGCTCAGTCTGCCCTACTATTTACCCATAGCTGGAGGGAGAATAGTTGGATTCATACCTTTTCCAAGGGTATTAGCGCGGTGTGAAATGCAAATAACCTTGTCCAGGATTTGAACTCGTCTCCTGTCCATTACACCACCACATGCCTCCTGTCACCCTGATAGTACATAAGAAAACCTTTGAGTGGTTTAAGATATTGATTGGCATCCTCTTTATTAGCAAGAACATTTATGGAGAAAGGTTGATTGTATTAGAATAAAATAAAATAATGATTCTGAAATGATAATTAAAAATCATAAATTGAAATCATAATCAGCACTCCTGAGAATTAAACTCTGGACAGATCTAGTAAAATTCAGTCTAATTGAGTTTCACCTACCTACACTTGATATGGGGTTGATATGAATTGTACCCCTGAAATTGAATATCAGACATATGTCAGTTTAATATTTACCAACATTATTTGATAAATGTAAATAAGAACATACAATAATAAATAATGAAATAATCCTACACTAGTTGTGATGCCATTAAAATCAACCAGTTGAATATCAAACATAATATTTTACTATACACCTACATTTATTGAGAGGGGGGGCATATGGAGGTAAACTGGACTATTGAGATAGTGATACATGCATAAATAGAACAAATAGATTATACCAGGGTGGCACCCTGTTAGTGTATGAAAATACCCTTGGTTTAACATGAATAGTGGGTCTGAAGTTGAACATAATATTCAAGTTTACTCTCCACCCTCTTTCTTTATGATATTAAGATATTTATTTATTATATTAAGAGCTTATTGCAAGTTTGTTTTCACATATTAGAGTAAAACCATATAACATTGAACAAGATATCTAATGATCGGGAGATATATATATATATATATATATATATATATATATATATATATAGACTTTATAATTAATTGCTTGTAAGTTTTTGAGATCCTGACAGTTGTCAACAATCTTTAGAGAGTCTTTGGTAATCCATAGTAATCATCAGTATAATTTACTAGCAGATACTGCAAAGAACCACCAATTCTAATATAAAGTATAGCTTCATCATACCCCACTTGCTGCAAAGAGCAGAGAAGGATGTATAGATTGTACATGATAGACTTCAATTGAATAGTTATAAATTTTCAACAATGTACATCGTTTGATTCCATGCCCAGTATTTTATTTCAGCATCATTCTTTCAGGCAGGCCAGTGGTTGAACATCACATGATCAACATTAAAGAAAAAGAAAAACAGTCATCATGCAACACTAATAACAGACATTAGACATGTGCAGCCAAACTCGTAACACTGAGAGAGGGGGAAGTCGGGTTGTAATCACTACTGTGCCTCAGACACCCTACCCAACAGTCAGTCCCCTCTAGACTCTTGGGGGTGCTCTGTTGGTGGTAATGAATCCATGCCTGACCATTGATTCATTATTTTATGAAAGCTTGGTTGTAGCATATATATATATATATATATATATTTGTTGTTGTGATGTCCACTTTGTTGATATATCTGGTGAGTCTAGTTCTCAATGTGAATATATTTATGTGTGTGTGTATGTATATATATATATATATGGGGGGGGGATTTTGTGAAGTGTGGGCTTTTAGATAAATAAGAAACTCCATTGGATGTTAAGTTTCATTTTATTTCATTCAATATTTCAGAAGTATGACCTTCCTTTATCAAGATAATCTAGAATCTATAGTATATATATGGTATTTGTGGAAAAGGTGACTTTACCGGTGAAAATGGTCACAATGGTTAGTTGATGCAAGTTTCACAATGATAAGACAGTGATATAACAAATATAAAGTGCTCAATACATTAGTAGAGCAAATTTATTATCATAATGGTACATGATAACCTATTCGAGTTTCACCATAATGATCTTCAGGGTTAAATCCACTGGATTAATCAAGATATTGATTAATTGCAGTCGAATATATATATATATATATATAATAAGAATATTTGGTATGTATGTGTCAACTTATAACTCAGAAAAGAGATGTCACTCAGATTCGAAATCTTGCATATACCTTAATACCCTATAACTAAGAAACACCAAATTTAATTATTGATTTCTACTGATTAAGGGATATAATTAATTAAACAAAAATCAAATGATTTGCGATAATCGTAGCATGGCTGCTGCTAATATAAAAAAAAAAATCGCAGACTGCTGCCCATATCAGCTGTGATTCAAAATGGCCACCTGCTGATAATTTGAAATAGACAAAATCGTGCTCTAATCATTTCAGCTTGGAATTTCTCATGTATTCCCGGTCCAATCTTAGAAATATTTATTTGGTTAGAATGATCTAAATATGTAATTTGTATGTGGTTTTATCCATTGAATTTTTTTTTTTTTTTTTTTTTTTTTTTTTTTTACAGCGATTTTAAATAATAATAAACAAAACATTTAACAATAACTCAACTTTATATTATTATTAATACTTTCATCTTAGAATAAAATATATCCATTTTTAATCAGTATAACTCAAACCTTTTTTTGAAAAAATCTATTTGTGAAATAAACATTATTAAATTAATACGCTACAAATAGTAATGTTTAGTTATTAGCTTCATTTTTACTTTCTTTGTTACTTTTAGGGGTTGAAAAAGGAAATAAATTAAACTGATAAACTTCTCCAAGAAGGAATTAAGAACTGAATTTAAATTTGTTGTATGTACAGACTTTTAGAAAAAAAGAAAAAAAAAAAACAACCAAATACCCCCCCCAAAAAAAACAAAAAAAAAAACAAACTATTATATCCAAAGAAAAAAAATGTAATATGGACAATTGTAAGTATTTAATTCTTAGCATTTTATTGTTACATTTTAATACAGTAAGAAAGGAATTAAACTAATACATTTCTACCATTGGAAATCACAGGCAAGGAAGCTTGCTTAAAAAAAAATAAAAGTGTTAAAAAGTAAACAACAAAGAGACTTCTTGAAATAAACGAATATTAAAATACACCAATTCTTAGCTTTGTGTATAGTTAAATCTTTAATAAAGTTTAAGAATGCATTTAAAAAAATATCTTAAATGTAAACAAAAAAAAAAAAACCATTCCTAAAATAAACAAACCTTCTACTATACAAATTCTCGGTGAGTTTTAAATAATTTGATAAATCATTTCCCTCTTATTTTCTCCCTTACTCCTGTTTTCTCCTCACTCACTCTCTGATGTTCCTTTTTTTTTTTTTTTTTTTTTTTTTTTTCTTTTTAGTCTGGTCATGGACCGGGTACTTTTGCTAGTATCTATCTATGTCTATCTCTATATCTGTCTATCTATCTATCTCTATATCTGTCTATCTATCTATATCTATATCTATCTCTATCTCTATATCTGTCTATCTATATCTATCTCTATATCTATCTATCTCTAATATCTGTCTATCTATCTATCTCTATATCTGTCTATCTATCTATCTCTATATCTGTCTATCTATCTATCTCTATATCTATCTAATCTCTATATCTATCTATCTATCTCTATATCTGTCTATCTATCTATCTCTATATCTATCTATCTCTATATCTGTCTATCTATCTATCTCTATATCTGTCTATATCTATATCTGTCTATATCTATATCTGTCTATCTCTATATCTGTCTATCTCTATATCTGTCTATATCTATATCTGTCTATATCTATATCTGTCTATATCTATATCTGTCTATCTATCTATCTATATATCTCTCTATATATCTCTATATCTATCTCTATATATCTCTATATCTATCTATATCTATATATCTATATCTATCTATCTATATATATATCTATCTATCTATCTATATATATATAAAGAGTTTTTGGTATGTACGTGTCGATCTATAACAGAAAAGAGGAGTCACTCAGATTCAAAATCTTGCATATAGATTAATATCCTTCTAACTAAGAAATATACCAAATTTGGTTATTGATTTGTACTGATTAAGGGATATAATTAATTAATCGTACAAAAATAAAACGATTTTCAGAAAGTATCGTAAGCTACTCCTGATGATAGATGTATCAGCAGAAGCTTGGCTGCTGCTTATTTCAGCAGCAGCAGAAGAAGAAAGAAAGAATATCAGCTGCGTGTTACCAGTCATTCAAAATATCCGCTAAAACTATGACTAAATTTTAATGTAAAATCAATTTTTTTTTTGTCCAATCTTTTAACATAAAATCAAATCTTTGTCCATACTCTTAAATTGTACACTTACTTTAATTTATTTACGGTTACATTAAAAAAAAAAAAAAAGATTTTAAATGTAAATAAAAATAAAATATTCACCAGTATAGGGTTGTATGTAAATAAAAAATAGAAATAATTGTTTTGTAATTAATACTAACGGTAAAAAAAAGTCTTAATTTTTTAGAAAACTAATGAAAACTTTAAAATACTATCTTGAGTTTAAGAAAGAGATATTGCAGCTTATGGAAATAATGAAAATTATGAACGAAAACAATGTTTACATGTTCGTGCCATTAAATCTGACTACCGTTTTTTTTTTTTTTAAAACAAATTCTGTGAAAATATGTTTTAAATATTTTTTTCCCCTTAAATTATGTTAGGGAATTATTTTTTTTAACGATTATTATATTTTATGAAATCTGGAAAAAACAAACAATTTTTAATTTTTTTTTTTTCTATAAAATAGTCTGAATAATTATATCAGATTTTTATAAGTTTCTATATGGGATTTTGTTTTTAGTAAACATGATTTCTGAATTCTACTAAAAAAAAATGTCAATATTATGATATAAAATAGTTTCAAATCACTAAAAAAATACAGGATTACTATAAAAAAATATTTTCAATGTTTTAAAAAAGAATTCCCCAAAATAAACACTGTAATACATAAATTTTCAGTGATTTTTAAAATTTTTCGTCCGGTCATGGACTGGGTACTTTTGCTAGTCTATATATATAAAAGGAAGTTTGGTAAGTACATATCGACTTATAACTCACAAACGAGAGGTCATTCATATTTGAAATCTTGCATACCACTTAATATGCATATAACTAAGAAACATACAAAATTTGTTTTTTGATTTTTAATAATTAAGTGATATAATTCAATAATTAAGAAAAAATAAAAAAATACAGACACTTTCACCCCCACTTCACTACTGTCTACATGAATTGAGTTTTTAACTCTCAAGACAGAAAAATCAAAAACTACCGTTAAGATAATCTTCAACCCTCTAGCCATCGTCGGCACCTTTTGAAGTGGCATCAGCCGACCCAAACTAATGCCATTTCTAGGCCCCGCTAAAAAAAAATTTTTTTTTAAATTGTGAAATAAACAATACTACCGCTAAAAAACACTTCCGCCCCAACAACCCAAGCCACAGGTTGTGAACTTGCCGTCTCACCCAACCCCTACTGTATAAAAAAGTCGATTTTTATTTCTTAGAAATAAAAAAATCGTCTTTCTTTTTTTTTTTTAGGTGTTGGGTGGGGCTGTTATTCTAAGCATATCATTTTAACATGATTTGAGCGAAAATGATTTTATTTTAGTAATATGTATTTTTATTAGGTGTCAACTGTGATACTACGCATTGTATCAAGTGCAGAATGCATTTGGAGGCATTCAAGTGTGTGTGTGTAATAATTAGTTATGTGAATATATAGTATGTAAGATTATGGATACATGTAATACTACCCTGGTCACGGGAACCAAATGTAATACTACCCTTCTTACGGGAACCAAATGTAATACTACGGTGGTCGCGGCAACAAATGTACCAATATGCTTGTTTCGGGCTGTACCTGAAAGTAACCAAATTCACCAATGTTATTCCACAATTACAACGGATGCGTTTTTAATAATAAAAGACCTTTATTAGTTATACGGTGATAAAAATCATGTACAACCACAAAGGGGTATCGGTGTCGAAGTTGAAGTGAAGTCGAAATTTTGTGGACTGACTGGCGATATATGTTGAGTTCTGATTCAAATTCAGGACTTTGAGTAGCAAGATGACAATGCAAAGTCGGCGACAAGGGCTGTGAGACGGAGATATCAATCTGGTCAAGAACCAGCTGTCCGATCGGGTCAAGAATTAGCTCTCCGATCTGCCTTGGGACTTCTTTTATGGGTTCCAAACCCCTGAATCCAGGGCTCTGATTGGCCAGCTCATAGAAACACCGGACCAATGGCCCTACAGTGTAAACATCAGGAGGCATACAAAAAACCACCATGCGGTCGCATCTGATTGGACGGCCAACCAAAATTATGGCCCTGGGTTACACATCTTGGAGGGGGGGGCAACAAGTCTCCGCCCCAGTTTCCTGATTGGTGAGGCACCTGATAATATTTTTATTATTGTATAAATGGTCTTGTGCCAGACTTATCTGTCAGTTGCTATGATGATTCCCAGGAATTGGTCTAAGATCACCTGCCGAATTGTTATTCTTAACTAAATCAGCATTTTTTAAGATTTAATCTTTAAACTATCTTTTGTTCGAGTAGATTTTCTTATCTTGTGCAGTCTTCACAAGAATGACAATATATATGTATACATTTGTATAAAACAGTCATTCGTTTTTATATCAACCGACTTTTAACCATTAACATTTATCTTGTGTTGATGTTACCCCTACCACTAACTTGTACTTGATATAAATGCTTGTACGACTCTAGACACAATTGTTATTTTTATATCCAAAAGTTAACCAAAATTGTTTTTTCAAGTATCTAATGAAATATCGTCAGTCAATCCATAACACAGTGTTATATATATATGTGTTTACACGTGAGTGTCTGTGTGTTTGGATGTGAATCGTGTGTATACATGAGTGAATATGACTAAGGAATGAATAATTAAATAAAAAAGGAGTGATAGGAAGATATTTGATATCCAACCAAGACAAATGTCTAGGACATGGTTTATTTCAGCCTAATTACTTATTGTGTTAATTGATTATGTGGACATTTGTTTGCTGTGCCAGTATTATTGTTCTAGTTTTAGTATTTCAAACAAAAAACATCTGGAGATGAGATTGAGTGTCCAGCAAGGTTAGTCAGGAAGGAGATGGTGGGGGTGGAATATTATATATATATATATATATATATATATAGAGAGAGAGAGAGAGAGACAGTCCCATTTAAAGAGAGTTGAGTTGTTGGAGACCAGAGTGTCAGTTGTTGGGCAGCGGACGAGAGAGATCACCCTTAAACTTAGTAGCAGAGAAGGCAACATTAGCAAAAGTCCTTAAAGGAACAAGAAGAGGCCTCTCATCTCGGCAAACACGGGAGTAGTGGAAATAGCGGATGGGAATGAAGAATGAATGCGAGTTGTGTACCTCTCTGACCATTTTGAATGTTCACCTGACCTGTTTTTGTCTTTGTCTTGTCTTTATTCTCTCTTTGTTGTTGATTGTGAACCTCTTAGACTGGGCCCAGAGGCAGTATTACGTACACAAATGGAGATCATAAGTGAGGGTCAAGTAAGCAGACGATCACGAGACGACCATTGCCAGCAAAGTTGGAAAAACTAGAAGTTGCAGGAAATGCAGTAAGATACACAGCAAAGAGTCTACATGTGCCCTCGGCTCCCGGGGGGCGTTTTACACAACAATTCAAACGCCAATTTTCACTTTAAAAACGAATTAAAATTGATTTAATCGATTTAAAGTCAAATTTTTGTTTTAGTCAAAAAGTAGTAACATGTTTGAGATGAGGCTTGATGATTAGCATTATCTGCATTATTCGGACAGTTGTCCTCATCTTCATTGTTAACCCACTACAGCCTGTTATACAGATAAGTAGACCGAGCATAGAAATGAATACAATATGGGAACCCATCATTAAAAAGGCTAGATCAGATTAAAAAAAGAGTCTAGGTAAAAAATCATGCATAAGTGAATAGGTAGATATTCTAGCAAAAAACAAGACATTAGAAAAAAGAAGTTCCCAAAATTCACATGGCCTAGTGGATAAGGTAGTTAGGTTAAGACAGTTCTAAGTGACAGTTATCTCTAGATAGCCGATAGAGTTAAGTAAGGACACAAGTTTAATACTTAGCTCTTTTTAATTGCTACTTTTTAGGGATAAAAAAGAAAATAAATTAAGTTAATATTTTATCACTTTAACACAATAAGCAATTAAGAAATGAATTTGAGTTTTTGTCATACGTACAAAACAATGTTTAGAAAAATAGATTTATGTTCCAAAACCTGCAAAAGTTAAGGATTACATTTTTTTAAAAATATTTTAAATGTAAAAAAAAAATAATTCCAAAAATAAATATTGTAATGTACAAATTCTCAGTAATGTGTTTAATTCTATAAATTATTTTCCTCTTATTCTCTCTCTCTTACCTATTCACTCTCTGGTATTCTTAATTTTTTTTTAGTCCGGTCATGGACCGGCTACTATAATATATATATATATATATATATATATATATATATAACTCCACTGTGTTACACTATAAGTTGCACTGAGCTTGGTTGCAGAAAATGTGCTAAAGCATGTTTTTTATAGTTGCAGATGTGGCCCAAGGTGTATATATATATATATATATATTATATATTAGGTACCACTAATTTACCCTGTGACCCCCCTCCCCCCAATATTTAACACAATGAAACTTGCAGAAAAATTAATATTATCTTGAACTTTTTTTGCATTAAACAAAAATCCATTAAACAAAATCCTGATGATTTAAAAAAAAAAATTCAGCTTACGGAAATAATGAAAATTATGACTGAAAAACAATGTTTTTATTTTTTCACTGTTAAAATCAACTGAAATTTAACGTAGCTAAAAACAAGTTACGATAAGAGGATTTTAAAAAAAATTCTATGAAAAATCAATTAATAGTCCGATTTTCACGAACAATTCCATAACTATTTACCTTTGGATGTAAATATATCTGAAATAGTTTGTTCCTAAAATATATTAGGGGAAATATTTTTTATGAGGTCTACCCCCCCTCTATTTTATTTTATGAGATAAAAAAAATGAACCGTCAGAAAACATTTTTACTTTTTTTTTTTATAAAGATAAGAGTCTGAATAACTATATCCCCAAAATTGTATAACATACAACGCAGTAAATAAAGTCGGAAATAAAAAGTGCAAAAAATGTCATAATTTGAAAACTTTTTTTTGCTTTTTTAATTGGTATGTATTATATTCTATTAAATTGTCAAGAAATTTTTTTTTTTTTTAAAGAAATTAATTTTTAAGAGATTTTCAATCTTTTGTGTGCTTAAATAATTTGATTTTTTTTAATGTTTAAAAATCTTTTTTGCATGAAAAAAATCTAATTTTTCAAAAAGTTACTTTTACTGTGAAATTTTAATGATAAAGTTCAATTATAACCGTTACTAGTAAATTTTAATTACTTGTAAAAACAAGTAATCAAAATTTTCATACATTTCATTTCTTTTTCGATTTAGAATTTGAACGGGCGCAAATTCAACTGGCATATTTTATTTTAAAGTCAATTTCACTGTGAAATTTTAATAGTAAAAGTGTCGCGGAGGTCGATACAGGCATCGACTCCGCGGACTTTTGTTTAAAAGCGATTGAATGACAGAAACCAGGTAAAGGAGGACAAACGAGGAGATTTGGTTAACAAGAAACAGAAATCTTTATTTACCGAGGTACAAAAAGGTTGAAAGTTGAAGGATATTGGTCGGGTCGTTGGTATCTTAGCCCGGGAAGAGGTCTGTTACGTCAGATGATCGGTTGCGTAGACGATCGGGAATGTGCGCGATGGGCACTGCGGGTCGAAGGTCGAGGTGGATCATGGCTGAACGTGATGGGTCTTCCGGAGGCTGGAGATGCGTCGATGAACCAATGTGAAGTAATGCGGGTAGACGAAGGTAGTAGCTGGTCGCTGAAGGAAGAGTCGAATGAGAAGGCTGGTTCGAGGCTGGATCGGTGGTAGTCAGGGTCGTTGGTAGCGAGAAGTAGAAACCTGGCGGGGCCGAGTCGAGGCAGATCTAGTCGTCGGTTGGCTGGGACGTGTGCAGTTTGCCAATACGTAGGATACTGCAGGATGCGTCGGCAGCGAGGGGCGGGGAACGGGGTACTAAGGCGTAGTCGAGCGATGGCATCAGACCGGTCGATGGTCGGTCGGAATGTGTACGGTTTGCCGATACGTTGGGATACCGTAGGAACGTGTATGCGCGGTTCACCAGCGGGTCGATGATACCGTGTGCGGTCGGCGGGGAGCGTAGACCGAGACGAAGCCGAACGAAAGGGCCGTGACCAAGGTAGCTACGAGCGGGTACCGAGGGACCTAGGCAGAGCCTAGGTGCAGGATCGAACCGATGCCGAGGGTGGGCAGAGACAGGCCAGAGGAGAAGAGAAGTGAAACGATAAGTTGGTCCTGAAAAGGACCGTTGTAGAAGGAGAGGCTGGCGCATGGAGCTGGTCAAGCGGGGTCGCACTGGAAGGGCAGGCATAGGTCGGCGGGACTGGAACGTCGGCGGGCAGGAACGGAGTAGTGAACAGCTAGCTGGAGGCAGGAGACTGGAGGCGAAAACTGGGAGCTGCGGTGTGTATGCGAGCCAAGCCGAGGTCGAAGAGAGAAGAGAGAGGGAGCGAGAGGGTTTTTCCAGGAATGGAATCTTGCCCTAAGGCTCACCAAACTGGACTTGCTCTTTAGTAACTGGAAGCAACTTGGGTCGGTTTGATCGAGTCACCAAGAGGTGACGACCGTTGCAGCGAACCCAAGTGCACATGCCCAGCGCAGGGAAGCCGGACAGAATCCGGTCAGCCCGTAGGGTTTATTTGTCTCATACCCCACCTGTATGGACTGGGCACAAGGCTCCGTTTTAACGTGGGCCCACCCACAAGCCGAAGCTAATGGGTGGGAGAGAACAAAAATTGCGTCGATCCCATCGGCATTCCCCTCAAGGGGGGCGCTGGGCAATAAACCCAGCCCTGCCCCCAAAGGGGCAGGTATTGCCTGGAGGGATGGCCCTCTGGGATCGACGCTATTAATTTAACCCCATAGGGTCCGTAGGGTTTATTTGTCTCATACCCCACCTGTATGGACTGGGCACAAGGCTGCGTTTTAACGTGGGCCCACCCACAAGCCGGGTGGGAGAGAACAAAAATTGCGTCGATCCCATCGGCATTCCCCCCTAAAGGGGGGCGCCTCAGGCGCTGGGCAATAAACCCAGCCCTGCCCCAAAGGGCAGGTATTGCCTGGAGGGATGGCCCTCTGGGATCGACGCTATTAATTTAACCCCGTAGGGTCCGTAGGGTCGCTGTCGTTGGCCAGAAAACCCATTTCTTAACTGGAAATTCCCGCCGCTAACGCGTCGCGTTTCGTGGTGGAAATGCGTTTGCCGGCAGAATTAATTATACGCAAGCGGTCAGGACCGGACTTTCGCAAGGCAGAAAGCCATGACCATTTATAACCTCTCGTTGAGGTCGTTACGGCCTGGTGCAGGTCGTAATGCACAGAAAGCGCACATTCGTGCAGGAATGTGGGTATTCTGGTCAGTTTAGCGACGGAAGTGGGAGACGAAAAGTCTTTGGAGCGAACTTGACCTTGCTTTGAAATTTGGCCCGGCTGCTTGGCCACTCGCTTGACCCAGCTAAGTTGGGAGTCTGAGAGAGGAAGCGGGCGAGTAGGGAAGCGAGTAATTTGGAGCGTAGTAGCGGACGCGACAAAAGTACTTATTGTCTTTGCTTCAGTTACACTATATATATATATATATATATATATCTATATATATATATATATATATATATATATATATATATATTATATATTCCGGAGTTATTCTGAAACTACCACAAAAAATCTTTCAAAAATCGTTGAAAACCAATAATCGGTTATTGAATGTGCACAAGAAAACAATTGTCGAATCCATCCATCCATACATTTTAAATGTATAATTGTCAAAGAGAGATAATATTTAAAGTTATAGTCCCCGTTTCTACATAAAAATAACCCTTTCGCAAGTAAAACGAACTATTTTATTTAATTTTTTTATTAACGGTGAGTAATTTTATCCAATCAGATAATTTGATCTTTGAATTAACAGTTTTTCTATGTAACAAGTCTGTATAATCGTTACTTTTTTTTAGAGAGATTTTTAAAAAAACAAAGTTAAAAAATATTTACTTTCGGTTATTCAAAGTGGCCTAAATTGATCACGTGACTGTTTATTTTTATATCCCTAAATATATATATATATATATATATATATATATATATATATATGTGTGTGTGTGTGTGTGTGTGTATCAAGGTAGGTATACCTATGCCGAGGTGTGTGTTTGTGTGTATTTGGACATGTGTATGTATTTGTGTGAGGTGATATTGAGAGAATTGATGAACCGGTCAGAAGTTCAGAAAGCGCTGGATAAAGAAAATGTTTTAATGTTCATTGTTAGACACAGCTTTTTAGCACTAACTGTTAGATAAATAATATTAGCCATTTTAAGTATCATATGTTGTGTGGTCTGTGTGAGGAGGGTCAGCCCATATATGCAGGGCATGGCAATACGGATGAATAAGAACGAAAAGAAAGCAGTTGGAGTGGGATACGCTGTAGGGGCAGATCGTCTGTAGCAGCTATTTATCTGAAACTCCCACCAGGTCAGGATAAGACAAGTGTCTTTTTTAATGTGGGAAGCCACCAACAAACTGAAACTCATGCGATGGCTCCAGTTGGCATTCCCCTTTGGAGGTGCCTATGGGGATGGCTGCTGGGAATTTAGCTTTACTTGGAAGTTTATAGACCTATAAACTAAAGCACTAGCATACGAGGTATGTGAGAAAAGTTATCTTCAAAAATAATTCCCATGGAGTCTAATACACTTCTTTGCCACGCTTGCATGCATCCATGGAAGGATTCTCCGTAGTTCTGTCGTTAGAGATTTTTTGATGTCATGCACATCCTCAAAACGGGTTCCCTTGATGACCCCCTCATTGAGCCGGGTCGGACGAGTAGGGAGGGTTCTCCAGCACTGTGATGTTCTTCTAAGTCAGGAATTCTTAGATACTCAGGGCAGTGTGGGAAGGTGTGTTATCATGATGAAGCACCCATGAGTTGTTCTGCCACATCTCCCGTGCACTGAACGAAGCAAATGCCGCATTATCTCTTTGTAGACATGCTGGTTGATCGTCTGGCTCTGTGGCAAGAACTCGCAGTGGACGATGCCCCGCACATCAAAGTTTTCTGACATACAAATTGTAAATGAGAGTTGAGAGCAGAATTGTGGTAGCCAGCAATATTATGAAAGCAACACCCAAAGTAGTTTACTCAATATTACTCATTATCCCTCTATCACGCCTCTTGAGTTTATGTCTGATTCTATTGCCAGGTGTCGAGACACAATTTAATTGCAGTGTAGTTTAACCTCTCCCACAATGAAACACAAATAACCGTGGGTATAGTAAAGATGTGTTTATTCAGCAGGAAAGAGGTAAAAAGCTGGAAAGAAAAAATAAACATATGACAGACAAGGCAAATCAAGGTAAGGTAATTATAAGAAATTACAGGGAGCGGATAAGGGACACAAGGTAAATGGGCAGAAACAGGCAGAGACGGTAACATCATTTATAGTAGCAGCTCAAGGCCGGTGGTAGTAGGAGGACGAGAGAGAGAGGGGGAGGAGGAGGTAACAAGCAGTGAACAGGGAGTTATGACAGAAACTCAAAGCTCCAAGGAGTGACCGGGGCAAGTATCACTCGGAATAATACCATTTCAACATGAGTGAGAGGAGACAATAATTCTTACTGAGAGTAGGAAAATGGTGTTACGGGAACTATGTAAAGGCGAGGTGTTTCTTAGACAGGTGTCCGTGGAAAGTGTCCGACTAATGGCTGGAGTCGAACAGACATATCTAGGTGTGAAGCAGCAGGGAAGGATAGCACGTATTTCTCGGACTAATGCTATGAGCCAGAGACTATTAATAGTAACTTTCTAAGAGAAAGTAACGGTGTTATATCAGAGAGAAGATATCTCTTATGATTCACAATGCTTACTCACAAAATACACCTCGCTAGCATAAAACATCAAAACTCAAGTCGGAGGCAACAAACGGAAGCGAACTCAATGGTACCCTCTCACGAAGTGACCAATTCGACGCAGTTCTGCGCATAGGCTCGGATTGAGTTACGCTTGAGAGGAATTCCAAAATAAACAAAAAATAATATTGTAAGGAATCCGGATTTTCAGCCAATAAAAAACTCTCCCGCTAAAACCCCAAAAGCATTCTGGAGCCCATCTACCAGCATATAAGCTCGGGTATTTTGAGAATCGGCAGTTGGACGGACGGCCTGGAACCGAGAATATCACCAGACGAGAGGATCAAGGAACTGCTACGCACCCACCACCACGCACGCCCTCGCCCACCCGGACACTCAGCCTTACTTCAACACCTCACCGTAGCCAGGCGACATCCTTACCCCCCTGACCACTACAGCGCTACCCGCTACAACTCGCTGAGATATTCCTGACTTTATTCCCGCACCAAGTGACCGTATCCACTTACAACAGTATCCTAAGTTGACGAACTCAACTCCCTCGGCCACTACTACCTTCCCTGACCATCACTATTCCACTGAGATATTCCTGACTTGGTCCCTACACCAAGTGACCGTATCAACTCAACTTCTACCACCTCACGCCTTGCACCAGGCCAAGAGAGATTCCGACGTATCATACGATACCCACACCTCACCGACCCCTCGGCCACTCCAGAGAACTACTACCGTTATCTACGGCGACAACAACAATTTTCACACTCGTTATTTCAATAAACGATTTTTTATCAAATTAATCTTGTCCATTATTCTTCCTTGCAAACCATACGCTTTTACGGATATCCTAAGATATAACACTGGTGTCAGAACGGGATAACTAAGATATATCATTGGTGTCAGCGTGTTGCAATGGAGAATATGGACTATACAAGATTAACTCGCTCGGAAATTCTCGACTTTATTAGAGACCAGATGAAGTTCCTCCAAGAATTAAGAACTCGCCCCACACCCCCAAAACCAGAAAATATACAATTTTTGAAAGCCGACTTACACAGGATGATGGAAGCCCTGGATCATGCCAAGCCGACAATACCACCAATAGCCCAGATAGTCGACATCCAAGATAGATCAAGGCGTCTCAAATCCATACTTGACGTTATGAGACTGAAAAACGAATTCAGTCCGGGAGATGACGTGAATCAATTTATCACAAGCCTGAACGTGACCTATACGACCCACGTCACGCCCGAGATTGCCGTGTATCCTGACCTTGAGAACGAATTCGTCAAGGCTGCCAAGGATTTACTCGACTACAGCATATTTGAACAGATGATAGAGTCCAAGCAGGACACATCCACCTTTGAACAACTAAAGGCATACCTCATAGCGACCCATGGCAACAAGATTGACAACACAGCCTCACACAACACTGCACATACTGCAAAAGATTCCACAACCAGCACAGTGATTGAAACTGATGTAAATACCATAGCGACCCATGGCAACGAGACTGACGACAGCAGTACAACCAAAATAATGACCCCACTACTACTACTGACGAAAATACCAGAACGGGATATCCCGTACAAACGATTGCCACCACACACCACAGGAATGCGAGCACGCTAAAGAACCCGCTATAAGCAAGAATTACTTGGACCCCACTCGCTCACACGGACGCGACTGCCCATATTCACAACCACTACTAGCTCGGACGGATGATGACAAACCATCCATAAGCATCAGGACTGTATTCCCCATGCCTTACCCCAACTCCATAATCGCCATCCAGACAATACCCCTTCAGGAAAAACTCACACCATTTTTTCCAAATCCAGGTACATCCACTCTAGTGTTAGCGAACGAAAAACTCCTTCCAAAAGTAGATGTACCATATAAAATAGCCTTCGTCTTCGTCGCTCTGCGCTACACGTTAGCCATCATAATTAGCTTCAAGCGATACTTTTCTACCACACCAGGCGAAAGAGACCACACGACCAAAGCTATCGGTGGGGTAAACCAGCAAATATCTCTCCACCACAGAGAAAGACGAAAATTATCCCCATCTTAGCTCCAACTTCAATCTCCCAAAACCACGTGAAGAGAAAACCACGAATATCAACCCAATGATGTCGATAAACTATCTCCCAAAGCAAAATCACCATTCAACGCACGCCACCCTAACCAACGAAGGGACTGACCTAAAAATGGAAGCGAAACAAAAAAATTTTGTACTAAGACCAACATTCTCACCATTTTCATCATGTGACACTCACATGAATGCACATTATCTCCCGCCTCCACCTCGTTATGGGGCAAATAAGTCAACTCACAACCCACATCAACAACATAAAAACAAAGTAAAACCTATATCGATAATACTAATATTAGGCCTATTCCATACACGTCTTAAAAGAATTCTAATTTATTCATCTGTCAACACACCACCTACATAACCATACATACACATTGTGAATCAAATTGATATCTTGGGGAGCTTTGTTATATCAGAGAGAAGATATCTCTTATGATTCACAATGCTTACTCACAAAATACACCTCGCTAGCATAAAACATCAAAACTCAAGTCGGAGGCAACAAACGGAAGCGAACTCAATGGTACCCTCTCACGAAGTGACCAATTCGACGCAGTTCTGCGCATAGGCTCGGATTGAGTTACGCTTGAGAGGAATTCCAAAATAAACAAAAAATAATATTGTAAGGAATCCGGATTTTCAGCCAATAAAAAACTCTCCCGCTAAAACCCCCAAAAGCATTCTGGAGCCCATCTACCAGCATATAAGCTCGGGTATTTTGAGAATCGGCAGTTGGACGGACGGCCTGGAACCGAGAATATCACCAGACGAGAGGATCAAGGAACTGCTACGCACCCACCACCACGCACGCCCTCGCCCACCCGGACACTCAGCCTTACTTCAACACCTCACCGTAGCCAGGCGACATCCTTACCCCCCTGACCACTACAGCGCTACCCGCTACAACTCGCTGAGATATTCCTGACTTTATTCCCGCACCAAGTGACCGTATCCACTTACAACAGTATCCTAAGTTGACGAACTCAACTCCCTCGGCCACTACTACCTTCCCTGACCATCACTATTCCACTGAGATATTCCTGACTTGGTCCCTACACCAAGTGACCGTATCAACTCAACTTCTACCACCTCACGCCTTGCACCAGGCCAAGAGAGATTCCGACGTATCATACGATACCCACACCTCACCGACCCCTCGGCCACTCCAGAGAACTACTACCGTTATCTACGGCGACAACAACAATTTTCACACTCGTTATTTCAATAAACGATTTTTTATCAAATTAATCTTGTCCATTATTCTTCCTTGCAAACCATACGCTTTTACGGATATCCTAAGATATAACACTGGTGTCAGAACGGGATAACTAAGATATATCAACGGTAAGTGGGGGAATAAATAGTAGTAAACAAAATGACAAGGTCTACATGGAATACTAGATAATTAAGCCGGGGGCTCGCATGGAATACATAGATAAATACAGAGAAATTCTCAGCCTGACAACAAGAAAAATAAAATAGTAGAAAATAGCCAGTGACGAATTAGCTATGTAATATTAGGGAGAGAAGATAAAGAAATCTTCCTTACCGGGTGCCTGTAGTAAACTTCTGAGAGGGAGAAGTCAGTAACACGTCTATTGGGTGCCGTGGCGAGGTAGAAAAAGAATTGAATTTAGCGGGAATCATGATATCCGGAAATGAGCGGTCGAAAGGCAAATACTACCCTATTTACGAAAATAACACAATTGGTCTAAGGGAACGCAATTCTGAGAGGAGACAGACAAACTGACTTCAGCGAAGACTATTGAAAAACTTAGCCCAAAATTTACAAACTACTTGAGCAATATATTTGCAGAGCTCCTGATTATATTCTGACCAGAAGTTATTAATTAGAGATCCATCGCTCCCACAGCATTGAGAAAGAATATCCTTTGTATTCTCTTATCGAATATAAATGTTTGTTGAGTTTGAAAAGAAAAAAAGAGTCGTTGTTTTTTTATATGACCACTAGGCCGCCGTTAACCGTGGAATATCAGTTTCTATCGCAGATTTCTGGTCGTTTGAGATCTGAACACAACGTCGACATTCGATCAGACTTTCGGCAAGTGTAGAAACACTGCAATCCATGGTTGATGGAGAAGATCCGATCTTCACGGCCATTTTCGGAAATTCAGTGAGCCCTTTAGCTCAGTAGCGGTCGACGGGTTAGAATTCTCCCCAGATCTCTAGAAGTGAACCTCTCCACTGGATGCAGTTTAACCTCATACCCAGGACACTAAGACCCTCAGCCACTGCTTTCTAGCACATATATGATAAAAGGAATTGGGAATTTGCCATCAAAACAATACGGTTGGGACAATTATATACATGTATTGACGCACACTACGCACCATTTAAAAGCTTGGACACTTCTTCATTCATATACGTGATGACAGATAGAATGGATGACTGAAACCCATCTGAATCATTGAAGAGAATAACTTGTATCATGATGATCTGCGCGGTCGTAGTCCCGTCGAGGACTGTTCGGGTACGAGCGTGAAACGTAACAGCGACGGACCGTTCGTTTAGCACGTGTGTTGCTTGGGTCTGATTGGCCGCGGTTATGCAGGATTTCAGACCGGCGGGTACGTGTGCGCAAATGCCTCGAGTAGCTAAGCGTTTGCTCGGTGGAAGATCGAGTCGGATCTACCAAGCTAGGACTCAGCGTACTGTCGGCGAGGGACGCCTATCCGGTCGGAAGACCAGATCTTCTAGGGATTTCGCCCCAGGATCGCATGAGTGGTTAAGGAAAGACTGAGGTGAAAAGGGCCGACTGGTTAGCTCTGAAAAGAGCTGGGTTTGTTAGCTTTGAAAAAAACTGGTTTGCTGGACTGGAACAAGGTTCGTGTCATCACAGCAAAGAACGAGGCTGGTCGTCTAGCGGCAAAAAGGGGCAAGTGTTCGGGAAAGGTGATTCGTCCGGAACATGAATCAGGATCGTCGAGGTTTGCTGGCTGGCTGGAACTGTTGTTGTCATCGCAAAAACGAAGTTCTTTAGCGATGCTGAAATAATGGAGAAGGAATGTGGCTACGTGACAGAACGCGCAAAGGGGTGGAGCTTAAAACAGCGAAACTGGATTTGTCTGGCGAGGCATGGAAGTGTTTGGAACGTTTGGAACGTTTTTGTGTACGTGACTTAATGCACACGCGCGTTCGCCTACGTGCGTTCGTTCAGAGAAAGGGGTCAAGGCTTTTCCCCCCGACAAGGCCCCCCTCCTAGAAAATTGATCGTATCAATTAAAAGAATCGATAGTCACAGAGTTTTTTTTAGGAAAGGTGACTGCGGTCTGATTTGGTTTGCTGTACAGGAGGCGCTGGGGTGTCTTCGATCGTCGGCGGTGTAGGTTCTTCGTCGTTTGCTCCGAGTCGTTCCAGAAAAGCAGGCTTAGTTCGATCAAGTGCAATTGTATCAGTCGTGTTACCACGCTTGATCGTAAGGTGCTTGTCGGAACGGCAAATGACTCTGAAAGTTCCCTGGTAAGCAGCTGTGAGTGGTTTCTTCACCGTGTCGTTTCTGATAAAAACGAACTCACAGTCTTGCAGTCGTTTAGGGACGTATGTCGACGTCGATTGTTATCGTGGAGGAGTGTATCTTAGTCGTGCCATCTTGTGGCGGAGTTCCTCGACGAATGGTGTCGTTGCTTTCGTGCTCGTGAGAGAGTCGTTGAAATACTCATCGGGTGGCGAAAGAGGCGTGCCAAACACGAGTTCGGCGGGTGAGCAACCTAGGTCGCCCTTAATGGTATTCCTCCTGGCGAGGAGGGTCAGAGGAAGGTTGTCAACCCAGTTGGTTGAGTCGGTTTTCGTGGCCAGGGATGTTTTGAGAGATCGATGGAATCTCTCCACGGCCTTTAGCGCATGGGTGGTATTCCGTCGTCTTGATGTGCTTGACTCCGAGAAGGTTGGTAAATTCCCTAAAGAGGGACGATCGGAATTGCGCGCCGCGGTCAGTAGTAATGACCTGAGGTGTGCCGAAAAAACCGATCCACTCCTCCAGGATGGTCTTGGCAACGGTGCTGGCAGTGATGTCCTTGATCCACCACTGTCAAAAGGTACTGGTAGTCCTGACACATAGGCAACGATCCCACCAGGTCGATGTGTATGTGTGAGAACCGTGCGTCAGGGTTGCTGAAGGTACCGACGGGCGATTTGGTGTGGCGATGGATCTTGCATTTTTGGCATGCCAGGCACGTCGAAATCCATTCTCGGATGTCCGCGTTCGGGTTCGGCCATACGAATCGATCCGCAATGAGCTTAAGAGTAGCTCGCTCACTCGGGTGAGACAGTCCGTGGAGGTGTTGAAAAACCTGTTTTCGTAGCGTAGGGGGAATGTAGAGCCTAGGGACGCCTAGGCTGATGTCGCAGTACAGTTTGTCGTCGCTGAACGATGCTGGGAACTCCTGAAGTTTCAGGGACGTGTTCGTCAGAACGTCCTGTAGCGTTAGGTCGGACTTTTGTTCTTTCGCAATTAAGTCCTGACTCAAGGGGTCGTTGCTGAGGGCGTTGATATCCGTTCGGGATAGCGTGTCTACGACAGGGTTGTCCTTTCCCCTCACGTGTCGGATGTCAGTAGTGAACTGTGACAGGTAGTCCAGATGCCTGATCTCACGGGAGGTGTATTGATCCGAGCTGGTGCTCAATGCGGTCGTCAAGGGCTTATGGTCGGTATAGATTGTGAAATCTCTACCTTTCAGTAAGTGTCGGAAGTGTTTGATGGCCAAATAGATCGCCAGTAGTTCCCGAGAGAAAGTGCTGTATCTCGTTTGGGCTGACGTCAGTTTGGCCGAGAAGAAAGCAATGGGTTTTCGCACAGAATCGATCTCCTGTTCGACCACTGCTCCTACCCCTGTGTCCGATGCGTCGGTTGTCAAGGATATTCGTATCTTTTGGTCGTCGATGATGAACGAAAGTCTAGTGAAATTCACTAGCGCGGTCTTCGCTGCGTGAAACGCATTTAGGGCGTTATAACCCGTCGGTCGCTCCCGAGCTAAAGGGCTCACAGAATCTCCGAAATTGGCCGTCAAGATCGGATTTTCTGCATCAACCAAGGATTGCAGGGTCTCTATATTTGCGGGAAGTCTAGCCGAATGCCCCACGTTGTGCTAAGATCTCAAACGACTAGAAATCTGCTATAGAACTGATCTCCGAGGTTTAATGGCGGCCGATTGGTCACATACAAAAAAAGAATAACGACTCTTTTTCTTCTTCAAAAATCAACAACATTTATATTCAAAAAATACAGGAATACAAATAATTACTTCTCAAAGTTTGTGGGAGTGATGTGCCCGTAATTAAATACTTCTGGTGTTCTGCAAAGTATTGTGCAAAACAGTTCGTAAGTTGACTAAGTTTTCAAAATGGTCTCAGCTGAAGTCAGTTACTCTCGGCTCTCAGTATTGCGTTAATCTTGTCAGCTAGCCCGATTCTCAAGCGATCACAACTTCATCTGCCCGTTTGGCCTCATCTGCCCATTCGGCCTCTTCTGCTTCTCAAGCCAAAAACGTCTGAGTTAAATAATACTCCGATCGGAACAATTTTATTTCCGGTCGGCATGAAGACATCGGGAATTTTTCTGCTCCACCCACTCAAGCAGGGTAACCGCCCCCCTCTTGTTTCCAACCAGCCAATCAAATTTACTTCCGCTCACCAATCTGGGTGCCATCTCTTCCGGCCACTTGAATGTTTTTTAAATACATTCGACTTTCTTTAATTTCGATTTTTAACAAGTTATCTCAATTCTCAAGTAGTAGGGAAACATAAAAACAATAGATTCTCTTTAATCCTGGTTTCTTCATGTTCCGGTAATCTATAAAACAAGATTTATCTTTTCCCATGAGACTCAAGTCTGATCACATCAAAGGACTCGTCTAGGAACGGCTTCCCTCACTTCTGGGAGTTCCGACCTACTTGAGATTTTACTACTGATATGGTCTGCCACCATCCGCCTCGACTCCCCGGTCGAGGTCATTTCAGGATCGCCCATCTGTTTTGAATCTACGGCCGAAGTCGGCCAGCGAGTTATATTTCCGTTTATTAATTCTTTCTTTCTTCTAATTTCAAAACCTAGATCAGGTCACATCTCGATCGCGGCCTTGTAATTCTGACCCAAACGATCGGAAGATTTTAACTTCCGATTTTTCTTTCTTTCTTTTTCTATCTTCCAAACCTGAATCAGGTCACAGCGTCGCCTTCCAACGTGATGCCTTTGTTCTTCCTTTGTAAGAGATTCGTTAGTGGCTGGAGAATCGTGGAACAATTCGGGATGAATCGTCGGTAAAAGTTTATCATCCCGATAAAAAGTCTCAGCTGTTTTATCGACGTAGGCGTTGGAAAGTCCTGAATCGCGCTGACTTTAGCTGGCAGAGGCGTGATCCCATTCGAATCGGTGTGGTGCCCTAGGAAGTCGATGCTGGGCGCTCCGAAAACGCACTTGTCGAGGTTTAGCTTCAAACCATAGTGCGAGAGTCGCTGGAACACTTCGTGAAGGTATTTCTTGTGGGAGTCCACGTCTCTACTCGCTATCAGGATGTCATCGATGTACGCGTACACGTACGGTAGACCACGAAGAACTTCGTCAATTAGTCGTTGAAAGGTCTGGGCAGCGTTACGCAAACCGAATGGCATTTTCACGAATTCGTATAGGCCAAACGGTGTTGTAACTGCTGTTTTCGGAATGTCTTCTGGTGCCACGGAGATCTGGTGATACGCCTTCGTCAGGTCGATTTTCGAGAACACCGTGCTACCTTGTAATCCGGGCGTGAAATCATGGATATGAGGTACAGGGTAACGGTCAGGGATCGTCGCTGCGTTCAATCGTCGGTAATCGACGCATATCCGATACTCCGTGCTGCCAGGTTTCGGTACCAGGTGTAGTGGCGATGCGTAAGGACTGTCAGAAGTACGTATGACGCCGTCCTTTAGCATTTTGTCGAACCGTTTCTTGGCGTAGGCAAGTTTCTTCGGTGCGAGTTGTCTTGGGTGCAAATATGCCGGTGGTCCGCTCGTCCTGATGTGGTGCTGAGTTTGATGGTTACTTGAAACAGTGTCTACACAAGGAGTTGTGATGTTAGCGTACTGCTTCAGTATAGCCATATACTCGCGTCCATGGCAAGTTGCTACGCTGATTCCCGTGGTATTGTGGCGTGTAGGAGTGCCTATGACGTGAAGTTTCGTCAACGTGTCGGATAGGTTCCTAGTGCTCATGTGCACTGCCAGCTCGTAGTGTGCCAGGAAATCTGCGCCAAGGAATGGGATCTTCACGTTGGCGAGTGTAAATGTCCAGGTGAAGTCCCGTCGCATGCCGATATTCAGGGTTAGCGTTTTATCTCCGTATGTTGTTATGGCAGCTTGTAGTTTGAACAGGGTGGGCTTAGCGGAGGGTTCGTTGCTGTGAGGTATCACGCTGATGGTCGCACCCGTGTCTATAAGGAATTTTAGTTTATTCCTCCGGTCCCATATATAGAACAGACGACATCGAGAACTTAAACTACCGGGTGAATCAGTCGTCGCGATTCTCCGGTTTAGTCGTTTCCCTGTGCCAATCGGTGATTGCAGGGAAGACGGCAGTTTTTGGCAGCGTCACCAAAGGTTCGGTACCAGCACATATTCGGGTCGAAATCGGTTCGTTCACGGCTGGTCGAGCGTCCTGGTTGTCGACTGGGCGAGCGTCCTTGTCGGCTGGGTGTACGTCTCCTATACCGGTGAGGTGCTGGGCTTCTTCCGCGTCGCTCCAAGGAGAGTTTTATTTCGTGCATCTGCCTGGTAAGGTCGACGATTGCCTTGTTCGTAGCACTCTGCTCACACCGTGTTGTGTCGGGTGCCATTGCTCAGTCGTTCACGTCTGAGTCACCACTCGCTGTGGTGTTGTCTGGGTCACCACTTGTTGCGGGGCCGATAAGGATGTCGACCCCACAGACGTTTGAATAAGTGAAAACGACTGGAGACAATGACAGAGACAAAGGTAGAGGAATTGGATGGCAGAAAGTAACCTGGTGGTCAATGGGTTAACGAGGAGGAGTTGGACTTAATATCCTCTGAACCGTTAGTGCCGAGTCAGAAGGAGTTGTGAAGGATAACCCTGACGCGGGAAAACCGATTGAGAATGAGCAGTGTTGAAGACAGCACACGAGGTACCCATGGGAGGACACTTAGGCGTACGCAAAACTTAGGCGTACGCAAAACTTAGGCGTACGTAAAACCTTTGAGCGTATAACAAGACAGTTTTATTGGCCAGGGACCCGTAGGGACGTGGCTGAGTATTGCCGGACCTGCCACGCATGCCAGATGGTCGGAAGGCCGAACCAGAACATCCCCGTCGCCCCTTTACACCTAATCCCTGCCTTCGAGGAACCCTTCTGTCGTGTCTTCGTAGATTGCGTTGGACCGCTCCCCAGGACCAAGGGCGGGAACCAATACATACTAACCATAATGTGCGCCTCGACACGATTTCCTGAAGCGATCCCCCTCAGGAGGATATCGACCGGGAAGATCACAACGGCCCTCCTTAATTTCTTTTCCATGGTCGGGTTACCAAGAACGGTGCAGACGGACCAAGGATCTAATTTTATATCCCGAATGTTCCAGCAATCTGTGGGCATCGAAACGGTGAAATCGAGCGCATACCACCCTTAATCCCAGGGAGCCTTGGAACGATTTCATTCGACCCTCAAAACCATGATCAGGACCTATTGCTTCGACCACCAGAAAGATTGGGACGAAGGCATCCCTTTCCTAATCTTTGCAGCCCGAGATGCCCGACAAGAATCTTTAGGATTCAGCCCTTTCGAGATGTAAGAGGACCTATGTTGCGAGAGAAATGGATGCAGGACAGTCCAACGAAGGAATCCCTATCCGAGTACATGACTCGATTTTGAAAACGTTTATACGAAACGAGTAAAGTGGCGAGAAAAAAATCTCCGAGTAAGCCAGAGCCGGATGAAACACCGCTATGATCGAAATGCAGTCCATAGAAGTTTCGAAATAGGAGATCAAGTGCTAGTATTATTATCCTTATCCAGTCACAGCCTTAAGGCCAAATTCCACGGCCCATACAAAATTCTCTGTAAGGTTAATGCAGTCACTAAAACCGATTCACACCCCATCCCTAGAGTGGATGATTGTATCGACAGTATCGGGAAGGCTAAATATATCACTAAGTTAGACCTTTTGAAAGGATACTGGTGCGTAACCCTGACGGAAAGAGCGAAGGAAATATCGGCCTTCGTTACCCCACATGGCTTGTATCAATACCGCGTCATGCCCTTTGGTATGAAAAATTTCCAAGCGAACTTCCAACGAATGATGAACTATTGCTTGAACGGACTACCCCACATCACCGTTTACGTAGACGACATAGTTATCTACAATGACAATTGGACGGAGCACATGAAATCGCTAGGTGATACATTTAGTAGACTCGAGCAGGCAAATCTCACTGTCCACATGGATAAGAGTGAATTTGGGAAGGCGGAGATTAAATACTTGGGACACAGGATCGGATATGGAAGTATATCTCCTGACGAGGCCAAGATACAAGGGATCCTACACATTCCCGTCCCAACTAACGCTAAAGGCTTGCGTCTATTTTTAGGTATGGCCGGGTATTACAGAAAGTTCTGCCACAATTTTCAAACATAGCCGGCCCCCTCACTCAATTGTTGGCTAAGAAATCTAGCTTCGTATGGACTCCCTCCTGCCAGGAAGCTTTTGAAAAGATCAAGGCCATGCTGTGCAGTAACCCTGTCTTGAAAGCTCCCGTGTTCATCCGACCCTTCCGTTTAGCTGTTGATGCCAGCGATCACGGAATCGGTGCGGTGCTACTCCAAATAAGTGATGATGGTATCGAACACTCCGTGAGCTATTTCATTCAACTGTCATTATTCAACTGTCATTTCAACTTTTCATTATTTTGTTGGTTGGGAAATGTGACTCCCTATCGTACCGATAGGGTGTCACATCTCCCTACACATGTCCACTAGTATTCATTCGTTAAACCGTCGGTCGATTCAGTTTGAAAAAGAGATTTACGAGTGTGTAGGCGAGGAAGTCAAGAATCTGTTCAATCCTTATATTTTTACCTTCATGCCAAGAAATATTTGACATTCCTACTATTATGCGTACGGACTGAAAGCAAGTGTGTTGCCGAACCCCCTTCCTTTGAGGTGGCTTTGTGACTGTAAGAGTGCAAACGACACAGTGACCCCATCGTCATGGTAACGACCAGGGTGCACCCCCGGCGTCTCCTTGGTTTTTGCGCCAAGAATTCGCGCACGTCCAAAGGACGATCACAGTTTAACGAACCCTACCAGTGATGAGACGTGTAATCCCTCGCTCCGAGTGAGAGCTACCCTATTCGGTTATGAGGAAGGATAATTAACAGAAATTACGGATGACCAGAAGAGTGAATAAAAAGAAAAGGGAAGGAAAAGAGACTGAATTACTGTTGTTTTTACTGGATCTTTTTGACTGATTTTGGGACTTTCGAGAAAAAGGATTTTTTAACAGGTTTTAATCGTTTGTGGAAAAAAGGACATTCCTTTCGAAGAGACTATGCAACTAATCGTGAGTTGAAGGAAAAGTGAATTTTGTTGTATTCTGTATTACATGATTTTGTTGTCGTATTCTGTAATTATATGATTTTGCCGTTGTATTCTGTAAACCCATTGCCAATTGTGTGAAATCTTGTTTATATGCTAGTCTACGTGTTCGGTTGGCCGGCCGCCTACGCATCTCGGAAGAAGAATTATTTAGTGGCTTCGCTCACCCTGTCAATACACAGGCTTGAACATTGTACCTTTACCCCCCTTTTCCTTGTGTAAATAAACTTTAACACGTTTATTCAAAGCGGTTGTTGTTATTGTGCCGTCTTTTGCCCGCTTCCTACCCTTCCTTTCACGGGAGCAGAAAGAAATAAAGTGTCTGAAATCCCATCTCCCTTTTATATGATATTGTTTATTTTATAACTGGGACCTATCTCGCATATTTTTGTCTTTTTAAAAATTATTGCTTGTTGCGCGCGCACGCGAGTCGATCCCAACGAGTGTGCGGGCGTAACAGTATATATATATATATATATATATATATATATATATATATATATATGTGTGTGTGTGTGTGTGTGTGTGTGTGTGCATATATATATATGTGTGTGTGTGTGTGCATATATATGTGTGTATATATATGTATGTATATATATATGTGTGTTTGTATATATCTATATGTATATATATATGTATATATATATGTGTTTTCATTTGTACATATATATATATATGTATATCTATATGTGTTTGTATATATATATATATATATATATATATATATATGTGTGTGTGTGTGTGTGTGTGTTTGTATATATATATGTGTGTGTACATATATGTATATATATATATGTTTGTGTATATATATGCATATGTATATGTATATAAAAAATGTTGTTCTGGTTCCAACGGGAGAAAATTTAATATTTTATAAAAAAGAAGGTCCGCAAAATGTATTGTTCTCAGAAAAAATGTTTTATTCTTTTTATTTTACATACGCAACACGTGTTTAAGATATTCCGGTATCTTCTTCAGGCTTTGATCAATACATATATTGATATACATATATATATATACACATATACATATATATATATATATACATAGGTTGTGCGTGTTTCTGCAATTTTTCTGTTATGGCTGTTTAATAACGGTTGGAAGGTACGTTATTCTTTTCAATCTATATATGTATATATGTGAATGTATATATATGCATATATATGTATATATATATGTGAATGTATATATATATATGCATATATATGTGTGTGTATATATATGTATATATATATATGTATATATATATGTGTGTGTGTATTGTGACACCCTATCGGTATGTGCACTAGTACGCATATCGGTAAGACCGACGAACGATTCAGTTTAAAGGTAAATTTGTAAATGAGTGGGCGAGTGCGTGGGCGACTAGCGAACAGTTTTCAAAATCCGGCTTAACCCTTGCATTCTTTCTCTTCATGACAAGACATTCCTAATACCACCCCGCACAATGGTTGAGAAGGTTACCAGACGCCCCCCCTCCTTCGAGGTAACTTCCTGAAAGTGCAGGTGACCCAGTGAACTCATTGCTATGGCAACGACCAGAGTGCCAACGCCCCAGCGGTTCACTGATTTTTGGCGCCAAGAATCCGCGCACCAAAAGAAAACACAGTTTTCAAAATCCGGCCGACGAACAAGACGTGAAAGATTTGGGCTCCGAGAGAAATCACACATTTTGACTTTTATGGATGAATGACGAGGGAGATTGTAAAGGATTGAATGCGAATTAAAAGCCAGTTGATTTTGGATAGAAAGAATCCACTGATGAAAAAAAAAAGGCAATAAAAAAAAGAAGAAAAGGATTGAATAATTGTTTTTCTTTGAAAGGAACTTTTGACGGATTCTAACGTTTTTGAAAAGAACTTTTTCGGCGAATACCAAGGGTACCGTGAGTGAAAAGCAAAACATATCATATTTTTCGTACCAGTATTTAACGAGACGGACGTCGAAAAATATTTTCAACACTTCGAGAAAATCGCTTCCAACCTAAAGTGGCCACCAGAAAGCTGGACTACGCTAATACAAACAGCGCTCAGAGGGAAAGCACAAGAGGTATATGCTTCATTATCGATTGAAGACTGCGCCGACTACGACATCGTGAAAGCAACTATATTACAGAGTTATGAAATGGTGCCCGAAGCTTATAGGCAAAGATTTCGGAGTTGCAGAAAAGATGAGAGACAGGCATATGTGGAATTCTTCAGGCAGATAGAGACATATTTTGATAGATGGAACATGGCTAAAGGAGTCGGCTCTGACTACGGAAAGCTTAGGCAGTTAATATTAATGGAGAACTTCAAAGAACGAGTTCACGATGACCTCAAAACGTTCTTTAACGAGCGGCATATTGAGACAGCTTACTCTATGGCGATGGCGGCAGACGATTAGCGGGAACGAACGTAAAATAACGGCCTATTTGAAGATGATAATATGAGACCGCGAGTGACAGCTAATGCCGGAATGAGGGCGAAACCAGGTCCGATGAACATGACACGGTTACCCATTCGGAGTGGCCAACACTATAACCCCAACCCCCAACGCCCTGCATATCGACCGATAGAAAGGAGAAATTACGTTTGCCATTACTGTGGTAAGACAGGTCACCTTATAGCCCATTGTTTTGCTAAAAGAGACGCCGAGTCCAAACATACGTTCCCAAATAAACCGCAGGGATTGGTTTCTTTGTGCGGGAACACCGAAGGGAAAAACGGATGTATTGTTAGAAGGGAATATAGACCATTCATGTCAGTCGGATGCGTTTACTCTGTAGATGACCACACGAGGAAGAATCGAATAACAATCCTGAAAGACACCGGTGCCACACAATCCATAATTTTAGAGAACTGTTTACCGCCTAAATCGGACACAGCCACATGCAAACTTGTGATAATTCGAGGAGTCGGAAACGGTTTTCTTAGCATCCCACTTCACAGAATCTTCCTTGAGTCCAGCATGATGAGAGGACCTGTAGAAGTTGGAGTGGTCAGCAGATTACCCATGGAGGGCATATCGATGTTGCTAGGGAATGACTTGGCTGGAGAGAGAGTCATACCCACCCTCAGAATGACGGTGAAACCTTGCTTATCGGATCGAACTGAGGCGTTGGAGAAGGAATACCCTGGAATATTCCTGTCGTGTGCAGTAACTAGATCAGAGACCCGTATGAGGACCGGGGATAAAAGAGTGCCCGAAATTACCCACTCATATTTAAACCACGAGGAGGAGTTGGACTTAATATCCCACGAACCGTTAGTGCCAAGTTGGAAGGACATCGGAGGAGTTAAGAATAATTCTGACGCGAGAAGATCGAAAGAGAATGAGCAGGAGGAGGATGGCGAGATCGCGCCTCTTTTTAAGGACACATTACCCGAAGAGGAGCTAGCCAAGGTATCGACCGGCTACTTTATCAGAAAGGGAATCTTGATGAGGAAATGGCGACCTATACACACACCCGCCTCCGAGGACTGGTCGGTGGTGCACCAACTAGTGTTACCAAGGGAACGAAGGGACGAAGTGTTGAAGACAGCACACGAGGTACCCATGGGAGGACACTTAGGCGTACGCAAAACCTTTGAGCGTATAGCGAGACAATTTTACTGGCCGGGGATCCGTAAGGATGTGGCTGAGTATTGCCGGACCTGCCACGCATGCCAAATGGTCGGAAAGCCGAATCAGAACATGCCCGTTGCCCCTCTACACCCAATCCCTGCCTTTGAGGAACCTTTCTTCCGCATCCTCGTGGATTGCGTTGGACCGCTCCCCAAGACCAAGCGTGGAAACCAATACCTATTGACTATAATGTGCGCTTCGACACAGTTTCCTGAAGCGATCCCCCTTCAGGAGGATATCAGCCGGGAAGATCACAGCGACCCTCCTTAATTTCTTTTCCATGGTCGGATTGCCGAGAACTGTGCAAACGGACCAGGGATCTAATTTTACGTCCCGAATGTTCCAGCAGTCTTTAAAATCTCTAGGTATCGAGACAGTGAAGTCGAGCGCATACCACCCTTAATCCCAGGGAGCCTTGGAACGATTTCATTCGACCCTCAAAACCATGATCAGGACCTACTGCCTCGACCACCAGAAAGACTGAGACGAAGGCATTCCTTTCCTGATTTTTGCAGCCCGAGATGCCCCACAAAAATCTTTAGGATTCAGCCCCTTCGAAATGATTTTCGGACATTCTGTAAGAGGACCTTTATCCATGTTGCGAGAGAAATGGATACAGGACAGTCCAACGAAAGAGTCCCTACCCGAGTACATGACTCGATTTAGAAAATGTCTATGTGAAACGAGTAAAGTGGCGAGAGAAAATCTCCGGGTAAACCAGGACCGGATGAAACACCGCTATGATCAAAATGCAGTCCATAGGAGCTTTGAAATAGGAGATCAAGTGCTAGTATTATTACCCTTATGCAGTCACCCCCTCAAGGCCAAATTTCCACGGCCCATACAAGGTTCTCCGAAAGGTCGGCGACCTCGACTGCATAATTAGCACAGAAAGGCGACATCTATCCTTTTCTTCTTCTTTTTATTGCCTTTTTTTTCATCGGTGGATTCTTTCTATCCAAAATCAACTGGCTTTTAATTCGCATTCAATCCTTTACAATCTCCCTCGTCATTCATATACCACATAGATTTGGTATATATGCTCTCATCCCCTTTCTTTTCTAGTATGAAAAGTTGTAATTATATGTGAATAAATTCTTGTATGTTTATCCAAAGTGTTACGCGTCTTCTCTTCATTCAGCATTGTTGCCTTTCATCGGTTTACAGGAGTAAAGAGAGGTATCTGAAATTCCCATCCCTTTGTATTATAATCTTTTTATTTTTACACTGGGACCATCATCGCATATTTTTTAAAAATTCTTGCTACGTGCGCACGCTGGTCGACCCTAACGAGTGTGGGTGCGTAACAGTATATATATGTATATGTATATATATATGTATATATATATGTGTGTATATTATATATATATATATATATATATTATATATATAATATATATATATAGATAACTTTAGATATATATACTTTTGGGATAACTTCAGAGACCAAGTTTATTCCACTGGTGCAGCTGTTCTTGGTTTCAGAGTTAGGAAACATCGAGACTGGTTTGATGACAATGTAGTTGCCATAAGTCAGCTAATTGAAACAAAAAGAAGTTATTTTATAAGTACACTTCATAGTAAGTCATCTCCCAAACCGTCTACTCTGAAGAAATATATTCAGTTCAAGCAGCTATTACAGCGTGAAATAAGGAGGATGAAAAATGAGTGGTGGTCTAAAATCTCCTCTGAAATTCAGAAGGCCTTTAATAAAAAGGACCTAAAGCTGTTCTATAGCCTCATGCGTACAGTTTTCGGTCCATTAACTTCTTCCATTGCTCCTCTAAGGTCAAAGGACAGCATCACCTTGATTAAGGAACCCGAAAAAATCCTTCAACGATGGCAGCAACACTTCACGGATTTATTTAATAACCCTTCAGTAGTCAGTGCTGATGTTCTGCAGAGTCTTCCTCAACAGGAGACCAAATATGAGATGGACCATTTACCAACTTTTACAGAATTTGAAATGGCTATCAAACAAATTAATTCTGGTAGGGCGCCGGATTTGGATGGGCTTCCAGTGGAACTGTTGAAGGTTAAAAGTTTTAATGTCAATCTTGCTCTGTTTGATCTCTTAACTCAATGTTGGAACGGTTCTCCTCTACCAAATGAATGGATTGATGGTGCTTTGGTGTGTGTATATAAGGGCAAAGGAGATAAAGGTAGTTGCGATAACTACAGTGGAATCACACTTCTGAGTGCTGTTAGCAAGGTTCTCTCAAGAATCTTGTTGAATCGATTGCTTGTTTACATTTGCCCAGTAGTCATTCCTGAATCACAAAGTGGTTTTAGGTCTGGCAGAGGAACAAACGACATGATATTTTCGGCTAGGCAAGTACAAGAGAAGTGTATAGAGCAACGGGTCCCCCTGTATCAGGTTTTTTGTTGATTTGACGAAAGCTTTTGATACAGTCAACAGGGATGCACTTTGGACAATGTTGGGTAAAGTTGGGTGCCCACCGGTATTTGTGAGTGTACTCAAGCGGTTGCACAATGGTATGAAAGCTAAAATTGTCATGAGTGGTAGATTGTCGGATGAAATACCAATAGATAACGGGTTAAGCAGGGAGATGTCTTGGCCCCAACACTATTCTCAATATTATTTTCTGTAATATTATCTCATGCATTCCAACATTGTGAGAAAGGCGTCCTCTTGGAATTTAGAACCACAGGAAGAGTTTTTGACTTGAGAAGATTTAACTTCAAGTCTAAGACATCCTATGCACTTATCAGAGATGTTGACTTTCTGGCTCACACTGAGGAGGATGTTCAAGATATTGTGAACCTTTTTGCTGCCTCGTGCTCTGCTTTTGGATTAAAAATAAGCTTGACAAAGACAAAGGTAATGTTCACCCCCGTAAAGGGGGAACCATATATCAAACCAACAATAGCCATTCATGGTGCTTGTCTGGATGTTGTTGAGTCTTTTACATACTTGGGAAGTACACTAACTTGTGATGGATCTTTGGATGCTGAGATTCACCGGCGCATCCAGAAGGCATCTGTGGCCTATGGAACGCTCGAAAAACGGTTATGGTCTAGTACCGGCATTACTCATAAAACAAAATTGAATGTTTATAGGTCCTGCGTGTTGAGTGTTTTATTGTACTCCTCGGAGACATGGACATTGTTTAGAAGACATCTGAAAATTCTTGAACACTTTCATCAGAAATGTTTGAGACGTATTCTAGACATCAAGTGGAATTCCGAAACGCCTAACACAGAAGTCCTTGCAAGGGCAGGATGCTCAAGCATTGAAACTCTTATCATAACGGCTCAAATGCGTTGGGCAGGTCATGTTGTGCGTATGGGTGATGCTAGATTGCCAAAGCAACTCTTTTACGGTCAGCTGCGTGATGGCAAAAGGCCGCAGCATAAGCCTAGGAAGAGGTATAAGGATTGCTTAAAAAACAACGTTGTAAAAATAAAAATAAATCCTGTCAACTGGGATAAGCTGGCACTGGAGAGAACTGACTGGAGAGTTCATGTGGATGATGGCTGTACCAGTTATGAGAGTGAAAGAATCGTGCATGAAAACCTAAAGCGTCAACTTCGAAAGGGTTACACCTGTCATATTGGAGAGAACATGGAGGGTTGGAAGTGTCTGACATGTGGTCGAGTTTTGCTTTCGATCATAGGAAATATCACCTGGGTCAATCCATGCAGATTCCAGGAGTAAATAATGTGTCTTGTGCTATATGTGGCAATGTCTGTAAGTCGGCTTCTGGTCTTAAGAGACATATGGTGGTGCATAAGCATCAAATTTTATCATCTGACTCATCTGATTCATCTGAATCATCTCATTCAACGGGGAAGAAGTCTTTTCAATGTCATATTTGCGTCAAACTTTGTAGATCTGCAGCAGGTTTGATTAGTCATTTGAGGGCTCATGCAAGGAAGGGTTCTGATGATGGAGTTGTTGGATTGTGAGGGACGGCAATGATCTGTAAAGATTATGCTATTGCCATATACTTTAGTATAGAAATATAAATTTTTTCCTTTGATCTTATCATCTTGTGTTTGTTATATTTTTGAAAACATTTTCTTCATATATATATATATACGTCAAGCAGAATTAGGTAAAAATAATTTAATGCAAAAGCAAATAATCTATTAATCACAGTTATGGTTAAAATTAAAAAGGAATATCAAGTTAAACTAATAGAATAACAGGATAATTATGGAGTAGAGAAACACCAAGGGACAGATTGATACAATACAAGGAATGAAGGATGGTGATGAGTAGTATTATCTGCGTTATTCGAACTATTGTCCTCATTTCATTGCTTTATTGTAACAACGTCTCGACCGATATTCCCTCTGACCACTTCTTTAGGGTATTCTTTACGGACTCGGGAACCTTTTTTCGGACTGGGGACTTTCTTGTCCGTAACTCGGGAGCATCACAGAACTTTGAACCAAAGGCGTTATTCAGTCCAGGATATCCTGTTCTCAATTCCGCTAACATAGCTGGGGTAAGAGGCGTTGCTGTATTAATTATTATTGCTATGTTACTGCTGCCTTTGGTCAGGATTGAACCTGCAATCTAGAGATAACTGTTTACTTTAGAACTGCAAAATGTGTCTAATTTGGACAATATAACGGCAGATTAAAGTAATAATCAAACATTCAGAGAAATGGTGATGATGAGGGTGAGAATCATTTTATTTTGAGTGTCAGCATCAGCACACTCACGGTGGCCGCCTTTAGAATATACCGACTGTAACCTCTGTAGAGGGGTAAGAACTCACTCCCCCCCCGACGGGGCCACCTGTTGGTTGGTGCTTGTATACTTGGTGTGCTTAAGAATGGAATCCTTGTGGCTGAACAGTTATGACATACAACACTCCATTTTAAATTAATCTGGACTGATTTTATTTTTGGCATATCAACACAGTGGGTTATTTAATTCCGGCAAAGTTTTGAAATATTCGTGCGATAGTTTGGAAGAAAAAAAAAATTTTTGAACAGAATTTTTTTTTTAACAATTTTCTATTCTTACCCATCGCAGATGGGGACCTTAGAAGGTACTACCACTTCCCCAGGTCCAGAGTGGACCGGGGATCAATGGGTAGCCAGGGGTGCTCAACATTCCACCAGATCCTCAGAATGGAACCTTCACCGATCAGTTAGTTACCTCATATCGCAGAAACATGAGCCTCAGCCACCCGCTTCTAGCACATATATGTACTGAGTTTTTTAACGAAAATATGAAGACTTCATGTTGTAAGGAATGTTGAATATTTGTTGTTTTTTTATTTTTTCTTGTTGTTTTCCTCCGTTTATACATCCATTTAAGAGTTTCTTGACAAACTCTGGTTGATCGCGACGACTGCCCATATTCTCTTAGTTTTAATTTTCTTTTAGACCTGGTCACGGGGCTAGGATCTTAGTAGCTTGTTAATTTTGTTTCTTACTTCGTTTGGTGATGCCCTTTGGGGGAGATGCCAAGGATCTTTCCAAAAAACGTGCCCCAGACCCAAAGAGAGAGATGACTAGGGTTCGATGCGTTTTTGAATTTTTTATAATACGATGATAAGTTTAATTTACGGTTAGTATCAATGGAAGCAACATTATTTCGATTAATTTTTTTAGTATGATTTCATCTAGTTTGTAGTTTTTAATGCATTTGATTACAATAGTATATATTTTGGAAGGAGCTATTATTTTAGCTATTGTTTCGTTGTGGTATGTTAGAAGAGTGTTTGTCGGATTGTTCGTCGACAAAATGGTTGGGGAATTCATTGTTGATAAGTGTTTGCTTAATTTTTTGAGTTCAGAAAAAAATTGTCCTTGAGGAAAGAAGTAAGTTTTGCAACGGTTTATTAGGTTTTTGATGATAGTTTTTTTATTGTTCAGGGCATTCGCTCTTGTAGTTAATAATGCAGGAATTGAAAGATGTGGGTTTTTTATAAGGATAGGTAGGAAAGTATTATTGTTGGAGTGAATCATAACGTCGAGGAAAGGGAGTTTATGTTAGTGTTGAGTTCATAGGTGAAGTTTAATACGGAATTCTGTTGGAATGTTCTTTTTAGTTCAAGTAGTTCATTTCGTTATTAACAAGGAGGAGGATATCATCAACATAACGGGCATAGATTCTAGGTTTGTTAATGAATATTGAAAACTTTGTTTTCTAAGTGTGCATATAAAGTTACTGAAAGTAGGTCAAAAAACTGACCCATAAGAGATGCATCTTTTTGGATGTATAGGCTGCCTTGGTGGTTGTAAAGGGGACTTCGGTTGTGCAAATATATGTTATATATATATCGTGTATATTATATATATATATATATATATATATATATATATATATATATATATAGATAACTTTAGATATATATACTTTTGGGATAACTTCAAGAACCAAGTTTATTCCACTGGTGCAGCTGTTCTTGGTTTCAGAGTTAGGAAACATCGAGACTGTTTGATGACAATGTAGTTGCCATAAGTCAGCTAATTGAAACAAAAAGAAGTTATTTTAAAGTACACTTCATAGTAAGTCATCTCCAAACCGTCTACTCTGAAGAAATATATTCAGTTCAAGCAGCTATTACAGCGTGAAATAAGGAGGATGAAAATGAGTGGTGGTCTAAAATCTCCTCTGAAATTCAGAAGGCCTTTAATAAAAGGACCTAAAGCTGTTCTATAGCCTCATGCGTACAGTTTTCGGTCCATTAACTTCTTCATTGCTCCTCTAAGGTCAAAGGACAGCATCATCACCTTGATTAAGAACCCGAAAAAATCCTTCAAGATGGCAACAACACTTCACGGATTTATTTAATAACCTTCAGTAGTCAGTGCTGATGTTCTGCAGAGTCTTCCTCAACAGGAGACCAAATATGAGATGGACCATTTACCAACTTTTACAGAATTTGAAATGGCTATCAAACAAATTAATTCTGGTAGGGCGCCGGATTTGATGGGCTTCCAGTGGAACTGTTGAAGGTTAAAAGTTTTAATGTCAATCTTGCTCTGTTTGATCTCTTAACTCAATGTTGGAACGGTTCTCCTCTACCAAATGAATGGATTGATGGTGCTTTGGTGTGTGTATATAAGGGCAAAGGAGATAAAGGTAGTTGCGATAACTACAGTGGAATCACACTTCTGAGTGCTGTTAGCAAGGTTCTCTCAAGAATCTTGTTGAATCGATTGCTTGTTTACATTTGCCCAGTAGTCATTCCTGAATCAAAAAGTGGTTTTAGGTCTGGCAGAGGAACAAACGACATGGTATTTTCGGCTAGGCAAGTACAAGAGAAGTGTATAGAGCAACGGGTCCCCCTGTATCAGGTTTTTGTTGATTTGACGAAAGCTTTTGATACAGTCAACAGGATATGCACTTTGGACAATGTTGGGTAAAGTTGGGTGCCCACCGGTATTTGTGAGTGTACTCAAGCGGTTGCACAATGGTATGAAAGCTAAAATTGTCATGAGTGGTAGATTGTCGGATGAAATACCAATAGATAACGGGTTAAGCAGGGAGATGTCTTGGCCCCAACACTATTCTCATATTTTCTGTAATATTATCTCATGCATTCCAACATTGTGAGAAAGGCGTCCTCTTGGAATTTAGAACCACAGGAAGAGTTTTTGACTTGAGAAGATTTAACTTCAAGTCAAGACATCCTATGCACTTATCAGAGATGTTGACTTTCTGGCTCACACTGAGGAGGATTTCAAGATATTGTGAACCTTTTTGCTGCCTCGTGCTCTGCTTTTGGATTAAAAATAGCTTGACAAAGACAAAGGTAATGTTCACCCCCGTAAAGGGGAACCATATATCAAACCAACAATACCATTCATGGTGCTTGTCTGGATGTTGTGAGTCTTTTACATACTTGGGAAGTACACTAACTTGTGATGGATCTTTGGATGCTGAGATTCACCGGCGCATCCAGAAGGCATCTGTGGCCTATGGAACGCTCGAAAAAACGGTTATGGTCTAGTACCGCATTACCATAAAACAAAATTGAATGTTTATAGGTCCTGCGTGTTGAGTGTTTTATTGTACTCCTCGGAGACATGGACATTGTTTAGAAGACATCTGAAAATTCTTGAACACTTTCATCAGAAATGTTTGAGACGTATTCTAGACATCAAGTGGAATTCCGAAACGCCCTAACACAGAAGTCCTTGCAAGGGCAGGATGCTCAAGCATTGAAACTCTTATCATAACGGCTCAAATGCGTTGGGCAGGTCATGTTGTGCGTATGGGTGATGCTAGATTGCCAAAGCAACTCTTTTACGGTCAGCTGCGTGATGGCAAAAAGGCCGCAGCATAAGCCTAGGAAGAGGTATAAGGATTGCTTAAAAAACAACGTTGTAAAAATAAAAATAAATCCTGTCAACTGGGATAAGCTGGCACTGGAGAGAACTGACTGGAGAGTTCATGTGGATGATGGCGTACCAGTTATGAGAGTGAAAGAATCGTGCATGAAACCTAAAGCGTCAACTTCGAAAGGTTACACCTGTCATATTGGAGAGAACATGGAGGGTTGGAAGTGTCTGACATGTGGTCGAGTTTTGCTTTCGATCATAGGAAATATCACCTGGGTCAATCCATGCAGATTCCAGGAGTAAATAAGTGTCTTGTGCTATATGTGGCAATGTCTGTAAGTCGGCTTCTGTCTTAAGAGACATATGGTGGTGCATAAGCATCAAATTTTATCATCTGACTCATCTGATTCATCTGAATCATCTCATTCAACGGGGAAGAAGTCTTTTCAATGTCATATTTGCGTCAAACTTTGTAGATCTGCAGCAGGTTGATTAGTCATTTGAGGGCTCATGCAAGGAAGGGTTCTGATGATGGAGTTGTTGGATTGTGAGGGACGGCAATGATCTGTAAAGATTATGCTATTGCCATATACTTTAGTATAGAAATATAAATTTTTTCCTTTGATCTTATCATCTTGTGTTTTTATATTTTTGAAAACATTTTCTTCATATATATATATATATATATATATATATATATATATATATATATATATATATGTGTGTGTGGTGTGTGTGTGTGTGTGTGTGTGTGTGTTTTACCGTTTAGTCGCCACAGATTTTATCTGATGAGGAGGGTGGCTAGACATCCTGCAGGACGAAAGACAAGACCTGTTCAAAGGGCAGAGGAAGCTCAACGGCAATCTAGAACATTTTTGTTGGGAGTGATGACCCTTATTGCTTGTTAGATTATCCATCTAGGAGAAGGACAACTCTGATTTAACACCTACGATTGACATGATCACCAGTTATCTTGCTTAGGCTTGTCACTGGACAATAATCATGAACATTTAGAGAGTGGTATTCGTGTTGTACAAGCGTTTACCACTATAATATCATGATGTACAAATTTTCTCTTTCTTTCTTTCATCTATCAGCCTCTCAAAAAGTCCCATGGCAATGGATGTGTGCAACGTGTGCAGACCTGACCAGTTGGACATGAGTCTTATCCTAACACTGTTGTTGTGTCTACCCGTGACAGGGACTAACCCCGGTGGAGACTCTTGTGTCTGAGCAGCCCTATTTAGGAGAGCACTGCTCACCCAAACTATTGGGATAGTGCTAGAAAAGGTGCACTAAACATTGCCTGTCCCCCTCAACACTTCTAATAATGTTGTGATGTTAGTCCCAACAGTAAAAAGAAGTCAAGTCGAGATAGGGTAAAATAAGACAAGTGTATTTACAATCATGGTACATGTACGACTAGCTTGTCGTTAACGGAACGTATACTTTCACTCGTGTCTCACTATTTATAGTGAGAACCGGTGCATGTTCTCCACTGTAGGAACGGCCGGTACAACACCCCCCTTTGAAAATATCCCGTCTGGGGATTAATACGTTTTTGTTTGGGTTCACCATAATCAACTCAGTCGATTCCCGTTTTCTTTTTGATCTCCTAGTCTCTGGCATGGGCACCTGAAAAGTATCAAACACTGTGTCCATGATGTCCTCTTCGGGCGATCTGGTCACCTCACTGTTCGAGTATATTTTCCGGATTTGGTTAGTGTGACGTTTGTGCACGAAATCTGGTCCCTTAATCATATAGACCATGTTGCCTATTCGTTTATTCCACAGTGCCGGACTCCCAGAAAGTCCTATTGTTTTTGTGAATCTTAAAAAAGATTTTTCACCAACTTTATACCGTTTTTTTGTTCAATTTTGAAATGACACCCATGTTTTCGAGTCTTTCTAATTCACCGTTTATTTGCTCTATAGCAGCGTATGGAAATTTCTTTTTTCTTTCTGAACACTGGCTGTTCATTTCACTTTGACTTCAAATCTTGCAACCGCTTTCGTACCTTCCAAGACCCCTGAAAATACGTCTGGAAAATTTTCTTTTAATTCCTCTTGGAGTTTTTCTGCCTCCACATTTGAATCCTCAACCTTTTGGCAAAAAGAACTTAAAGGCAGATCCATAGTCTAAACTTTTCGATCAGATCAGTTCCAAAGAGGTTATTTGATTTTCGCATGACGAAGATTTGGGCTTTTTCGGTCTTATTCTGGAAAGAAATATTCGTCAATAATTCCTCCTCGAAGGTTATTTTTTCACCACTGACACTTCTCGCCGTTTTTTTGTGATTTGATCATAGTGGGTCGCCCAAGCTTCTTCCATGTCTGTACATTAATGATGGAAATGTCAGACCCACTATCAAGCTGAAGTCTTACTTTCTTTTTAAACATTTTGACTGTACATATTTCCGGATATTTTGTTCCTCAGGTTCAATTTTTGTCAGTTTAATGGATGTCTNTCTGTTCTACCAGATTTTCTTTACAACATGATGCCTTATGACCCTTCTGGTGGCAGTGGTCACATTGTTTAAATTTGTAGGGACACTCATTATACCAATGTTTGTCTCCACACCTCCAACACGGTCCCGGTGGATTTTTACCATGTTTTTTTCTCTGGTTATTCGTTGAAGTCAATTTTTTCTTCTGATGGATCTTTTTAATGTGCGACACTCCGCTTTCCTCTATGTCACGACTGTCCTGTTTTAACGCAACAAAACCTTCACAGTCTTCTGCTAGGTTTTGAAGTGTTAGATTCGGTACACTTTCGAGTTTATTTAACACACGACGTCTGATTTCAAAGTCTTTATTTAAGACCAGACCTTGCACGAATATTAAACATTTAAAATTATCCGATGATAATTCCTCAAGTTTGAAATCGTCGCAATGCTTATTCACTATACTTGCATACGTAGTGTAGTCGTCTTCCTCTCTTCTAGTAACATTCATACACTTATATCTCCTATGAAAAAGAGAAGTTTTTGTCGAAAACAGTTATGTTAGTAAAGTAACTGTTTCTTGGAAGTTCAACTCACTGGTCTTTTTTGGAAGGATAAAATTCACGAACTTTGTATGCTCGGCAGCCCCTAATTTTCTTAGCAAAAATCTAACTTTTTTAGAGTCTGACCATGTACTGCAGTCCGATACAAAAATATCCTCATATCTTCTAAAGAAGTGCTCAAAAGTGACATCGTCTTCTGGATTATATTTGAAATTTTCAATAGCGTTCCACACAGCCGTCTGGGAGAATGCATTATGATTCTCGCTTGCTTTCGATAACTGTGTTGCCTCTAAAAATTTCCTCTGTTCCTCCTGTGTTTTTACCAAAAGTTCTTCGAAGTGTCTCTGCTGTTGTAGCAGTCTTTCTTGGAATTTTTCTTCCAGTGTGGTCGCAAGCTCTTTTTGTTCAGCATTCATTTTTATTTGGGCTTTTTGCTGGTCCAAAAGCTCTTTTAAATTGCTCCTCACTTTCAATTCGTTTTCTTTCTAGTTCTAATTGTTGTTGCATTTGTTGTCTTTGTAATGCGACATTTTGTTCGGTTTGGAATTTAACTAATTGAAGAAGAGAATCTTTAAATTCAGTATCCATCATCACTACCTCTTTTACACTTGTACAAATCTGTTCAACGTGCTTAATTAGTTGTTCAACTAATACAGTTTTAGTTCCAGTTCTTTTATTCGAAAACAGAAATTAATAAAAAGTCTTTTTTTCTCTTTCTTTTCTGCACGTAAAAACAAAGTCCGACCAATAGCTTTTTTTTTTTTTTCTTTTTCTTTTCTGCACGTAAAAACAACGTCCGACCAATAGCTTTTTTTTTTTTCACACAAAAAAAAAAAAAGCACAGCTTTTTATTTCTTTATTTCCACGCAGCAAAGATAAAGTTCGTCGCTATAAGCATAATAAGACTAGTTTTATCGGAATCTTTTTTTTCTTTCTTTTTTACCCCCCCCCCTTTTTTTTTTTTTTTTAAATTCTGACTTGCTTATTTAACGTCTTTTGTTTAGAAGCACAAATGACTTACGCGAATATTTTTTTCTTGTCTGCCTTTCTTTCCCTTGGCCAATTTGGTAGACCGTTTTAATAAATAGTCAAGCGAATTTTGCTCTAATAAATAGTCAAGCGAATTTTGCTCAAACAATTATCTTAACGAGTCAGTGAACTTAAAAAATTTAAAGTCTTACCGTGAACAGATTTCTCGAGTCTGGGGAAGGCAGTCAACTTTTTTTTTCTTTTGAACACTTAAGGTGTCAGTATATTCAATTAACTTAATAATTGAGAATATTTTTCGCGTTCTCTAGCTGTCGATTTTTTTTTGGTAGCAAGTTTTGAATTTTGTAGTAATTACTTTGTTGTTAATCCTGAATCCAAAAATCTGTTTGCAATGACGAAGATGTTTTCCGTGAAGATCTTGTATATTAATCACTTTGGGTGATTTTTTGCAGTGACTTCATTTCGATTTCTCGTCGCCAATCTGTTGTGATGTTAGTCCCAACAGTAAAAAGAAGTCAAGTCGAGATAGGGTAAAATAAGACAAGTGTATTTACAATCATGGTACATGTACGACTAGCTTGTCGTTAACGGGAACAGTAGTACCTTTCCACTCGGTGTCTCACTATTTATAGTGAGAACCGGTGCATGTTCTACTGTAGGGGCCGGTACAACTAAGGAACGTAAGTAATTTCTGGGGTCCGACGCAATGTTCTTCCAATTGACAGTCTTCAGTCTAAACACTCTCCCAACAGTATCACGCTCGTCTCAACAACAAAATGCTACTGCAGGTGTTCGTTTATGGTCTGGGAGGGCAGGACCTTAAATATACATCAATCCTCACCATACCCGGCTCCTCACTCTGAATTGTCCGTGCAGCACGTGCGACACTCGTCAGCACTGTAAGTACGCGTCAATCCTCGCGGCGCGACTGTTTACATCCAGGTTATTCTGCACTTCTCGCCCACAACTCTTTTGCATTCTGAACGAAGCGGGTTCGACTCTAGGCCAGTCCTACACGCCAGGCAAAGCCTAGCCCGCTTCCTTCGAGAATACGGCAAGTCTTCACGCCTGCCACTCTCTCCGTCACATCGTGTTACACGAGGTAGGTCTCTTCTCTCACTTAGTTTCCTGCGGCTAACGGTGGTTCATTTCTTGCAGGAAGAAAAGAAATATAAAACAATTTGACCGAATTAAACTTAACATTTCTTGTTGGAATGTAAGAACTTTGTTAGACCGTAATTCTTCAGATCGCCCGGAAAGAAGAACAGCACTTGTGACAAAGGAACTTAAGAGATTACAGATTGATATTGCCGCTCTATTGGAAACCCGATTGTCAGATGAGGATCAGTTGATAGAACTATCAACGGGTTATAAACTCTTTTGGGTTGGTAAGCTAAAGGGCGAACGGCGCGAGGGTGGTGTTGGTTTTGCCGTGAATACAAGACTGGCAAAGTATTTGGAGCTTCCTTCTAGCATCAGTGATCGTATGAAACTGCGTATCCAGCTGCAGCATGGACGATACGTGACCTTATTTTCTATATATGCCCCGACCCTTCAAGCCAATGAGGAGACTGTCATGACTTTTTATGAAGACCTTCGCACTGCTATTCTCTACACCAAAGTTGATTATACTCGGGGATGTTAATGCACGCGTTGACAGGAATTTTGAGATATGGAATGCACTTGGTCATTATGGTATTGGTGTGGTAAATTCGAATGGCCTGAAACTACTTGGGTTCTGTTCTGAGCCCAATTTAATCATTTGTAATACTCTTTTCCGTCAAAAACTTATCCATAAAATTATTTGGACCCACCCAAGATCGAAACATGGCCATATGATTGACTTCATCATAACTCGCCGCCGTGATATTAGTGATGTCTGTAATGTGCGTGTTATGCATAGTGCAGAGTGCGACACAAATCACAGTTTAGTGCGAGGTAAATTTAAACTCCGTGTTCGACAAAAGACTCGCATGCCTGGAGTAAAAACACCAAGGTGCCTAGATTTAAACAAGGTCAAGCAAATGGAAGTGAAAGAAAGACTGATTAAACATCTTGACAGTCTGGAATTTAATGGCACATGGGATAACTTCAGATACCAAGTTTATTCAACTGGTGCAGCCTTTCTTGGTTTCAGAGTCAGGAAACATCAAGACTGATTTGATGACAATGTTGTTGCCATAAGTCAATTACTTGAAAAGAAAAGAACTTATTTTATAAGTACACTTCATAGTAAGTCATCTCTCAGACTGTCTACCCTGGAGAAATATATTGAGTTTAAGCAACTATTACAGCGTGAAATAAGGACGATGATAAATGAGGTGGTCTAATATCTCCTCTGAAATTCAGAAGGCCTTTAATAAAAAGGACCTAAAACTGTTCTATAGCCTCATGCGTACAGTTTTCGGTCCATTAACTTCTTGCATTGCTCCTCTAAGGTCAAAGGACAACATCACCTCGATTGAAGAACCCGAAAAAATCCTTCAACGATGGCAATAAAACTTCACGGATTTATTTAATAACCCTTCAGTAGTCAGTACTGATGTTCTGCAGAGTCTTCCTCAACAGGAGACCAAATATGAGATGGACCATTTACCAACTTTTACAGAATTTGAAATGGCTATCAAACAAATTAATTCTGGTAGGGCACCAGGTTTGGGTGAACTTCCAGTGGAACTGTTGAAGGTAAAATGTTTTAATGTCAAACTTGCTCTGTTTGATCTCTTAACTCAATGTTGGAACGGTTCTCCTCTACCAAATGAATGGATTGATGGTGCTTTGGTGTGTTTATATAAGGGCAAAGGAGATAAAGGTAGTTGCGATAACTATCGTGGAATCACACTTCTGGGTGCTGTTAGCAAGGTTCTCTCAAGAATCTTGTTGAATCGATTGCTTTTTTACATTTGCCCAGTCGTCATTCCTGAACCACAAAGTGGTTTTAGGTCTGGCAGATGAACAAACGACTTGGTTTTTTCGGCTAGGCAAGTACAAGAGAAGTGTATTGAGCAACAGGTCCCCCTGTATCAGGTTTTTGTCGATTTGACGAAAGCTTTTGATACATTCAACAGGGATACACTTTGGACAATGTTGGGTAAAGTTGGGTGCCCACCGGTATTTGTGAGTGTACTCAAGCGGTTTGCACAATGGTATGAAAGCTAGAATTGTCATGAGTGGTAGATTGTCGGATGAAATACCAATAGATAACGGGTTTAAGCAGGGAGATGTCTTGGCCCCAACACTATTCTCAATATTATTTTCTGTAATATTATCTCATGCATTCCAACATTGTGAGAAAGGCGTCCTCTTGGAATTTAGAACCACAGGAAGAGTTTTTGACTTGAGAAGATTTAACTTCAAATCAAAGACATCCTATACACTTATGCCGATGATGTTGACTTTCTGGCTCACACTGAGGAGGATATTCAAGATATTGTGAACCTTTTTGCTGCCTCTTGTTCTGATTTGGATAAAAAATAAGCTTGACAAAGACAATGGTAATGTTCACCCTCGTAAAAGGTGAACCATATATCAAACCAACAATAACCATTCATGGTACTTGTCTGGATGTTGTTGAGTCTTTTACATACTTGGGAAGTACACTAACTTGTGATGGATCTTTTGATGCTGAGATTCACCGGCGCATCCAGAAGGCATCTATGGCCTATGGAACGCTCGAAAAACGGTTATGGTCTAGTACCAGCATTACCCATAAAACAAAATTGGATGTTTATAGGTCCTGCGTGTTGAGTGTTTTATTGTACTCCTCGGAAATATGGACATTGTTTAGAAGACATTTGAAAATTCTTGAACACTTTCATCAGAAATGTTTGAGATGCATTCTAAACATCAAGTGGAATTCCAACACACCTAACACAGAAGTCCTTGCAAGGGCAGGATGCTCAAGCATTGAAACTCTTATCATAACGGCTCAAATGCGTTGGGCAGGTCATGTTGTGCGTATGAGTGATGCTAGATTGCCAAAGCAACTCTTTTACAGTCGGCTGCGTGGTGGCAAAAAGCCACAGCATAAGCCTAGGAAGAGGTATAAGGATTGCTTAAAAAACAACGTTGTAAAAATAAAAATAAATCCTGTCAACTGGGATAAGCTGGCACTGGAGAGAACTGACTGGAGAGTTCATGTGGATGATGGTTGTACCAGTTTTGAGAGTGAAAGAATCGTGCATGAAATTCTAAAGCGTCAACTTCGAAAGGGTTACACCTGTCATATTGGAGAGAACATGGAGGGTTGGAAATGTCAGACATGTGGTCGAATTTTGCTTTCTAAGGCTGGATATGCCAATCATAAGAAATCTCACCAGGGTCAATCCATGCAAATTCCAGGAGCAAACAATGTGTCTTGTGCTATCTGTGGCAAGGTTTTAAGTCGGCTTCTGGTCTTAAGAGACATATGGTGGTGAATAAGCATAACATTTTATCATCTGATTCATCATTTTGGCTCGCCCTCTAAGCATGTTTTTTTTTGTTTTCTAACAGGACCATCTGATCCCTTTTTAATTTTTTAAATTTTAAATTTTTATTATTATGTGTCTGAGATTAACATTCCAGATATCGTTTGGTTGTTTATGGGTGCGGGTGTGTAAATTGAAGGATTTTTGTAAATATTTTCAATGATGATGTCTATAGTTTCTTTGACCGGAACGTTGGTAAAAAGATTTTCAACATCAAGTGAGGCTATGATTTTGTTATCTGGTTTTGAAGTATATAGGATTTGGAGTAGAACATGGCTGGATTTCAAACTGTAATTAGTGGGTATATATGGGGAAATGAGTTGATTAATAATCTTAGTTAATTCATATATTGGTGTAGTAACTTGTGAAATAATAGGGCGAAGAGGGTGTTGAGGTTTGTGTATTTTGATTGTACCATAAATGTAGCCGGGTTTATAGTAACCGAGGATTTTGGGAAGTTTTAGGCTGTCTTCATTAGGCATTATTTGCCGTGATGAGTTTTTTTTTTGTTTTTAGTTGATTCATGGGATTTTTATAAATTCTTTTTAAATTTTGTGTGATTGTCTAATATTATTTGCAATTTGGAATTGTAGTCGGTTTTGTTAATCACAACGAAAATATTAGTTTTATCGACTTTTTAAATGTAAATATCAGGGTGGTCGCATAATTATTTAGCGGCCGTTTTTAACTGTTTATTGAGTAATGTGGCGGAGTTGCAGTTCTTATTAAATCTGTTTTTAATAGCTTCGGCCTTTAGAAGGACATTTAATTCCGGGTGTGTGGTAATTTTCCCTTGTGTTTGGATCTTCTGGATGTTCTGAAAGAGTATTTCGATTTCAGTTTTTTTATTCTGGTGATTGTATGAATTGTATAAGTAACAGTTTGGTCCAAGATTAAGAAATTCCTTTTGCTGCGCTGTTAATTAAATGTCGGATAGGTTAATAAATGTTTCCTTATCGTTGGGAAGGTATATTGAGCCCGCAATAGAGAGAATTAAATTTTTTGTGGATTTTTAAATGGTGTTGGAGTTTATTTTCATTGTAGATTTTTCCAGTTGATATGTGAGTTTGTTGTATTGAAATATAAAAGAAACTATAGACATCATCATTGAAAATATTTACAAAAATCCTTCATATCCACCTCTTAAAATTAATCCCAACATCCTTTAAAAAAATTCTCCTCTACTGTACAACTGAAGTCCCATTTTATGACCATCTAGGTAATTTATATGTACAACAAGACGGTATTTCGATGGATTCTGTTTTGGGTCCAACTTTTAGTAATTTCTATATGGCCCACCTTGAAAATAAAATATTTAATATTATAAAAAAGCCCTCTATCTATGTTCGTTATGTTTTTTAACACGGATAACCTTGTATCAGTGCTTTGGGAAATTCTTTCCCTAAAATTCAATTCAAATTATAAGAAATTCTGTCATTACTTTTTTCAAATTCTTTTGTTTTCTTCTTTTCTCAAAAATGTTTCTTCAATAATTTTCTGTAATCTTCTTTTTTTCTCGGATAACCTCTTTCCCTAAATCTTCAGTTTACATCATAAGACGGAGAGAGTTAGTCATTCTTCTTATTTTCAAATTCTTTTGTCTTCAATTTTCTTTCTTTTTTTCTTTTTTCTTAACTCTAGTAAGTAAGAGAGATACTTTCAACGTCTTTTCCGAATCGAAGAAGAGGTAACTTCTGTCAACTGATCTCAGAGTAGCGTCCCTTGGACCAGAACGGTAATTGAGAAAAAGTTGATTTTTTTAACATCATATTTTTTTTCCTTTTTTCCTTACGGCGTTTTTACATTTCTTATTAGAAATATGACATTGAATTTTTCCGGTTATCTTATCATAGCGTTTTTATTTTCCTTATTTGGATATAACTTTGAATTTTTTTCCGGTTATCCTTAACAGTGTTTTTTTACTTTATTTCCTTCTTCCCAAAATAACTTTTTTTTTACTAATTTTGACAATTTAATCTAAATTTACTTTATTGTCAAAAATAATTTTTTTACAATATATATATGTATATATATGCATATCTATATCTATATCTATCTATATATATATATATATATATTTGCATATCTATATGCATATCGTAGATCAACAAATAAAACTATACCTGCATACCATTCACAAAAATAACAACAACCCCAACAACAATAATAACAAAATCAATCTATATTACCGAAATCAAATGCACAAAAACTACAAATCCGACGAACATGTAATAACCAACATCATACTTAGACACATCAAACCCGTCGACCAACAACAGAAAATAAAACTAATTATTTACTACACCAAATTTAAAACATCAAACCTCCTCATTAAAAATAACACAAACTCTCCTAAAAATCCCCTAAACCAAACGAACGTAGTATATAGATTTCATTTGTCCATTCCTGTTGGAAATTGGGTTATCTGCCCACCCGGAAGTCCGGACAATAGGGCCTGAGGATAGAACCCTGAATCAGCAGAACCAATACTGCAGCCACTAGCAGAAGACGTGAATCGGCACGCTAGAGAAAGACGTCAACCCCAACAGGCAGACAACACCGAGACAACAAGATAAGTGCACACAAATCTCTTGTATAACTTTTATATATCCCGCCAGTAGAAATTCTCTGGCAAACACTTAAAGACACTTGCACAAGAATTATACACACTTTAATAACTAACCCTCAAATAAAACTGTTAAATTTATAAACTTTATAATTTGCCTTGTCTCCTTCCTTTACGACTGAGATACTAATTCACCCCAGTATTTCTGTTACTTTGCCAGAGAATTTCTACTGGCGGGATATATAAAAGTAATACAAGAGATTTGTGTGCACTTATCTTGTTGTCTCGGTGTTGTCTGCTTGTTGGAGTTGACGTCTTTTTCTAGCGTGCCGAATCAGGTCTTCTGCTAGTGCCTGCAGTATTGGTTCTGCTGATTCAGGGTTCTATCCTCAGGCCCTATTGTCCGGACTTCCGAGTGGGCAGATAACCCAATTTCCAACAGGAATGGACAAATGAAATCTATATACTACGTTCGTTTGGTTTAGGGGATTTTTAGGAGAGTTTGTTTATTTTAAATGAGGAGGTTTGATGTTTTAAATTTGGTTGTAGTAAATATTAGTTTTATTTCTGTTGTTGGTCGACGGGTTTGATGTGTCTAAGTATGATGGTGGTTATTACATGTTCGTCGGATTTGTAGTTTTTGTGCATTTGATTTCGGTAATATAGATTGATTTTGTTATTATTGTTGTTGGGGTTGTTGTTATTTTTGTGAATGGTATGCAGGTATAGTTTTATTTGTTGATCTACGATATGCATATAGATATGCAAATATATATATATATATATAGATAGATAGATATAGATATAGATATGCATATATAACATATATTATATTGTAAAAAAATTATTTTTGACAATAAAGTAAATTTAGATTAAATTGTCAAAATTAGTAAAAAAAAGTTATTTTGGGAAGAAGGAAATAAAGTAAAAAAACACTGTTAAGGATAACCGGAAAAAATTCAAAGTTATATCCAAATAAGGAAAATAAAAAACGCTATGATAAGATAACCGGAAAAATTCAATGTCATATTTCTTAATAAGAAATGTAAAAACGCCGTAAGGAAAAAGGAAAAAAAATATGATGTTAAAAATCAACTTTCTCAATTACCGTTCTGGTCCAAGGGACGCTACTCTGATCAGTTGACAGAAGTTACCTCTTCTTCGATTCGGAAAAGACGTTGAAAGTATCTCTCTTACTTACTAGAGTTAAGAAAAAAGAAAAAAAAGAAAGAAAATTGAAGACAAAAGAATTTGAAAATAAGAAGAATGACTAACTCTCTCCGTCTATGATGTAAACTGAAGATTTAGGGAAAGAGGTTATCCGAGAAAAAAAAGAAATTACAGAAAATTATTGAAGAAACATTTTGAGAAAAGAGAAAACAAAAGAATGNTGCCTTTTATTAGGAGAAATTTACTGCTTTTTTAGGACATATTTAGAACATAAATGTATTTTTTTCCAACACAAAAATGCTTTATTAGAAAAAAATTACCTTTTTTAGGACTTATTTTGAGAACATAAATTGGCTTTTTTTCCAAAAAAATGCCTTTATTAGAAAAAATTACTTTTTTAAGAACATATTTAGAAATGAATGTTTCTTTTGACAAAAAATGCTTTTATTAGAAGAAAATTACTTTTTTTAGACATTGTTTTAGAACATAAATGCTTTTTTTCCAACAAAAATGCTTTTAATTAGAAGAATGTTACCTTTTAGGACATTATTTTAGAACATAAATGCTTTTTTTCCAAGCAAAAAATGCTTTTATTAGATAGAAAATTACCTTTTTTTAGGACATTATTTTAGACATAAATGTTTTTTTCCAACAAATGCTTTTATTAGAAGAAATTACCTGTTTTTAGGAGCATTATTTTAGACATAGAATGACTTTTTTTCCAACAAAAATGCTTTTATTAGAAGAAAATTACCTTTTTAGGACATTATTTAGAAACATAAAATGCTTTTTTAAAAAAAAATGCCTTTTATTAAAGAAAATTACCTTTTTTAGGACTTATTTTTTAGAACATAAATGCTTTTTTTCCAACAAATTGCTTTTATTAAAGAAATTACCTTTTTTAGGCACTTATTTTAAACATAAATGCTTTTTAGAAAAAAAATGCCTTTATTAGAAGAAAATTACCTTTTTGGACATTATTTAGAACATTAAATGCTTTTTTTCCAACAAAAAATGCTTTTATTACAAGAAAATTACCTTTTCTAGGACATTATTTTAGAACATAATGCTTTTTCCAAAAAAATGGTTTTATTAGAAAGAAATTACCTTTTACAGGACATTATTTTGAACATAATGTTTTTTTTCCAACAAAATCTTTTATTAGAAGAAAATTACCTTTTTTAGGACATTATTTAGAACATAAATGCTTTTTTTCCAGACAAAAAATGCTTTTATTAGAAGAAAATCCTTTTTTAGGACATTATTTTAGAACATAAATGCTTTTTTCCAACAAAAATGCTTTTTATTAGAAGAAAAGTTACCTTTTTAGGACATTATTTTAGATCATAAATAGCTTTTTTTTCCAACAAAAATGCTTTTATTAAAGAAAATTACCTTTTTAGGACATTATTTTAGAACATAAATGCTTTTTTTCCACAAAAATGATTTTATTAGAAGAAAATTACCTTTTTAGGACATTATTTTAGACATAATGCTTTTTTTTCCAACAAAAAATGCTTTTATTAGAAGAAAATTACCTTTTTTAGGACATTATTTTGAAACATAATGCTTTTTTTCCAACAAAAATGCTTTTATTAAAGAAATTCCTTTTTAGGACATTATTTTAGAACATAAATGCTTTTTTCAACAAAAATGCTTTTATTAGAAGAAAATTACTTTTTTAGGACATTATTTTAGAACATAAATGTTTTTTTCCAACAAATATGCTTTTATTAGAAAATTCCTTTTTTAGACATTATTTAAGAAATAAATGCTTTTTTTCAACAAAAATGTTTATTAGAAGAATTACACTTTTTTTAGGACATTATTTTAGAACATAAATGTTTTTTTCAACAAACATGCTTTATTAAAGAAAATTACTTTTTTAGGACATTATTTTAGAACATAATGCTTTTTTTTCCACAAAAATGCTTTTATTAGAAGAAAATTCTTTTTTAGGACATTATTTTAGAACATAAATGCTTTTTTTCGCAACAAAATGCTTTTATTAAAGAAAATTACCTTTTTGAAGACATTATTTTAGAAAATAAATGCTTTTTTTCCAACAAAATCTTTTATAGAAGAAAATTCCCTTTTTTAGGACATTATTTATACGATCATAATGCTTTTTTTCCAACAAAAAATGCTTTTATTAAAGAAAATTATTTTTTAGGACATTATTTTAGAACATAAATGTCTTTTTTTCCAAAAAATGCTTTTATTAAAGAAATTACCTTTTTAGGACATTATTTTAGAACATAAATGCTTTTTTTCCAACAAAAATGCTTTTATTAGAGAAAATTACCTTTTTTAGACATTATTTTAGAACATAAATGCTTTTTTTCCAACAAAATGCTTTTTATTAGAAGAAAATTACCTTTTTGAGACATTATTTTAGAACATAATGCTTTTTTTCCAATCAATCTTTTATTAGAGAAAATTCCCTTTTTTAGGACATGTTTCTTAGAGATCTAAATGCTTTTTTCCAACAAAATGCTTTTATTACAAGAAATTATCCTTTTTTAGGACATTATTTTTAGAACATAAATGCTTTTTTTCCAACAAAAAATGCTTTTTAGAAGAAATTACTTTTTTTTAGAAGCATTAGTTTAGAACATAATGTTTTTTTCCAAACAAAAATGCTTTTATTAGAAGAAATTACTTTTTTTAGGAACATTATTTTAGAACATAATGCTTTTTTCCACAAAAATGCTTTTATTAGAGAGATTACCTTTTTAGGACATTATTTTTAGAACATAAATGCTTTTTTATCGAAAAAAATGCTTTATTAGAAGAAAATTACCTTTTTAGGACATTAGTTATGAACATAAATGCTTTTTCCAACAAATGCTTTTATTAGAAGAAAATTAACCTTTTTAGGACATTTATTTAGAGCATAAATCTTTTTTCCAACAAAATGCTTTTATTAGAAGAAAATTACCTTTTTTAAGACATTATTAGAACATAAATGCTTTTTATGAAAAAATGCCTTTTATTTAGAAGAAAATTACCTTTTTTAGGAATTATTTTAGAACATAAATGCTTTTTTTCCAAACAAATTGCTTTTATTTACAGAAGAATTATTACCTTTTTTAGAATTATTTTAGAACATAAATGCTTTTTTAGAAAAAAAATGCTTTTATTAGAAGAAAATTACTTTTTTAGGACATTAATTTAGAACATAAAATGCTTTTTAGCAACAAAAATGCTTTTATTAAAAGAAAATTAACCTTTTTAGGACAATTATTTTAGAACATAATGCTTTTTCGAAAAAAATGCTTTTATTAAGAAGAAATTACTTTTTTAGGACATTAGTTTAGAACATAAATGTATTTTCCACAAAAAATGCTTTATTAGAAGAAAATTCCTTTTTTGAGGACATTATTTTAGAACATAATGCTTTTTTTCCAACAAAAATGCTTTTAATTAGAAGAAAATTACTTTTTAGGACATTAATTTTAGAACATAAATGCTTTTTTTCCAACGAAATGGCTCTTTATTAAGAGAAATTACCTTTTTTAGGACATTATTTTTAGAACATAAATGCTTTTTTTCCAACAAAATGCTTTTATTAAAAGAATTAACTTTTTTAGGACATTATTTTAGAAATAAATGCTTTTTTTTCCAAACAAATGCTTTTATTAAGAAGAAATTAACCTTTTTTTAGGACATTATTTTTAGAAATAAATTGCTTTTTTCGCAACAATTGCTTTTATTAGAAGAAGAATTACCTTTTTTAGGACATTATTTTAGAATTAAATGCTTTTTTTTCAACAAAAATGCTTTTATTAGAAGAAAATTACCTTTTTTTAGGACATTATTTAAGAACATAAATGCTTTTTTCCAACAAAAATGTCTTTTATTACAACAAAATTCCTTTTTTAGAACTTATTTTAGAACATAAATGTTTTTTTCAACAATAAATGCTTTTATTACGAAGAAAATTACCGTTTTTTAGGACATTATTTAGAACATAATGCTTTTTTCCAGACAAAAAAATGCTTTTATTGTAAAGAAAATTACATTTTTTAGCATTATTTTTGAGAACAATAAATGCTTTTTTTCCAACAAAAATGCTTTATATAGAATGAAAATGTACCTTTTTTAGGACATTATATTTAGATCATAAATGCTTTACGTTTTTTCCAACATAAAGATGCCTTTTATTAAGAATTACCTAGGACAAGAAATAAAATGCGTTTCCACATTTTTTTAGAAATAACTTGACATTATTTTAGAACATAATATGCTTTTTTGTCAAAAAAGTGCCTTTTATTTAGAAGAAAATTACTTTTCTAAGAAAAATAAGATTTTTTCTAAAAGATGCCATGCCCATACACTTACCTGATGTACGCGTGTAAAAAAGAGTTTGTGGAATTTTTGAAATCGCAGTTTAAAAGCTTTTTTTTTCTTTTTTTTTTCCTTCCAAACACACTATTCAAAAAACAAAAAAAAACGCCTGTGTAGTGGTTATGGAAATTAATAAAATAATATTAAATTTGATTGTTCTTAGCAAACCTCCAATGGGTCTAACGTCGACTGAAGTTTTGCAACTTTTAAAATTTTGGTTAACTTGAAATTTTTTAATTTCATTACTTTAAAAACAATGCTAAAAAACTTGAAAAAGACGTCTAAATCGACCTGTTTTTGAACTATGTTTGACGCATGTAAAAGATAGATAGTGGCATAACTAAAAAATAGTTAGTTGTTTTTTTAAACCATAAAGTAAGTGTAAATGTTTTTTTGAGATAGGTGGAAAGACTTATTTTGCTTGTGTAGCTATTTAAATAATAACATGCTGTAGACAGTAAAAACAATAGGTTTTTTAGTGGAAAATGAAAGTTTTGTAGTCTCGAATTCGCGTAGTATTTTAGGTCTATGCGCATGGTAGATAGACCAGCAAAAATCTTTCTTTCCTTTTGTTGGCTGTAGGATACCGGTCGAAATTTTTATTGGGTTCCAAATGGAGCATTTTGGGCGGTAAAACTTATCAACCCCGCATTCTTGGTTAAAGTACTAAGACATAGTCCTTTCAAATCCAAACCTTATGGTGCTAACAGGTAAAACTTTTCCATTCTTTCTTAAGGCTGTATTTGTCTGTACGTTAAAAGCGTGCTATTCTTCTTGTTATAAATTTGTCTAAAATGTAAATTTCTTTCTTACCGTAGTTACATACTGTCCTGTGCATTTTAAGAACTTATAGTTAAATAACCGCAAAACCCCTTTTGTATGCTCTTTATTTTGTAAAGTATATGCTTAAAATGTTTTATATTTGTAATTTGTAATTTTAAGAGGCGTAAACCTTTCTGTTAATTTTCCAAATAACCCTTTTGTGTGAATTTGCTTTGTTTAATTGTTTTGTAATTTGTTGTCTTTTTGTATACTTTGTGACTTATACGAAGTCTTTCGTTTAATTGTAGTTTTCACGGCTGCACTGTAATTGAAATAAAGATTCATAGAAATACTTTGTGGTCTGTATTTCTTGTGCACAATTATGCCAACTGGATGAAAACTTTTCAAGCTAAGGATAGCCATAATCCAAACAGGGGTGGAATTGACATGTAGTGTGAAATCCGTAACCCTGCTGTTTGATGTTATGCTGACGCAAAAGCCGCTTTCCTTAAACTTTCAGTTGGTTTGCACGTGTACATAAAGGCGTACAGACTACACAGTATTTCTAATAGTTCTTTATTTACATCAGTAATAAGCCGTGAAAACTGCGAATTAAACGAAAGACTTAGTATAAGTCACAAAATATACAAAAATTTGTAAAAGTTTATAACAAACAATAAACAAAACAAATTTTTACATAAACAAAAGGTAATAAATAAAGTTAACAGGAAAGGTCGTACGCCTCGTAATTTTACCCAAATTCTAAACATAAAACATTTAAAACATAACTATGACTTACAAATAAATGGAGCATATCAAAAGAGTTTGGGGTATTTAACTTAAATGCTCAAAAGGCACAACCACAGTGGTGTTAACTAGGGTAAAGGAATAATTTACCATATAAGACAATTTTATAACTTTAACAGGGAAAATAACATGTTTTAAAACTTACGAGCAATCAGTTTCAAAAAAGATGGAAAACAATTTACCTTTGGTTGCACGATAGGGGTTTGGATTTGAACGGGACTAAGTCTTATTAATTTTATACTAAGAATGCGGTGACCAATTTTTAACCAGCCCAAAATGCTCTAACAATTTGAGAGCCCAAGAAGTGTGACTGCACTATACAGCCACCTCAAGGGAAAGGACGATTCTTGCTGGAATATCTTAACCTGACCTATCTACCAAAAATTACTAACGGCCAAATCCAAACACCCTGGAAAACTCATTTTTTTCACTCAACTTTTTTGCTTTTTACTGCCTAACAGCAGGGATTCTCTTTAAATAGCTTACACAATGCAAATAAGTATTCCACAAATCTCAAAAATGTATTTACAATCACTGTTTAGGTTTTTTTTAAACCTAACGAACTATTTTGCCTCTAAGGGAACTTTCAAGGGTGACCAGGTCACTGGTACTCACAGGGGGTAAAGGGGAAAGGTATGGGCGAAGAACAGACCTGTTAACTATGTACAAAAAATACTACTAACTACTGTTACTGTTTAAACGGCAGCCACATGTAGAACGCCTTTAAAACAATGAAATTAATATGCCAACTGTTCTTCTAGCAAGTGTGCCATGTCTGTACACCTTATGCTGATAGTTGGTACGGTGGTTCCACGTTTGGGGAAATTTTCCAAATCGCGCAAGTTTGAGAGCTTTTCTTTTTTAAACTTCCAACGCGCTATTAAAAAACAATAAAGAAGCTTTTTGTTGGAAAAAACTATTATGTTCTAAAATAAATGTTCCTAAAAACAGGTAATTTTCTTCTAATAAAAGCATTTGTTTGAAAAAAAACATTTTATGTTCTAAACTAATGTCCTAAAAAAGGTAATTTTCTTGTAATAAAAGCATTTTTGTTGGAAAAAAAAGCATTTATGTTCTAAAATAATGTCCTAAAAAAAGGTAATTTTCTTCTAATAAAAGCATTTTTGTTGGAAAAAAAGCATTTATGTTCTAAAATAATGTCCTTAAAAAAGGTAATTTTCTTCTAATAAAAGGCATTTTTTTTCTAAAAAAGCATTTATGTTCTAAAATAATGTCCTAAAAAAAAGGTAATTTTCTTCTAATAAAAGGCATTTTTGTTGGAAAAAAAGCATTTATGTTCGAAAATAATGTCCTAAAAAAGGTAATTTTCTTCTAATAAAAGCATTTTTGTTGGAAAAAAAAGCATTTATGTTCTAAAATAATGTCCTAAAAAAGGTAATTTTCTTCTAATAAAAGCATTTTCGTTGGAAAAAAAAGCATTTATGTTCTAAAATAATGTCCTAAAAAGGTAATTTTCTTCTAATAAAAGCATTTTTTGTTGGAAAAAAATATTTATGTTCTAAATAATGTCCTAAACAGGTAATTTTCTTCTAATAAAAGCATTTTTGTTGGAAAAAAACATTTATGTTCTAAACTAATGTCCTAAAAAAGGTAATTTTCTTCTAATAAAAGCATTTTTGTTGAAAAAAAGCATTTATGTCTTAAAATAATGTCTAAAAGGTAATTTCTTCTAATAAAAGGCATTTTTTTTCTAAAAAAGCATTTATGTTCTAAAATAATGTCCTAAAAAAGGTAATTTCTTGTAATAAAAGGCATTTTTTTCTAAAAAAGCATTTATGTCTAAAATAATGTCCTAAAAAAAGGGAATTTTCTTGTAATAAAAGCAATTTGTTGGAAAAAAGCATTTATGTTCTAAAATAATGTCCTAAAACGGTAATTTTCTTCTTAAAATTAAAAGCTTCTAATAAAAGCATTTTTGTTGGAAAAAAAGCATTTATGTTCTAAAATAATGTCCTAAAAAAGTTAATTTCTTCTAATAAAAGCATTTTTGTTGGAAAAAAAAGCATTTATGTTCTAAATAATGTCCTAAAAGGTAATTTTCTTTCTAATAAAAGGCATTTTTATTGGAAAAAAAGCATTTATGTTCTAAAATAATGTCCTAAAAAAGGTAATTTCTTCTAATAAAAGCATTTTTGTTGGAAAAAAAGCATTTATGTTCTAAATAATGTCCTAAAAAGTAATTTTCTTCAATAAAAGCATTTTTTTTCTAAAAAAGCATTCATGTTCTCAAATAATGTCCTAAAAAGGTAATTTTTCTTGTAATAAAAGCATTTTTTGTTGGAAAAAAACATTTATGTTCTAAAATAATGTCCTAAAAAGGTAATTTTCTTGTAATAAAAGCATTTTTTTGTTGGAAAAAAGCCATTTATGTGCTAAAATAATGTCCTAAAAAAGATAATTTTCTTCTAATAAAAGGCATTTTTTTCTAAAAAAGCATTTATATTCTAAATAATGTCTTAAACAGGTAATTTTCTCCTAATAAAAGAATTTTGGTTGGAAAAAAAGCATTTATATTCTAAACTAATGTCCTAAAAAGGTAATTTTTCTTGTAATAAAAGCAATTTGTTGGAAAAAAGCATTTATGTTCTATAATAATGTCCTAAAAAAGGTATTTCTTCTAATAAAAAGCATTTTTGTTGGAAAAAAAGCATTTATGTTCTAAAATAATGTCCTAAAAAAAGGTAATTTTCTTCTAATAAAAGGCATTTTTATTGAAAAAGCATTTATGTAATGTAATTTTCTTCTAATAAAAGCATTTTTGTTGGAAAAAAAGCATTTATGTTCTAAAATAATGTCCTAAAAAAGGTTATTTTCTTCTAATAAAATGCATTTTTATTGGAAAAATAGTATTTATGTTCTAAAATAATGTCCTAAAAAATGGAATTTTCTTCTAATAAAAGGCATTTTTTTTCTAAAAAGCATTTATGTTCTGAAATAATGTCCTAAAACAGGTAATTTTCTTCTAATAAAAGCATTTTTGTTGGAAAAAAAGCATTTATATTCTAAACTAATGTCCTAAAAAAGGTAATTTTCTTCTAATAAAAGCAATTTGTTGGAAAAAAGCATTTATGTTCTAAAATAATGTTCTAAAAAAGGTAATTTTCTTCTAATAAAAGCATTTTTGTTGGAAAAAAAGCATTTATGTTCTAAAATAATGTCCTAAAAAAGGTAATTTTCTTCTAATAAAAGCATTTTTGTTGGAAAAAAACTATTTATGTTCTAAAATAATGTCCTAAAACAGGTAATTTTCTTCTAATAAAAGCATTTGTTGGAAAAAACATTTATGTTCTAAACTAATGTCCTAAAAAAGGTAATTTTCTTCTAATAAAAGCATTTTTGTTGGAAAAAAAGCATTTATGTTCGAAAATAATGTCCTAAAAAGGTAATTTTCTTCTAATAAAAGGCATTTTTTTTCTAAAAAAGCATTTATGTTCTAAAATAATGTCCTAAAAAACGTAATTTTCTTCTAATAAAAGGCATTTTTGTTGGAAAAAAAGCATTTATGTTCGAAAATAATGTCCTAAAAAGGTAATCCTCTTCTAATAAAAGCATTTTTGTTGGAAAAAAGCATTTATGATCTAAACTAATGTCCTAAAAAAGATAATTTTCTTCTAACAAAAGCATTTTTGTTGGAAAAAAACATTTATGTTCTAAACTAATGTTCTAAAAAAGGTAATTTTCTTCTAATAAAAGCATTTTTGTTGGAAAAAAAGCATTTATGTTCTAAAATAATGTCCTAAAAAAGGTAATTTTCTTCTAATAAAAGCATTTTTGTTGGAAAAAAAGCATTTATGTTCTAAAATAATGTCCAAAAAAGGTAATTTTCTTCTAATAAAAGCATTTTTGTTGGAAAAAAAGCATTTATGTTCGAAAATAATGTCCTAAAAAGGTAATTTTCTTCTAATAAAAGGCATTTTTTTTCTAAAAAAGCATTTATGTTCTAAAATAATGTCCTAAAAAACGTAATTTTCTTCTAATAAAAGGCATTTTTGTTGGAAAAAAAGCATTTATGTTCGAAAATAATGTCCTAAAAAAGGTAATTTTCTTCTAATAAAAGCATTTTTGTTGGAAAAAAGCATTTATGTTCTAAAATAATGTCCTAAAAAAGGTAATTTTCTTCTAATAAAAGCATTTTTGTGTGAAAAAAAAGCATTTATGTTCTAAAATAATGTCCTAAAAAGGTAATTTTCTTCTAATAAAAGCATTTTTGTTGGAAAAAAACTATTTATGTTCTAAAATAATGTCCTAAAACAGGTAATTTTCTTCTAATAAAAGCATTTGTTGGAAAAAACATTTATGTTCTAAACTAATGTCCTAAAAAAGGTAATTTTCTTCTAATAAAAGCATTTTTGTTGGAAAAAAAGCATTTATGTTCTAAAATAATGTCCTAAAAAGGTAATTTTCTTCTAATAAAAGGCATTTTTTTCTAAAAAAGCATTTATGTTCTAAAATAATGTCCTAAAAAAGGTAATTTTCTTCTAATAAAAGGCATTTTTGTTGGAAAAAAAGCATTTATGTTCTAAAATAATGTCCTAAAAAAGGTAATTTCTTCTAATAAAAGCATTTTTGTTGGAAAAAAAGCATTTATGTTCTAAAATAATGTCCTAAAAAAGGTAATTTTCTTCTAATAAAAGCATTTTTGTTGGAAAAAAAGCATTTATGTTCTAAAATAATGTCCTAAAAAGGTAATTTTCTTCTAATAAAAGCATTTTTGTTGGAAAAAAAGCTTTTCTGTTCTAAAATAATGTCCTAAAAAAGGTAACTTTCTTCTAATAAAAGCATTTTTGTTGGAAAAAAAGCATTTATGTTCCAAAATAATGTCCTAAAAAAGTAATTTTCTTCTAATGAAAGGCATTTTTTTTCTATAAAAGCATTTATGTTCTAAAATAATGTCCTAAAAAAGGTAATTTTCTTCTAATAAAAGTTTTTTTTGTCGGAAAAAAAGCATTTATGTTCAAAAATAATGTCCTAAAAAAGGTAATTTTCTTCTAATAAAAGCATTTTTGTTGGAAAAAAAGCATTTATGTTCTAAAATAATGTCCTAAAAAAGGTAATTTTCTTGTATTAAAAGGCATTTTTGTTGGAAAAAAAGCTTTTCTGTTCTAAAATAATGTCCTAAAAAGGTAATTTTCTTCTAATAAAAGCATTTTTGTTGGAAAAAAAGCTTTTCTGTTCTAAAATAATGTCCTAAAAAAGGTAATTTTCTTCTAATAAAAGCATTTTTGTTGGAAAAAAAGCTTTTATGTTCTAAAATAATGTCCTAAAAAAGGTAATTTTCTTCTAATAAAAGTATTTTTGTTGGAAAAAAAGCATTTATGTTCTAAAATAATGTCCTAAAAAGGTAATTTTCTTCTAATAAAAGCATTTTTGTTTGAAAAAAAGCTTTTCTGTTCTAAAATAATGTCCTAAAAAAGGTAACTTTCTTCTAATAAAAGCATTTTTGTTGGAAAAAAAGCATTTATGTTCTAAAATAATGTCCTAAAAAAGGTAATTTTCTTCTAATAAAAGGCATTTTTTTTCTAAAAAAAGCATTTATGTTCTAAAATAATGTCCTAAAATAGGTAATTTTCTTCTAATAAAAGGCATTTTTGTTGGAAAAAAAGCATTTATGTTCTAAAATAATGTCCTAAAAAAGGTAATTTTCTTCTAATAAAAGCATTTTTGTTGGAAAAAAAGCATTCATGTTCTAACATTATGTCCTAAAAAAGTAATTTTCTTGTAATAAAAGACATTTTTGTTCTAAAGAAGACATTTTGTTCTAAAATAATGCCCTAAAAAGGTAATTTTCATTCAATAAAAGGCATTTTTTTTCTAAAAAATGCATTTATGTTCTAAAATAATGTCCTAAAAAAGGTAATTTTCTTCTAATAAAAGGCATTTTTGTTGGAAAAAAAGCATTTATGTTCGAAAATAATGTCCTAAAAAAGGTAATTTTCTTGTAATAAAAGGCATTTTTGTTGGAAAAAAAGCATTCATGTTCTAAAATTATGTCCTAAAAAAGTAATTTTCTTGTAATAAAAGACATTTGTGTTCTAAAGAAGACATTTTGTTCTAAAATAATGCCCTAAAAAGGTAATTTTCATTTAATAAAAGGCATTTTTTTTCTAAAAAATGCATTTATGTTCTAAAATAATGTCCTAAAAAAGGTAATTTTCTTCTAATAAAAGGCATTTTTGTTGGAAAAAAAGCATTTATGTTCTAAAATGATGTCCTAAAAAAGGTAATTTTCTTCTAATAAAAGCATTTTTGTTGGAAAAAAAGCATTTATGTTCTAAAATAATGTCCTAAAAAGGTAATTTTCTTCTAATAAAAGCATTTTTGTTTGAAAAGAAGCTTTTCTGTTCTAAAATAATGTCCTAAAAAAGGTAACTTTCTTCTAATAAAAGCATTTTTGTTGGAAAAAAAGCATTTATGTTCTAAAATAATGTCCTAAAAAAGGTAATTTTCTTCTAATAAAAGCATTTTTGTTCGAAAAAAAAGCATTCATGTTCAAAAATAATGTCCTAAAAAAGGCAATTTTCTTGTAATAAAAGGCATTTTTGTTGGAAAAAAAGCATTCATGTTCTAAAATTATGTCCTAAAAAAGTAATTTTCTTGTAATAAAAGACATTTTTGTTCTAAAGAAGACATTTTGTTCTAAAATAATGCCCTAAAAAGGTAATTTTCATTTAATAAAAGGCATTTTTTTTCTAAAAAATGTATTTATGTTATAAAATCATGTCCTATAAATGTAATCTTCATGTAATCAAAGGCATTTTAGTTCTAAAAACGCCATTATGTACTAAAAAAAGTAATTTTCTTCTAATAAAAAAAATATTTTATTCTAAAAAGCTATTATGTAAAAAATAATTTTCTTCAAATAAAAGGCCTTTTTGTTCTAAGAAAAAGCCATTATCTTCTAAAATCATGTAGTAAAAAATTAATTTTTTGTGATAAAAGGCATTTTTATTCTAAAAAACGCCATTGTGCTCTAAAATCATCTCCTAAAGAAGTAATTTTCTTCTAATAAAAGGCATCTTTTTTCTAAAAATGCTATTATGTTCTAAAATCATTTACTAAAAAAGTAATTTTCTTCTAATAAAAGGCATTTTTGTTCTCAAAATTATTTATGTTATAAAATCATGTCCTAAAAAAGAAATTTTCTTGTAATAAAAGGCATTTTTATTCTAAAAAAGGCATTATGTTCTAAAATCATGTCCTCTAAAAATAATTTCCTTGTAATAAAAAAATGTTATTCTATAAAAGCCAATATGTTCTAAATTCATGTCCTAAAAAAGTAATTATCTTCTAACAAAAGGCATTTTTGTTCTAAAAAAAGGCAATTATGTTTTATAATCATGTCCTAAAAAAGTAATTATCTTCTAATAAATGGCATTTTTGTTCTAAAAAAGGCATTATATTCAAAAATCATGTAGCAGAAAGGTAATTTTCTTGTAATAAAAGGCATTTTTATTCTAAAAAAGACATTATGTCCAAAAATCATGTACTAAAATGTAATTTTCTAGTAATAAAAGGCAGTTTTGTTCTAAAAAAAAAGCAATTATATTCTAAAATCATGTCCTAAAAAGTAACTTTCTTTTAATAAAAGGCATTTTTGGTAAAAAAAAGACATTATGTTCTAAAATCATATCCTAAAAAAGTAATTTTATTAATTGTAATAATGGCTTTTAGAATATAATGGCTTTTTTAGAACATAAATGTTTTTTATTAGAAAATTACTTCTTAGGACATGATTTTATAACATAGAGGCTTGTTCAGAAAAAAAAATTTTATTACAAGAAAATTACTTTTTCAGGACATTATTTTAGAACATAATGATTTTCAGAACAAAAATGCCTTTTATTAGAAGAAAATTACATTTGGAGGACATGATTTTATAACATAATGAGTTTTTTAGAAAACGTTTGGGTGCGTTGTCTTTTCACACTCATCGCACGGCTTGTTACGTGGTGTTTTTGGTGTATCTTCACCCTGAGACCGCTTCCGCTCTGATCTCAATGAGTCAAATGTCGACAGTGGATCCAGGTTACTTTGCAAATGGGGAGTCGATGTGTCTGTTGGTGTCTAAACTGGCCACCGTTGTAAGGGTATTGGCCTCAGCTACTCTTATATTCCTTGTTCACGAGTCCATCGACGAGTTGATCAGCTACTATGTCTTCTGAGCAGTTTGTAAAATGTTGGTAACTCACGTTTAGGCATTGGGTGGTGAACACGCAGAATCGCGCCTGAGACCATAGTCTCGCTAAAAATTGTGCCAGACCCTCCCCTTCGTGCTGTCTTGTGTTGTGGAATTTATGTCTGTGTACTTCTTGATGTACGCCTTTCACTTCTGTCAGCCGTATGTGTCATAAGAGTTGGTCTTCCGTGGTTGTGTTGAGTGCTTCGGACCCTATTAGGTCGAAATGTAGTCGGTTTACTTCGCTCGAACAAGCCGTCCTCAACTCGTTACGAATCTCAGCTGGGTCTGTTAGGCCACACATGTGTTTGTATTTCCAAGAGTCGTTGAATAGTGCCCAGTCATCCTCGGTGTAACCGTATTCGATAACGGGACTACCAGGTTTTTTCGTGTGCGACCGGGTTGGCATTTGTCTACCAGTTTGAAGCTCGTTATTTTCTAGTTGCAGTTCAATTAACTGCTATACAAGTTGCTGGTATTTTTCATTACTGCTTTGTCCTGAAGCCATTTGATCTAACTTCAAATCAGTGGTGCGTAAAGATTCAAAAATCTGGTAGGTATCCTTTCAATCCTGCCCACAGCGCCATATATTGTTGGCCATAAAGAGACCACCACGCACGAGTTGCTGGTGTGTTGCCACCGGTGTCCCTCTAAACGGACGTCCTCTATCTCTACATGCCACCCCCCCTTTATGACCACAATGCCCATGTTTTGTAGTCACTTGTCAGGATGACTCCGAGTAATCATGTGTCCTCTAAACGGACGTCCTCTATCTCTACATGCCTCCCCTTTATGACCACAATGCCCATGTTTTGTAGTCACTTGTCAGGATGACTCCGAGTAATCATGTGTCCCTCTAAACGGACGTCTTCTATCTCTACATGCCTCCCCCTTTATGACAATGCCCATGTTTTGTAGTCACTTGTCAGGATGACTCCGATTAATCATGTGTCCCTCTAAACGGACGTCTTCTATCTCTACATGCCTCCCCCTTTATGACCACAATGCCCATGTTTTGTAGTCACTTGTCAGGATGACTCCGATTAATCATGTGTCCCTCTAAACGGACGTCTTCTATCTCTACATGCCTCCCCTTTATGACCACAATGCCCATGTTTTGTAGTCACTTGTCAGGATGACTCCGATTAATCATGTGTCCCTCTAAACGGACGTCCTCTATCTCTACATGCCTCCCCCTTTATGACCACAATGCCCATGTTTTGTAGTCACTTGTCAGGATGACTCCGAGTAATCATGTGTCCCTCTAAACGGACGTCTTCTATCTCTACATGCCTCCCCCTTTATGACCACAATGCCCATGTTTTGTAGTCACTTGTCAGGATGACTCCGAGTAATCATGTCTCCCTCTAAACGGACGTTCTATATCTCTACATGCCTCCCCCTTTATGACCACAATGCCCATGTTTTGTAGTCACTTGTCAGGATGACTCGTATTAATCATGTGTCCCTCTAAACGGACGTCTTCTATCTCTACATGCCCCCCTTTATGACCACAATGCCCATGTTTTGTAGTCACTTGTCAGGATGACTCCGATTAATCATGTGTCCCTCTAAACGGACGTCTTCTATCTCTACATGCCTCCCCCTTTATGACCACAATGCCCATGTTTTGTAGTCACTTGTCAGGATGACTCCGAGTACTCATGTGTCCCTCTAAACGGACGTCCTATATCTCTACATGCCTCCCCCTTTATGACCACAATGCCCATGTTTTGTAGTCACTTGTCAGGATGACTCCGATTAATCATGTGTCCCTCTAAACGGACGTCTTCTATCTCTACATGCCTCCCCCTTTATGACCACAATGCCCATGTTTTGTAGTCACTTGTCAGGATGACTCCGAGTAATCATGTGTCCCTCTAAACGGACGTCCTATATCTCTACATGCCTCCCCCTTTATGACCACAATGCCCATGTTTTGTAGTCACTTGTCAGGATTACTCCGATTAATCATGTGTCCCTCTAAACGGACGTCTTCTATCTCTACATGCCTCCCCCTTTATGACCACAATGCCCATGTTTTGTAGTCACTTGTCAGGATGACTCCGATTAATCATGTGTCCCTCTAAACGGACGTCTTCTATCTCTACATGCCTCCCCCTTTATGACCACAATGCCCATGTTTTGTAGTCACTTGTCAGGATGACTCCGATTAATCATGTGTCCCTCTAAACGGACGTCTTCTATCTCTACATGCCTCCCCTTTATGACCACAATGCCCATGTTTTGTAGTCACTTGTCAGGATGACTCCGATTAATCATGTGTCCCTCTAAACGGACGTCCTCTATCTCTACATGCCTCCCCCTTTATGACCACAATGCCCATGTTTTGTAGTCACTTGTCAGGATGACTCCGATTAATCATGTGTCCCTCTAAACGGACGTCCTATATCTCTACATGCCTCCCCTTTATGACCACAATGCCCATGTTTTGTAGTCACTTGTCAGGATGACTCCGATTAATCATGTGTCCTCTAAACGGACGTCTTCTATCTCTACATGCCTCCCCCTTTATGACCACAATGCCCATGTTTTGTAGTCACTTGTCAGGATGACTCGTATTAATCATGTGTCCCTCTAAACGGACGTCTTCTATCTCTACATGCCTCCCCCTTTATGACCACAATGCCCATGTTTTGTAGTCACTTGTCAGGATGACTCCGATTAATCATGTGTCCCTCTAAACGGACGTCTTCTATCTCTACATGCCTCCCCCTTTATGACCACAATGCCCATGTTTTGTAGTCACTTGTCAGGATGACTCCGATTAATCATGTGTCCCTCTAAACGGACGTCCTCTATCTCTACATGCCTCCCCCTTTATGACCACAATGCCCATGTTTTGTAGTCACTTGTCAGGATGACTCCGATTAATCATGTGTCCCTCTAAACGGACGTCTTCTATCTCTACATGCCTCCCCCTTTATGACCACAATGCCCATGTTTTGTAGTCACTTGTCAGGATGACTCCGAGTAATCATGTGTCCCTCTAAACGGACGTCTTCTATCTCTACATGCCTCCCCTTTATGACCACAATGCCCATGTTTTGTAGTCACTTGTCAGGATGACTCCGATTAATCATGTGTCCCTCTAAACGGACGTCTCTATCTCTACATGCCTCCCCCTTTATGACCACAATGCCATGTTTTGTAGTCACTTGTCAGGATGACTCCGATTAATCATGTGTCCCTCTAAACGGACGTCTTCTATCTCTACATGCCTCCCCCTTTATGACCACAATGCCCATGTTTTGTAGTCACTTGTCAGGATGACTCCGATTAATCATGTGTCCCTCTAAACGGACGTCTCTATCTCTACATGCCTCCCCCTTTATGACCACAATGCCCATGTTTTGTAGTCACTTGTCAGGATGACTCCGATTAATCATGTGTCCCTCTAAACGGACGTCTTCTATCTCTACATGCCTCCCCTTTATGACCACAATGCCCATGTTTTGTAGTCACTTGTCAGGATTACTCCGATTAATCATGTGTCCTCTAAACGGACGTCTTCTATCTCTACATGCCTCCCCTTTATGACCACAATGCCCATGTTTTGTAGTCACTTGTCAGGATGACTCCGATTAATCATGTGTCCCTCTAAACGGACGTTTTCTATCTCTACATGCCTCCCCCTTTATGACCACAATGCCCATGTTTTGTAGTCACTTGTCAGGATGACTCCGATTAATCATGTGTCCCTCTAAACGGACGTCTTCTATCTCTACATGCCTCCCCCTTTATGACCACAATGCCGATGTTTTGTAGTCACTTGTCAGGATGACTCCGAGTACTCATGTGTCCCTCTAAACGGACGTCTCTACATGCCTCCCCCTTTATGACCACAATGCCCATGTTTTGTAGTCACTTGTCAGGATGACTCCGATTAATCATGTGTCCTCTAAACGGACGTCTTCTATCTCTACATGCCTCCCCCTTTATGACCACAATGCCCATGTTTTGTAGTCACTTGTCAGGATGACTCCGATTAATCATGTGTCCTCTAAACGGACGTCTTCTATCTCTACATGCCTCCCCCTTTATGACCACAATGCCCATGTTTTGTAGTCACTTGTCAGGATGACTCCGATTAATCATGTGTCCCTCTAAACGGACGTCTTCTATCTCTACATGCCTCCCCCTTTATGACCACAATGCCCATGTTTTGTAGTCACTTGTCAGGATGACTCCGATTAATCATGTGTCCCTCTAAACGGACGTCTTCTATCTCTACATGCCTCCCCCTTTATGACCACAATGCCCATGTTTTGTAGTCACTTGTCAGGATGACTCCGAGTAATCATGTCTCCCTCTAAACGGACGTCCTCTATCTCTACATGCCTCCCCTTTATGACCACAATGCCCATATTTTGTAGTCACTTGTCAGGATGACTCCGAGTAATCATGTGTCCCTCTAAACGGACGTCCTATATCTCTACATGCCTCCCCCTTTATTATTTTGGAACATAATGGTTGATTACATGATTTTAGTACACAATGGCTTTTTTTTTTAGAACAAAAATACCTTTTATTACAAAACATTACTTTTTTAGAACATGATTTTATAACATAATGGCTTTTTTTTAGAATAAAAATGTCTTTTATTAGAAGAGAAATACTTCTCTATAACATGATTTTTGAACATAATGGCTTTGAGAACAAAAATGCCTTTTATCAGAAGAGAATTATTACTTTATAACATGATTTTAGAACGTAATTGCTTTTGAGAATGTTATATACACAAATATAGATATATCCTGATTCACTAATTCACCAAATTCAATTCGCCTACACACCGGAATAAAGAGAATGCCGACTTGGATGTAAACAGAGCGAGGCATTAAATCAAATAACGAAATCTCGTCAGGCTTCACACATAAGGCAATCCTAAAATTAAAAATAAAATTATAAATAAAATCAAAATTCGCATTTTTCATCCAATCTAAATCATTCCCGGCAGAAATAAAAAATGTTTGAGTTGATCTGAATTTGAAAAATAACTTTTTTATTACATGATTTTAGAACATAATAGCTCTTTTAGAGCAAAAATTCCTTTCATTAGAAGAAAATTACTTTTTTTATTACATAATTTTAGAACATAATGGCTTTTTTTAAAAACAAAAATGACTTTTTAGTGTAAGAAAATTACTTTTTACAACATGATTTTAGAACACAACAGCTTTTCTAGAACAAAATTCCTTTTATTAGAAGAAATTTACTTTTTTAGGACAGGGTTTTTATTAGTAGAAAATTACTTTTTTATTACATGATTTTAGAACATAATAGCTCTTTTAGAGCAAAAATACCTTTCTTTAGAAGAAAATTACTTTTTTTATTACATAATTTTAGAACATAATGGCTTTATAAGAACAAAAATGCCTTTTATTAGAAGAAAATTACTTTTTTTACAACATCATTTTAGGACATAATGGCTTTTTTTAGAACAACATTCTTTTATTAGAAGAAATTTACTTTTTTAGAACATGATCTTATAACATATTGGCTTTTTTAGAAGAAAAATATATTTTATTAGAAGAAAATTACTTTTTTATTAGATGATTTTAGAATATATTGGCTTTTTTTAGAACAAAAATGTCTTTTATTAGAAGTAAATTGCTTTTTTATAACAGGATTTTTTAACATAATAGCTTTTTTGGAACAAAAATGCGTTTTATTAGACGAAAATTACTTTTTTTATTTTTAATTCTGGTGGAAATGAATTCTGATTAACTGGCAACTGGTCCTGTCTTTTTCAGTCTCCGTGACAATATACCCAACTGCACTGTATGATTGTCTCTTTTATACTAGTTCTGGCTGGCTGAAATGTACATATGTTACAAATCTCGTCTAGCAAGCAACGAGATTACTGACTTATAAATTGCACCCCCAAGGACACTCATGCTTCTATTTTTCTTTTTACTTCTGGCACTCTGCATGCAAAACACATTCACGCTCTTTTCAAACTTTAAGGTAGGCCATTTCGCTTGTCACATTTCATTTTTCTTGTTTGACCGGCTAACAATCGGCATTTTATCCAGCCAGAGACGGTTGCTAAATTTACGTAAGTGTCCGCTGTCCTGTCTACACACACAACATGCCACTCTTTGAACAAAAAACAACAGTTAGCTCATCAAAGGCAGCAGCAGTCTGTGGGTTGTGCCTTTCAATTTCGCTACATTATTACATGATTTCAATGTGATTGGAATGTCTGTGAAGAAATCTCGAGTGGATCTCAAGTGGGTTAGAAGACATCCCGAAGCGAGTCCATTTGAATCGGCTGAAATTGTTGGAAACACCCTTTTGATGTGGCCAGACTGATAACGGCGGAGTCGTGCAATGAAAGATAATCAGGATATCAGTTGACCATGACTATCTTGGGCCTATGAAGGAAAAAATGTTTTTCTACACTTGAAAAGATAAACTCTTTGTTGAAAATCACATGAGTGACCGGAAGAAATGGATTAAAACCACATTTTGTTGGGAAACACTTGAGAATACCGAAAGAGCTAGCCATTCGGCGATTGAGCGGAAGTGAATTCCATTGGTGATTAGAACTAAAAAGAAGGCAGTACTTTTGCCAAAGTGGGATGTCCTAGAGAATGTCTAAGGTCTTCACCCCAACTGGAAACTAGACGGTTCCGTGTTGAGACATTATTTAACTGAGACGTTTTTGACGATAAGGCAGACGAAGCTGAGAAAGCTTGAAGGGCAGACGAAGCTGAGAAAGCTTGAAGGGCAGATAAAGCTGAGAACGCAATTCCGAGTAGAGACAGACAAACTGACTTCAGCCAAGACTATTGAAAAACTTAGCCACATTTACGAACTATTTGAGCAATATCTTTGCAGAGCCTCTGATTATATTCTGACCAGAACACATCACTCCTACAGCTTTGAATAAGAATTAGTTTGTATTCTCTTATCAAATATAAATGTTTGTTGAGTTTGAAAGAATCGTTGTTTCTTTATGTGACCACTAGGCCGCCGTTAACCGTGGAATATCAGTTTCTACAGCAGATTTCTGGTCGTTTGAGATCTTAACACAATATGGACAACTCGTGGTTGATGCAGAAGATGGCTATTTTCGGAAATTCAGTGAGCCTTTTAGCTCAGTAGCGACCGACGGGTTATATTTAGTGCCTGCTAACCAGGTTTTTCCGACCCGGACTGTGACAACAGTGAAGAAAAAAACAAAACAAGAAACCACTCCAGGAACCCAGACAGCAAGGACGCTGGAACATTGAGACCCGGCAACCCAGGAACTTGACAACAGACAAGTTTTAAAAAGAGACTTTAGTCAATTTGACTTATTCTGAGAGAACCAACAACCCAGGAACAGAAGAGGCAGGGATAGATTAAAGGTAAGACACTCTTTTGGTTTTCCCTTTTCTTTGTTGTCTTGCAACTCTTGCCGGTATTTTATAGAATAATGAGTGTGAGTGGGTCTCAGGATTGTTTGATTATGGGGGATCAGGAAGCTGGTGAGGGTGGAATGGGAAGTGGAAACCTTCAGAGAATATTAGGTGGGATGTGGGTGTTAAAGACGCTACAAGGGAACAGTTGACAACCAATGCTAATAACACAAACGTCAATAAATGTATTACGGTTGTTTATTACACACATCCTTTCGCTTCACTTTTCAACGTCCAACGTCCGTTGCTAAGAACGCTCTTTACACGAAAACGCATGGGCACACGAAAAGGGTTTCATAAAAGAGAAGATCTGTTAAAGAAAGATAACCCTAGTTATCTTTCTTTGTTCCATGACATTAACATCAATTAACATTAATTACAAAATCTTTTTTCTTCTGCTTTGTCTTTTGTATTTAAAAATAAAGACGAAATTTATATGGAACAAAGAGACCATCACAGGGTTAGATTGCTCTCAGGTCATAGGGATTATTCTCCCCCCGTTTAAAAAAAAATTTTTTTAGTCATATAAATTCCTCGGGTATTTTTCCACTTTGTAGTACATTCAAAAGTTCAATACCGGATGCTCCACGCTTAGTTAGGGAATCAGCCAATTGTACTTTTCCAGGACACCATTTCACAAAAATTTTTTTGTTGAGTTGCATTTCACTTATTGCAGCAGCATCAACCCTTAGACGCATGTCATCCACAAGTTTGGTTGATTTCAGTGCTTCAACAATACTTTTGTCATCAATAAAGGCAGTTATTGGTATGTCTCCTGGTTTTAGTAGGTTCATAGCTACAATAATTTCCCTATAATATATTGCAGCCTCTAGTCCTTCTAATAAAGCCAGACCTTCAGCTGTAATAGTAGATTGCACCACTCTTTTCATCTTTTTAGCCTGCCAAGCAATGGGGTAACAGTTTCCTATTCGATCCTTTGCCCACAAAATATAACCACCAAGACTACCTTTTCCTTCATTTTTGTTTCCCAATGAAGCATCTATGAAGACAAAGACTTCCCAGTCTTCAGCCATGTTTCCTTTCAAAGGAGGAAATAATTGTATAGGTCTGATTTGCTTCAAACGACCAACGGTTTTTATAGCACGCACTAAGTCTGCTACTGTTGCCTTGTTAAGCTTAGTGTCAATCAATTCAACAGTTTCTGTTCCGTGTGTGAGTTAGTGTTTTCTGCAATGTCCTATCAGGTTCGAGATGAGTATGTTCCAAGTTTTCCATATATCTAGAATGGTCCAGTCTGATACCATAATCACCCTGCATCATCTGGAAACCTATATACTGGAAGTCCCCATCCTCTATTTTTCCTGCAATAAACCGTTTGCGCAATTTTTGCATAGTGATTTCAAAGGATTCATCACCTGAGTGGAGAAAATCATCAACATGGCTACATATAATACCAGTTAGGTGTCCATTTTTTATCAGGATGAATACAGCGCAGTCAAATTTTAATTCTATACATCCCAAAGAAGTGAGTTCATTATGCACACTTAAGTAAAACTGTCTCGCTCCATCATTACGGCCATATTGTCCGTGTCTCAGTTTCCAGATAAGGCCATCTGGAGTTTTACTTTCAATAGGGGGTTTTATATAGACATTACGTTCCAGTTGTTTTCCCTCCAGGAATGCAGATTTTATATCTGTCGTTTTTATTTTTCATCTCTTGCTCGAGGCAACTGTGAGGAACACTCTCATTGCCCCTTTGCTTACTGTCAGGCTATCTGTCATGATAAAGTAGTTTTCCTCAAAACCCCTTGCAACCAGACGTGCCTTGGTGGTTCCCTCTTTAGAGGTGATCACCCATCTAGTTGATATTGTCTTCTGGCCATGGTTTTCCACTTCATCATAGGTTCCAAAGTCAGATAGTCTTTGAAGTTCTTCCTGTTTAGCTATTTCATGGTTAGGTATGTGTCACTTTCCGTCAAATTTACATGTTCATTGTCCTCTGGATTGGAAATTTTCCATTCAATTGTCTTCAAATCTAGACTCTTCTGTTCATCAGCAGCAGTATGATCTTGGACATTAAACCATGTTTTATGTTCCGGTGGTTTTACCGGCCCTCCTTAGTACAGTCGCTGTCATCCACTCCTCCTCTCCTGGCAACTTGTATTGGATTTGGTCTTTCTTCTTCAGATTCAATTCTTTGGGACTGCATAACTCTGTCTTATCACAGGGCTCTGTACTCCAATGACCCCTTAGAAAAGTCTCAGATATTTTTGTTACTTATTTGGTAGGTTTGGATTTTTCCAAACACGAGCTGGTTGCTGCTAAAACCATTCCCCATTTACAGTGAGTTTCTTGCCATGTTGGCCCATGAAAGAAGTGTTTCAAGTTCAACTTTGCTATTTTCAGCTTCCAGTTTTGTCAGCATCATGTCCGTGACAGTATTCACACACTCACACAGCCCATTCTTAGCGTCCTTCAGTAGTGCAACCAGTCGTTTTTTAAGGGGGTGCTCAAACTGGCGGTGGAGTTTAAGCATTGTTGTTTTGAGATCCTTTAAATTCATTTCATCTAATTTCACTGCATTCACTTCTTGGGCCTGTATTGTCTCAGATTTATCAATTGGTATGCAGTAGTGCCCGGACGATGTTATATTCAGTGCTACCTCTTTTCCCATGATAATGGCTGAGTCATTTTCTAAACCCATTTTTACTCCTGCTTTCTTCATAGATGACCTTGAAAGGAGGAGTGGGATATCCGATTCAACCTCATCGGTCTTGATAAAAATGTTTTTCCAACAACCCGTACTGGTAATTGGTACTCTCCGGCTGATTTAAACTTCTCTCCTCCTCCGAACCTAAACACCCTTCGGTGGGTGATCTTTTTCTGGTCCTCTTCTTCCAGTTACCCCAAATAGGTTCTCAACCAGTTCTTTCCAGATACCATTGAACTACAGGCACAATTACTGGCATCCATAACTAATTGTGTTATGTCTGGTTTTTGATCTCCTGTGAGTAACATAACACTTTCCTCTGTTATATTCACTTTTGCCATATTTTCCCAACTATCAGGATATTTTGTCATTAGATGTCTGTAGGATCCACAGGATCTACATAAAAGGATTTGTCCATCCGCTCCAACAGGATTCGTGTTTTTGAATTTTAAGTTATTGAAGTCAATCAGTCAGTCTACTATTGGTTTGAACAATGTGACTGGCCAAGCACAACTGAACCAGTGTCAAGACAACTGGTACCTATGGGAACTCAGAACAGTCTACTCATGTATTTGGGTGATTCCACTCCCCGAGTCCTGATTGGCTGCCTGGTTTGTAGGATCCTCTGAAGCTCCATAAATCCTGACATTTTGCAGCAGTCCCCGCAGCAAACCAGAATCGTATTTCAGTTACGACCGCTTGCCGTCTTGTCTTGCCAATTCGACGGTAATTGGACTTAGTATTATTCTACACCCTCGTTGCGATGTTTGGAATGTGGGTGCCCTCAAGCTGCTCCCCCTGCCTCTGAAATTACCCCCTCTTCGTTGAGGGCTTTTTCTAACAAAGCCTGACGCTTAGATAAGCTTCTTTCTTGTTTTTTTTCTTCCTTGGTAATATTAGCTTTCCTTAAGAGTTTAAATGCCAAAATTTCAGGTGGGAGGGTAATTTTTTTTCTTTTCAATTTTTCTATACATAGCAATATACTCATGTATTGATTGCTGTTCATTCCGTGAAAAATCCTCAAAAGTTTCAAACTTCTCAAGAGTCCGAAAGATCGTCCTTGGCAAGGTTCTTATCCATGAATTCAATAAATGTGTTTATTCCATCCTCACGCTTCAATTCGTCAAGCTGTAGTTGTTCAAAAGTTTTTTCTCTTATTTTTGTTTCATCATCTTCAGGTAAACTGAGAGCGATTACTATCGCTCGTTTATGTTCGTCCAAATCAGTTATTTCCGACCACGCTAATAATTCTTGTTTATAAAGTTCGTATGATTTGGATTTGTTGAAGGAGGGAGGGCTTATTTTTGTAGCCATATCCGCTTATAAATGTTTTCAGTTATTTTTATTTATTCATTTATCATTTTTAAAATTTTATTTTTACCGAAAACAAAATCGCTAGGAATTTTTTCTTCTTCTTTTTTAAATACGTAGATATATTCAACAAAAATGTTAATTTTCACTGACAAATACAAAAACAAATAAAAAATCCGTAACTACGCTCTGCTACCATTTGTTAAGAACGCTACAAGGGAACAGTTGACAACCAATGCTAATAACACAAACGTCAATAAATGTATTACGGTTGTTTATTACACACATTCTTTCGCTTCACTTTTTAACGTCCAACATCCGTTGCTAAGAACGCTCTTTACACGAAAACGCATGGGCACACGAAAAGGGTTTCATAAAAGAGAAGAGATCTGTTAAAGAAAGATAACCCTAGTTATCTTTCTTTGTTCCATGACATTAACATTAATTAACATTAATTACAAAATCCTTTCGCTTCACCTGTGAATGTCCAAAGTCTGTTGCCAAGAACGCTCTTTACACGAAAACGCATGGGCACGAAAAGGGTTTCATGAAAGAGAAGATAATCCAAGTTTTCTTTCTTTGTTCCATGACATTAACATTATTTAACAGCGGGTGCCGTCGTCCAAGGGCGATTCTACCAGACTTTAAGACTGGATAGAATCGATTGAGAAGAAGAAAATAATTTATGGGCTATCAGAGAGGGAATCGGTGTTGTTGGCATTTGGGGCAACAGCGGGACCGGTTTCAAAATCGGTGAGAAGATGGATTGAGGAGAGTCCCGGTTTGGGGTGGGAAGACTTGGAAAAGAGATTAATAGAAAAGTACGCTAGTGTCCGTACCGAAATAGAAGCGAACAGAAAATTACTTAGGCTGAAGCAGGAGTCTGGGGAAACCCCTTCCGAGTTGGGTGAGAGAGCGACCAAATTCGCGTTGCTCGCCTACCCGTAGGAGGCGGCTCGGGAATGTAAGGTGACCCAGGCCCAGTTGGTTGATCTAAATGTAGATGCTTTACAGGACAACGAAGTGAGGAATGAGATACTTCGTGGGAGACCGGCCAGATTGGCCGATGCGTTAGAGCTAGCCCGAGATGGAGAAAGATTCTGGGATCGATCTAGAATTAGAAAGGGCCAAGCTCAGGAAAGGATTCAGGAAGGAGTGAGAAATATTGGGGAAAGAAGGGTCCCAAGTCCAAGAGGGGAACGGAGGATACTCCAAGAAATAAGTGAGAATTGGGAGGAAGATACAGACCCGAGGCGTGAGACATGGTCAGTGTGGCGTGGATTTCATAATACCCCACCCATACATAACAGGGCGGTGTGTTGGACCTGTAAGGGTGAAGGACATAGGCCCGTAGAGTGTCCGACAGGTAGAAATAGACAGGAAGCGGGTGGGATAGGCGATATAAGGATAGGCCTAAGGAATCTCCAGTAGACCCAAACCTGTCCCAAGAAATCAGGGAGACGCATATGGAACAACCAAAGTGATAAGGACCAGGGTGGCCCTAATTAGAAAGATAGACTTTAGATGTTGGAATTGTGGGCGACCAAGGCTATATGTCTGCTAACTGTCCTGATAGGAAGTGTTGGAGCTAGGTCACATTAAGAAGTACTGTCCCAAGCAAATAGGAAGAAGAAATAAGACAAAGTGCTGGAAATGCAGTCGACTAGGCCACATTAGAAGTATAGTCAGAGAGCTGTGACTCTGAGGCAGGGACAGATGATGTGAAATATCTGTTGCCAGTCCCAATGTCTGAAAAGACACAAGGCAGAAGAAAATGAAAGAAGACAGAAGGAAAAAGAAAGGTAGTCAGACAGTTGCGACTCGGAGTCAGGAACAGATGACCAAAAGTATCTGTTGCCAGTCCTAATGTCTGGAAAGACATAGGGCTGGAGAAAACGAAAGAAGACAGAAGGAAAGGCTCAGGTGTTCTCGCTTTTAACTAAGGAGAAACGGCTAACATATAGGGTTAGATTAGGAGAAATTAAAGTAGAAGCTTTAATTGACTGGGGCGTTCGTGTCATTGATTAGTAGGGTCGTTTATGATCGCCTGAAGACCAGGAAGGAATTAAAGAGATCAGACTTAATTATTAGTCAGGCTAATGGCGAGGAGTTTGACAGTTTCAGGTGTGACATGGCTACCATTAAGTGTAGGAAGGGTGGAAAGGAACCACAAGCTAAATGGAGTACATGGTTTGCACAACGAGGTAATTCTAGGGAAAGACTGGTTGAACGAAATAAGGCTCAATTGAAATTTAACCCTCGAATGTTGTCAGTGGGTGGGGTAGAGGTGTTCTCTGAGGGCGGTGGAGATAGGTAGTACGTATACTAGCCAAGGAAGAAAAGAAAAATCTGCCCAGAACGAGAGTGGCCAGTATAGGTGTAGTGAGTTCCCAGAAAGAATTACCAGGCGGAATCCGTCAAATTGCAGAAGATATCGATGAAGTATCATTGAGGGAATCGAGTATAGAGGGGGTAAGGTAAAACATCGTAGGAAATATAATATATACGTAGGAAATATAGGTGAGAAGCCAGTAGTACGGGATATGAAGGATAAGATTCTTAATCCTAACCTTAGCGAAGAAGAATCAAGTGAGGGGGAAGTGGAGAAAGTAGTACCTATCTCTCAACTACGAGAGAAATCAAGAAAAGAAGAAAGAGTAGAGAGTGAGCCCGAGTTGCCACTCAAATTGAGGATAAAGGGGGGACGGGCGTTTAAACCTCAAGGGGATATAGTGCTAACCCCCCAACAATGAGTAGGTAGGTGATGGAAAAGTGAATAATGTATTGGGTTGTTCGCGTGTGCTGCCGTTCGTGTGAAAGGTCCCCCATGCGGGGGTGGTGCTCGCAGGTATTTTGAGACTGAATTCACCAAGCATTAGGGTAGGCAACCGGGAGGTGTCGACCAAATTGGTGAAAGAATCGTCTGAACTTAGAAAAATTAAAGAAAAGTTCACTGGGAGATAATCGGAAAATGACAAGTATCTAAGGTTGTTAGATTTTTTGGAACAGGAAATTTCTATAACAGCATACCAGTGGAAGAAAATGCATAATTATTTGAAGGGGATAGAGTTGTTGCAAACCAGATAAAAAAAAGAGCGGTGGTACCCATAGTGGGAAAAGCCTTAAGTGTGTTGTTCGGAACATGTAAGAGCACAGTTGGACATTTATATCCGAGTATAGTAACCCCGAGTCATCTTAGAAGTATTCTCATAGGTATATGAGCAAGGCTCCCTCATCATTTGAGATTGCCGGTTGACCCTACTAAAGAATTGTGGATGTATTATAGTGCCTTGGGCTGTGTTACTTTGTTAGAGGATGATAAACTATTGGTATTGTTATCCGTTCCCCTACTGGATAGAGATAGTATTTTTTAAATATATCAGGTAATGAACTTACCTCTCGGGTAGACCGGGAACTTGGAACAGTTGCTCGATATAAAATTGAGACTGAATTCCTCGCTTTAACTTGGCTCGAACAAAATTCATACTGTCAGAGGTAGAAGCAATAAAGTGTAAAAATTATGCCTTAGGAACTTGCAACTCTGTGAGTTCCATATATGTAATGGGTAATCATAAGCTGTGCGTACTAGTTATACAAAGGGGATAAAGGAGGGATACACAAGAATTGTCAGACTGAAGTATTGACAAACATAGTATTACTTCAGGTTATCAGTGTGACTGATAGACTCTGGGCAGTTGCTACCCAGAAGGAATTTCCCTATCAGAGGTATGTGAAGGCAAACCCATAAAGACAGTGAAAGTAACGCCACCATTAGCCATGATAAAACTACCATTAGGATGTTCGGCATTCGAATCATCTGTCTCCCTTCCCCCATATTATCAAGCGGTAGAGAAATTCGACGAAAAAGAATCAATTTCTAACTTATTGGGGAGAGTTGTGGAAACCCCTAGTTGAAGGAGCTCCTGAGGCCACGTTAAGAAAGATACCAAAACTTTTAGGACCAGTTGAGAGGACCGATTTAGACCAGTTACAGGATAAGTTAAGTTCAGTAGGGATATCGAATTCAGTATGGAAGGGAACGTCGTGGATTGTAATAAACTGGTCGGTTATGATGGGAATTGTATTGATCATAGTGATGGCACTATCAGCAATATTCCTGTTGAAATGACGTAGGAAAATATTAAGCAGAAACAGAGCACTGGCATAAGTGTGTGAAAGCGAAGAGGGAGACCCACTAGGTGTATCGATGGAAGGCAGGGGGAACGAGCACCAATAATTGATACAAAGAAGAAAACTACACCTACAAAAAATAGTTCAAAAACTCTTGACGAATGAATGAAGGCTGCTGTTTAAGCAAAAGCTTGTTGTTAAATATATATATATATATATATATATATATATATATGTGTGTGTGTGTGTGTGTGTGTGTGTGTGTGTGTGCACGTGTATTACATGTGTTGATATTCTGCCCATAATCTACGGATTGGATTGAGTAATAGGTAAGGGGTGCTGAGAACTCTGATTGAATTCCATCCTACTGCATAAAAGAACATTGTGCATGCCTGCAAAATAAGATAGGACACACACAAAAAACTCTACTGTATGATTAGTAGACGGAAATTCATATGTACGAAAACAAAAAAAAAGAAAGAACTGGAATATTTGCATGACCAAGGATGAAGTAAGGACGTTTATTGATCTTGGTAGGTAGTTTGATATGTCATTTACAAGTAAATGATAAAAGGCGTAGGGAGTGATGTGACCTGATTCATTGTTTGAACGGAATTAGGAAAAAACGAAAGAAAAAAGAAAGAAAAAAACGGAAATATAGATTTTCCGGGTAGTTTTGAGTAAAATCAAAACAGATGGTCGCGATCATAAGGCCACACAATGTGATTGGAATGTCTGTGAAGAAATCTCGAGTGGATCTCAAGTGGGTTAGAAGACATCCCGAAGCGAGTCCATTTGAATCGGCTGATTGTTGGAAACACTCTTTTGATGTGGCCAGACTGATAACGGCGGTGAAAGATAATCAGGATGTCAGTTGACCATGATTATCTTGGGCCTATGAAGGAAAAAATGTTTTTTCCACTTAAAAAGATAAACTCTTTGTTGAAAATCACATGAGTGACCGGAAGAAATGGATTAAAACCAGATGTTGTTAAGACCCCACATTTTGTTGGGAAACACTTGAGAATACCGGAAGAGCTGGCCATTCGGTGATTGAGCGGAAGTAAATTTCATTGATAGTTAGAACTAAAAAGAAGGCGGTATTTTTGCCAAAGTCGGATTCCCAGAGAATGGCTATGGTCTTCACACCAGCCAGAAACTAAACGGTTCCGGATTGATATATTATTTAACTGAGACGTTTTTGACGATAAGCAGAGGAAGCTGAGAAAGCTTGAAGGGCAGACGAAGCTGAGAACGCAATTCCGAGTAGAGACAGACAAACTGACTTCAGCCAAGACTATTGAAAAACTTAGTCACATTTACGAACTATTTGAGCAATATCATTGCAGAGCCTCTGATTATATTCTGACCAGAACACATCACTCCCACAGCTTTGAATAAGAATTAGTTTGTATTCTCTTATCGAATATAAATTTGTTGAGTTTGAAAGAAAAAAGAGTCGTTGTTTCTTTATGTGACCACTAGGCCGCCGTTAACCATGGAATATCAGTTTCTACAGCAGATTTCTGGTCGTTTGAGATCTGAACACAACGTGGGCATTCGATCAGACTTTTGGCAAGTATAGAAAACCCTGCAACTCGTGGTTGATGGAGAAGATCCGATCTTGATGGCCATTTTCGGACATTCAGTGAGCCTTTTAGCTTAGTAGTGGCCAACAGGTTATAAGCTTTTGTAGAACTAAAATGCATTTTGTTAGAAGAAAATTACTTTTTTATTACATGATTTTAGAACATAATTACTTTTTTTAGAACAGAAATGTCTTTTATTAGAAGAAAATTAGTTTTTATTACATGATTTTAGAAATATAATGACTTTTTAGAACAAATATACATTTTTTTAGAAGAAAATTACTTTTTAGGACATAATTTCATAATATAATGGGTTTTTTAGAACAAAAATTCCTTTTATTAGAAGAAAACTATTTTTTCATTGCATGAATTAAGAAAATAATGGCTTTTTTAGAACAGAAATGCCTCTCATTAGAAGAAAATTAGTTTTTTTATTACTTATTTCAGATCATAATTGCTTTTTTTTAGGAATAAAATGCATTTATTAGAATAAAATTATTTTTTTAGGACATGATGTTATAACATAATTGCTTTTAAGAAATAAAATATTTTTAAAAATAATAATGGATTTTTTAGAACAAATATACCTTTTATTAGAAGAAAATTACTTTTTTATTACATGAATTTAGAAAATAATGGCTTTTTTAGAACAAAAATGCCTTTTATTAGAAGGAAATTATTTTTTATTACATGATTTTATAACATAATGGATTTTTAGAACAAACATGCCTTTTATTAGAAGAAAATTACTTTTTACTACATGATTTTAGAACACAATGGCTTTTTTTTTAGAACAAAAACGCCTTTCATTAGAAGAAAATTACTTTTTTTACCAGATGATTTTAGAACACAATGGCTTTTTTAGAACTAGAATGCCTTTTATTAGAAGAAAATTACTTTTTTAGGAAATGATTTTAGAATATAAATGCTTTTTTAGAAAGTTTGGAAGTGAGCTAAGAAAAATCCCTCCTGGTTTGATTATAAGTAAGAAGTTCCCCAAAAAGATTGCCTTCAGGAAGCAGAGTCGAAGAACCAAGCAAGGTTTGTCAGAAAGGAGATGGTGGGGTGGAATTTTATATATACACAGTCCCAGCTAAAAGAGTTAGTTTTCTGGATCCCGGCGAAGGAGTTGTTGAATGAGAGAGATCGCCCTTAAACGTAGCAGAGAAGACAACATTAGCAAAAGTTCTTAAAAGAACAAGACTGGGCATTTTGCCCCCTCATCTCGACAGTACAGAGAAGAATGTGTGATTAGCAGATAGAAATGAAAAAAGGAAGCAATGTAAGAACTATATAACTCCTCTCTGCCATTTGAATGTTCACCTGATTTGACTTTGTTTGTTCCTCTCTTATTCGCTCGTTGATAATTGATTGTAAACCCCCTGGACAGGGCCCTGAGACAGTATTTCGTACACAAGTGGAGGTCCTAAGTAAGTGTCAAGTAAACAGACGATCAAAAGATGATTATGGCCAGTAAAGTTGGAAAAGCTAGAAGTTGCAGGAAATGCAGTAAGAGGCACAGAAAGGCGCCTGCAGGGGCTCATCGGCCCCTAGGGAGGTGTTACAATTGATTTAAGAACCAATTGACATTTTACGACAAAATCACTTTTTCAGGGGAATTTCGTCGAGAAAATTTACTTTGTAGTAAATGATTTAGGAACCAATTTTACGATAAAATCTCTTTTTCAGGGGTTTTCGGTGAGAAAATGTACTTGTTAGTACATGAATTACGAACCAATTGCCATTTTAGAACAAATTCTCTTTTTCAGGGGGTTTTCGTCCAGAAAATTTACTTTTTAGTACATGATTTATGAACCAATTGCCATTTTAAAAAATCTCTTATTCGGGGGTTTTCGTCCAGAAAATTTACTTTTTATACATGATTTAAGAACCAATTGCCATTTTACGACAAAATCTCTTTTTCAGAGGGTTTTCGTCCAGAAAATTTACTTATTATACATGATTTATGAACCAATTGCCATTTTACGACATAATCTCATTTTCAGGAGGTTTTCGTCCAGAAAATGTACTTTTTATACATGATTTAGGAACCAATTGCCATTTTACGACAAAATCTCTTTATCAGGGGTTTTCGTCGAGAAAATTTACTTTTCAGTACATGATGTAATAACCAATTGCCATTTTACGACAAAATCTCTTTATCAGGGGGTTTTCGTCGAGAAAATGTACTTTTTAGTACATGATGAAATAACCAATTCCCAATTTACGACAAAATCTTTTACAGGGGGTATTCGTCGTGAAAATTGACTTTTAGTACATTATCAATGAACTAGTAGCCAATTTACGACAAAATCTCTTATTCAGGGTGTTTTCGTCGAGAAAATTTACTTTTTAGTACATTACTTAAGAATCAATTGCCATTTTACAACAAATCTCTTTTTGAGGAGGGTTTCGTTGAAAAAATTTACTTTTTAGTACATGATTTAAGATCCAATTGCCCTTTTTGAACAAAGTCTCTTTCAGTGGCTTTCGTCGGGAAAATTGACTGTTTTGAACATGATTAAAGAACCAATTGCCATTTTACGACATAATCTCTTATTCAGGGGGTTTTCGTCTAGAAAATTTACTTTTTAGTACATGATTTATGAACCAATTCCCATTTTACGACATAATCTCTTATTCAGGGTGTTTTTGTCCAGAAAATTTACTTTTTTATACATGATATAAGAACCAATTGCCATTTTACGACAAAATCTCTTATTCAGGGGGTTTTCGACCAGAAAATTTACTTTTTTATACATGATTTATGAACCAATTGCCATTTTACGAAAAAATCTCTTTTTCAGGGGGTTTTCGTCAAGAAAATGTACTTTTTATACATGATTTATGAACCCATTGCCATTTTACGACAAAATCTCTTTTTCAGGGGGTTGTCGTCGATAAAATTTACTTTTCAGTACATGATGTAATAACCAATTCCCATTTTACGACAAAATGTCTTTTCAAAAGGGTTTTCGTCCAGAAAATTTACTTTTTAGTACATGATTTAAGAACCAATTGCCATTTTACGAAAAAATCTATAAACAGGGTGTTTTTGCCCAGAAAATTTACTTTTTAGTACATGATTTATGAACCAATTGCCATTTTACAACAAAATCTCTTTGTCAGGGGGTTTTCGTCGAGAAAATTTACTTTTTTAAGAACCAATTGCCATTTTGCGACAAAATCTCTTTTTCAAAGGGTTTTCGTCCAGAAAATTTACTTTTTATACATGATTTATGAACCAATTGCCATTTTACGACAAAATCTCTCTATCAGGGAGTTGTCGTCCAGAAAATTTACTTTTTGTACATGATTTATGAACCAATTGCCATTTTACGACAAAATTCTTTTTCACGGGATTTTTGTCTAGAAAATTTACTTTTTAGTACATGATTTAAGAACCAATTGCCATTTTACGACAAAATCTCTTTGTCAGGGGGTTTTCGTCGAGAAGATTTACTTTTTTAAGAACCAATTGCCATTGTACGACAAAATCTCTTTTTCAGGGGGTTTTCGTCCAGAAAATGTACTTTTTATACATGATTTAAGAACCAATTGCCATTATACGACAAAATCTCTTTATCAGGGGTTTTTCGTCCTGAAAATTTACTTTTTATACATGATTTTTGAACCAATTGCCATTTTACGACAATATCTCTATATCAGGGGGTTTGGGTCCAGAAAATTTACATTTTATACATGATTTATGAACCAATTGGCATTTTAAGACAAAATCTCTTTATCAGGGGGTTTTTGTCCAGAAAATTTACATTCATACAGGATTAGGAACAAACTGCCATTTTTCGACAAAATCTCTTTATCAGGGTGTTTTCGTCCAGAAAATTTACTTTTTATACATGATTTATGAACCAACTCCCATTTTATGACAAAATCTCTTTTTCAGGGGTTTTTGGACAAAAAAAATTACTTTTTATACATGATTTATGAACCTATTGCCATTTTACGACAAAATCTCTTTTTCAGGGGGTTTTCGCCCAGAAAATTTACTTTTTAGTACATGATTTAAGAAGCAATTGCCATTTTACGACAAAATCTCTTTTTCAGAGGGTTTTCGTCCAGAGGATTTACTTTTTTAAGAACCAATTGCTATTTTGAAAGAAAATATCTCTTTCAAGGTGTTTTCGTCCAGAAAAGTTACTATTAGTTCATGATTTTAGAACCAATTGTCATTTTATGACAAAATCTCTTATTCAGGGGGTTTTCGTCCAGAAAATTTACTTTTTATACATGATTTAAGAACCAATTGCCATTTTACGACAAAATCTCTTTTCAGGGGGTTTTGCTCCAGAAAATGTACTTTTTATACATGATTTATGAACCAACTGCCATTTTACGACAAAATCTCTTTTTCAGGGGGTTTTCGTCCAGAAAATTTACTTTTTAGTACATAATTTAAGAATCAATTGCATTTTTTGATAAAATCTCTTTTTCAGGGGTTTTTCGTCCAGAAAATGTACTTTTTAGTACATGATTTATGAACCAATTGCCATTTTACGACAAAATCTCTTTTTCAGAGGGTTTTCGTCCAGAGGATTTACTTTTTTAAGAACCAATTGCTATTTTGAAAGAAAATATCTCTTTCAAGGGGTTTTCGTCCAGAAAAGTTACTATTAGTTCATGATTTTAGAACCAATTGTCATTTTATGACAAAATCTCTTATTCAGGGGTTTTCGTCCAGAAAATTTACTTTTTAGTACATGATTTAAGAACCAATTGCCATTTTACGACAAAATCTCTTTTCAGGGGTTCTGCTCCAGAAAATTTACTTTTTATACATGATTTATGAACCAACTGTCATTTTACGACAAAATCTCTTTTTCAGGGGGTTTTCGTCCAGAAAATGTACTTTTTAGAACATGATTTAAGAACCAATTGCCATTGTACGACAAAATCTCTTTTTCAGGGGGTTTTCGTCCAGAAAATGTACTTTTTATACATGATTTAAGAACCAATTGCCATTTTACGACAAAATCTCATTTTCAGAGTTTTTTTTTTTCCAGAAAATTTACTTTTTAGTACATGATATAAGAACTAATTGCCATTTTACGACAAAATCTCATTTTCAGGGGGTTTTCGTCCAGAAAATGTACTTTTTCGTACATGATTTAAGAACCAGTTGCCATTTTACGACAAAATCTCTTTTCTGGGGGTTTTCGTCCTGAAAATTTACTTTTTAGTACATGATTTAAGAACCAATTGTCATTTTATGACAAAATCTCTTATTCAGGGGGTTTTTTATCCAGAAAATTTACTTTTTATACATGAATCATGAACCATCTGCCATTTTAAAAGAAAATCTCTTTATCAGGGTTTTTCGACCGGAAAATTTACATTTTATACATGATTTATGAACCTATTGCCATTTTACGACAAAATCTCTTTTTCAGGGGGTTTTCGTCCATGAAATTTACTTTTTACAACATAATTTAAGAACCAATTGCCATTTTACGAAAAAATCTATTATCAGGGTGTTTTTGTCCAGAAAATTTACGTTTTATACAAGATTTGTGAATAATTGACATTTTATGAAAAAATCTCTTTTTCAGTGGGTTTTCGTCCAGAAAATGAACTTTTTATACATGATTTATGAACCAACTGCCATTTTACGAAAAAATATCTTTTTCAGGGTGTTTTGGTCTAGAAAATTACTTTTTATACATGATTTATGAATTAATTGCCATTTTACTTCAAAATCTCTTATTCAGGGGTTTTCGTCCAGAAAATGTACTTTTTTTTATACATGATATAAGAACGAATTGCCATTTTACGACAAAATCCCTTTTTCAGGGGGTTTTCGTCCAGAAAATTTACTTTTGAGTACATGATTTAAGAACCAATTGCCATTTTCCGACAAAACTCTTTTTCAGGGGGGTTTCGTCCAGAAAAAATTACTTTTATTGCGTGATTTAAGAACCGATAGCCATTTTCCGACAAAATCTCTTTTTCGGGGATTTTCGTCCAGAAAATGTACTTTTTAGTACATGATTTAAGAACCAATTGCAATTTTACGACAAAATCTCTTTTTCAGCGGGTTTTCGTTTCGAAAATTTACTTTTTATACATGATTTATGAACCAACTGTCATTTTACGACAAAATCTCTTTTTCAGGGGGTTTTCGTCAAGAAAATGTACTTTTCAGTACATGATTTAAGAACTAATTGCCATTTTACGAGTAAATCTCTTTTTCAGGGGGTTTTCCTTCAGAAAATGTACTTTTTAGCACATGATTTAAGAACCAATTGCCATTTTCCGACAAAATCTCTTTTTCGGGGATTTTCGTCCAGAAAATGTACTTTTTAGTACATGATTTAAGAACCAATTGCAATTTTACGACAAAATCTCTTTTTCAGCGGGTTTTCGTTTCGAAAATTTACTTTTTATACATGATTTATGAACCAATTGCCATTTTACGACAAAATCTCTTTTCAGGGGGTTCTGCTCCAGAAAATTTACTTTTTATACATGATTTATGAACCAACTGTCATTTTACGACAAAATCTCTTTTTCAGGGGGTTTTCGTCCAGAAAATATACTTTTTCGTAAATGATTTAAGAACCAGTTGCCATTTTACGACAAAATCTCTTTTCTGGGGGTTTTCGTCCTGAAAATTTACTTTTTAGTACATGATTTAAGAACCAATTGTCATTTTATGACAAAATCTCTTATTCAGGGGGTTTTTATCCAGGAAATGTACTTTTTATACATGAATCATGAACCATCTGCCATTGTAAAAGAAAATCTCTTTATCAGGGTTTTTCGACCGGAAAATTTACATTTTATACATGATTTATGAACCTATTGCCATTTTACGACAAATCTCTTTTTCAGGGGGTTTTCGTCCATGAAATTTACTTTTTACAACATAATTTAAGAAACAATTGCCATTTTTACGAAAAAATCTATTATCAGGGTGTTTTTGTCCAGAAAATTTACGTTTTATACAAGATTTGTGAATAATTGACATTTTATGAAAAAATCTCTTTTTCAGGGGGTTTTCGTCCAGAAAATGAACTTTTTATACATGATTTATGAACCAACTGCCATTTTACGAAAAAATATCTTTTTCAGGGTGTTTTGGTCTAGAAAAATTACTTTTTATACATGATTTATGAATTAATTGCCATTTTACTTCAAAATCTCTTATTCAGGGGTTTTCGTCCAGAAAATGTACTTTTTTTTATACATGATATAAGAACGAATTGCCATTTTCCGACAAAATCTCTTATTCAGGGAGTGTTCCAGAAAATTTACTTTTTATACATGATTTATGAACCAAATGCCATTTTACGACAAAATCCCTTTTTCAGGGGGTTTTCGTCCAGAAAATTTACTTTTGAGTACATGATTTAAGAAACAATTGCCATTTTCCGACAAAACTCTTTTTCAGGGGGGTTTCGTCCAGAAAAAATTACTTTTATTGCGTGATTTAAGAACCGATAGCCATTTTCCGACAAAATCTCTTTTTCGGGGATTTTCGTCCAGAAAATGTACTTTTTAGTACATGATTTAAGAACCAATTGCAATTTTACGACAAAATCTCTTTTTCAGCGGGTTTTCGTCCAGAAAATGTACTTTTTATACATGATTTAAGAACCATTTGCCATTTTACGACAAAATCTCTTTTTCAGGGGGCTTTCGTCCAGAACATGTACTTTTAATACATGATTTAAGAACCAATTTCCATTTTCCGACAAATTCTCTTTTCAGGGGTTTTCGTCCAGAAAATGTACTTTTAGTACATGATTTAAGAACTAATAGCCATTTTCCGACAAAATCTCTTTTTCAGGGTGTTTTCGTCCAGAAAATGTACTTTTCAGTACATGATTTAAGAACCAATAGCCATTTTCAGACAAAATCTCTTTTTCAGTTTTCGTCCAGAACATGTACTTTTTAGTGCATGATTTAAGAACAATTGCCATTTTACGACAAAATCTCTTTTTCAGGGTGTTTTCGTTCAGAAAATGTACTTTTTAGTACATGATTTAAGAACCAATTGCAATTTTACGACAAAATCTCTTTTTCAGCGGGTTTTCGTCCAGAAAATGTACTTTTTTATACAGCATTTAAGAACCAATTGCCATTTTCCGACAAAATCTCTTTTTCAGGGGGTTTTCGTCCAGATAATGTACTTTTTAGTACATGATTTAAGAACCAATTGCCATTTTGAGACAAAATCTCTTTTTCAGGGGCTTTCGTCCAGAAAATTTACTTTTTAGTACATGATTTAAGAACCAATTGCCATTTTACGACAAAATCTCTTTTTCAGGGGGTTTGCCTACAGAAAATGTACTTTTTAGTACATGATTTAAGAAACAATTGCCATTTTACGACAAATTTTCTTTTTCAGGGCGTTTTCGTCCAGATAATGTACTTTTTAGTACATGATTTAAGAACCAATGCCATTTTACGCCAAAATCTCTTTTTCAAGGGTTGTCGTCCAGAAAATGTACTTTCTAGTACATGATTTAAGAACCAATTGCACTTTACGACAAAATCTGTTCATCGGGGGTTTTAGTCCAGAAAATGTACATCTTAGTCATGATTTAAGAACCAATTGCCATTTTACGACAAATTTCTTTTTCAGGGGGTTTTCGTCCAGAAAATGTACTTTTTAGTACATGATTTAAGAACCAATTGCCATTTTACGATAAAATCTCTTTTTCAGGGGGTTTTCGTCCAGAAAATTTACTTTTTAGTACATGATTTAAGAACCAATTGCCATTTTACGACAAAATCTCTTTTTCAGGGGGTTTTCGTCTAGAAAATGTACTTTTTAGTACATGATTTAAGAACCAATTACAATTTTCCGACAAAATCTCTGTTTCAGGGGTTTTCGTCAAGAAAATGTACTTTTTATACATGATTTAAGAACTAATTGCCATTTTACGAGTAAATCTCTTTTTCAGGGGGTTTTCCTTCAGAAAATGTACTTTTTAGCACATGATTTAAGAACCAATTGCCATTTGACGGCAAAATCTCTTTTTCAGCGGATTTTCGTCCAGAAAATGTACTTGTTAGTACATGATTTAAGAACCAATTTCCATTTTCCGACAAAATCTCTTTTTCAGGGGGTTTTCGTCCAGAAAATGTACTTTTTAGTACATGATTTAAGAACTAATTGCCATTGTACGACAAAATCTCTTTTTCAGGGGGTTTTCGTGCAAAAAATGTACTTATTCGTACATGATTTAAGAACCAATTGCCATTTTGCGACAAAATCTTTTTTCAGGGGTTTTCGTCCAGAAAATGTACTTTTTAGTACATGATTTAAGAACCAATTGCCATTTTCCGACAAAATCTCTTTTTCAGGGGCTTTCGTCCAGAAAATGTACTTTTTAGTATATGATTTAAGAACCAATTGCCATTTTCGACAATATCTCTTTTTCAAACGGGTTTTTCGTCCAGAAATGTACTTTTTAGTACATGATTTAGAACCAATTGCCATTTTTCCGAAAAATCTCTTTTTCAGGGGGTTTTCGTCAAGAAATGTACTTTTTAGTACATGATTTAAGAACAATTGCCTTGTACGACTAAAATCCTCTTTTTCAGGGGTTTTCGTGCAAAAAATGTACTTATTCGTACATGATTTAAGAACGACAATTGCCAATTTAACGACAAAATCTTTTTTCAGGGGGTTTTCGTTCCAGAAAATGTATTTTTAGTATGATTTTAGAACAATTGCCATTATTTTTCCGGACTAAATATCTATTTTTCACGGGGCTTTCGTCCAAGAAAATGTACTTTTTAGTATCATGAAATTTAAGATCCAATTGCATTTCCGACATATTTCGTTTTCCAACGGGTTTTTCGTCAGAAAATTGTAACTTTTTTAGTACATGAATTTACGAACAATTGCCATTTTCCGAAAAAATCTTTTTTCAGGGGGTTTTTCGTAAGAAATGTGACTCTTTTAGTACATGATTAAGAAAATTGTCATTTTAACTGAACAAATTCTTTTTCCAGGCGGGTTTTTCGTCCAGAATGTACTTTTTAATACATGAGTTAAGAACCAATTGCATTTTCAGACAAAATCTCTTTTTCAGGGGCTTTCGTCCAGAAAATTTACTTTTAGTACATGATTTAAGAACCAATTGCCATTTTAAACGACAAAATCTCTTTTTCAGGGGGTTTCTACGAGAAAATGTACTTTTTAGTCATGATTTAAGAACAATTGCCATTTTAACGACAAATTTTTTTTTCAGGGCGTTTTCATCGAGAAAATGTATCTTTTTAGTACATGATTTAAGAACCAATAGCCATTTTACGTACAAAATCTCTTTTTTAGGGGGTTGTCGTCCAGAAAATGTACTTTCTAGTAATGATTTAGAACGCAATTGCCACTTTAACGACAAAATCTTTTCATAGGGGGTTTTTGTCCCAGAAATGTACATCTTAGTCCATGATTTAAGAACCAATTGCCATTTTACGAAATTTTTTTTTCAGGGGTTTTCGTCAGAAAATGTACTTTTTAGTACATGATTTAAGAACAATTGCATTTTACGATATCTCTCTTTTCAGGGGGGTTTTCGTCAGAAATTTACTTTTTAGTAGCATGATTTAAGAACAATTGCATATTTAAGGCAAAAATCTCTTTTTCAGGGGGGTTTTCGTTCAGAAAATGTACTTTTTAGTAAAGATTTAAGAACCAATTGCCAATTTAAACGATAATGTCCTTTTCGGGGGTTTTCGTCAGAAAATGTACTTTTAGTAGAATGATTTAGAACCAAATTGCATTTTACGAAAAATCTCTTTTTCAGGGTTTTTTGAGAAAATGTACTTTAGTACATGATTTAAGAACCAATTCATTTTGAACAAAATCTCTTTTTCAGGGGCTTTTCGTCCAGAAATGTATTTTTAGTAATGATTTAAGAACAATTGCATTTTCCGAAATATCTCTTTTTTCAGGGGTTTTTCGTCAGAAAATGTACTTTTTAGTAATGAATTTAAGAACAATTGACATTTTAAGACAAAATCACTGTTTCACGGGTTTTCGTCCAGAAAATTGTACTTTAGTACATGATTTAAGACAATGCCATTTTACGAAAAATCTTTTTTCAGGGTGTTTACGTCCAGAAAATGTACTTTTTGTACATGATTTAGAAACCAATTGCCATTGTACGAAAATCTCTTTTCAGGGGGTTTTCGTCCAGAAAATTACTTTTTAGAAGATGATTTAATAACGCAATTGCCATTTTCCGAAAAATCTCTTTTTCAGAGGTTTTCGTCCAGAAATGTACTTTTTAGTAATGATTTTAAAACAATTGCCATTTTACGAACAAAATCTCTTTTTCAGGGGTTTTCGTCAGGAAAATGTCTTTTTAGTACATGATTTAAGAACCAATTGATTTTATCGACAAATTACTTTTTCAGGGGGTTTTCGTCAAGAAATGTACTTTTTAGTACATGATTTAAGAACAATTCCATTTTTCACAAAATTTTTTTCAGGGTTTTTTTTTTCAGAAAATGTACTTTTTAGTACATGATTAAGACAATTGCATTTTCGACAAATTCTTTTTCAGGGGGTTTTCGTCCGAAATGTACTTTTTAGCCATGATTTAAGAACAATTGCCATTATTACGACAAAATCTCTTTTTCAGGGGGTTCTTCTCAGAAAATGTACTTTTTAGTACATGATTTAGAACCAATTCCCATTTTCCATAAAATTTCTTTTCAGTTTTTTCGTCCAGAAATTACTTTTTTAGTATATGATATTAAGAACCAATTGCATTTTCCGACAAAATCTTTTTCAGGGGTTTTTCGTCAGAACATGTACTTTTTAGAACATGAATGTAAGAACAATTGCATTTTCGACAAAATCTTTTTTCAGGGGGTTTTCGTCAGAAAATGTACTTTTTATTACATGATTTAAGAACCAATTGGCCATTTTTACGACAAAAATCTCTTCTTCAAGGGGGTTTTCGTCCAGAATATATATTCTTTTTATACATGATTTAAGCACCAATTGCCATTTTACGACAAAATTCTTTTTCAGGGGTTTTTTTCCAGAAAATGTACTTTTTACATGATTTAAGAACAATTGACATTTTAGACAAATCTCCTTTTTCAGGGGTTTTCGTCGAAATGTACTTTTAGTATATGATTTAGAACCAATTGCCTTTTAACGACAAAATTCTCATTTTTCAGGCTTCGTTCAGAAATGTACTTTTTAGTACGGATTTAAGAAACCAATTGCCATTTCCGAAAATTTTTTTCAGGGTGTTTACGTCCAGAAAATGTACTTTTTAGTACATGATTTAATGAACCGATTGCCATTTTAGCGACATAAATTCTTTTTCAGGGGGTTTTCGTCAGAAAATGTTAATTATACATTGATTTAAGAAGCCAATTCCATTTTCGAGAAAATCTCTTCTTAGGGGGTTTTCGTCCAGAAAATGTTATTTTTAGAACATGATTTATGAACCAATTGCGCATTTTCGCGACCAAATCGTCTTTTTCAGGGTTTTTCGTCAGTAAAATGTACTTTTAGTAACATGATTTAAGAACAATTGCTGCATTGTACGACAAAATCTCTTTTTCGGGGTTTTCGTCAGAATGTACTTTAAGTACATGATTTAAACAATTGCCTACTTTTACAGACAGAATTCTTTTTTCAGGGATTTTCGTCCAGAACATGTACCTTTTAGTACATGATTTAAGAACCAATTGCCATTTTCCACAAATTATCTCATTTTCAGGGGCTTTCGTTTATAGAATGTACTTTTTAGTATGATTTAAGACGCAATTGCATTTTCCGACAAATATCTTTTCATAGGATGTTTTGTCCAGAAAATGTACTTTTTAGTAATGATTTAAGACAATTGCAATTTCGCGAAAAATCTGTTTTTCAGGGGGTTTTTCGCCAGAAAATGTACTTTTTAGTACATGATTTAAGAACCATTTCGCATTGTACGACAAGAAATCTTATTTTCAAGGGGGTTTTCGTCAAGAAATATACTTTTATATATGATTTAAGAACCATATGCATTTTAGCGACAAAAATCTCTTTTGGGGTTTTTTTTCGAGAAAATGTACTTTTTAGTACATGATATAAGAAAATTGCCATTTTCGATCAATCTGAAAATCTCATTTTCAGGGCTTTCGTTCAGAAAATGTACTTTTTAGTAATGATTTAAGAACGCAATTGCATTTTCGCGACAAAATTTCTTTTCAGGGGGTTTTCGTCAGAATTGTACTTTTAGTAATGATTTAAGAACCAATTGCATTGTCCGATCAAATATCTCTTTTTCAGGGTTTTTTCCGAAAATGTAGTTTTTTTCTTTTTATTACATGATTTAAGAACGCAATTGACATTTTATCGACAAATCTGCTTTTCTGGGGTTTTCGTCAGATATATATTTTTTATACATGTATTTAAGAACCAATTGCCATTTTAAGACAAAATTCTTTTTTCAGGGGTTTTTTTTCAGAAAATGTACTTTTTAGTACATGATTTAAGAACCAATTAGTATTTTTCCGACAAACCTGTTTTTAGGGTAGTTTTGTCAGAAAATGTACTTTTTAGTACATGATTTGAAGCAATTGCCATTTACGACAAAATCTTGTTTCAGGGTTTGGTCATAGAAATGTACTTTTTATAACATGATTTAAGACTAATTGCATTTTACGAGTAATCTCTTTTTCAGGGGGTTTTCTCAGAAAATGTACTTTTTATGCACATGATTTAAGAACCAATTGCTCATTTTGACGGCAAAATCTCTTTTCAGGGGATTTTGATCGCAGAATAATGTTCTTGTTAGTACATGATTTAAGAACCATATTCCATTTTCCGACAAAATCTCTTTTTCAGGGGTTTTTCGTCCAGAAAATGTACTTTTAGTAACATGATTTAAGATATTGCTATTGTATGACAAAATCTCTTTTTCAGGGGTTTTCGTGCTAAAAATGTACTTATTGTAATGATTTAAGACCAATTGCATTTTGCGACAAATTTCTTTTCTAGGGGGTTTCGTCGTAGAAACTGTACTTTTTTAGTAGCATTGATTTAAGAACCAATTGCCATTTCCGACAAAATCTATTTTTCAGGGGCTTTCGTCAGAACAATGTACTTTTTAGTAATATGATTTAGACCTAAATTGCCATTTTCCAGACAAAATCTGTTTTTCAGGGGGTTTTCGTCAGAAAATGTACTTTTTAGTATGATATAAACGAACAATTGCCATTTTCGCCGAAAAATTCTTTTTCAGGGGGTTTTCGTCCAGAAATGTACTTTTTAGTACATGATTTAAGCCTAATTGCCATTTTACACGAAAATCTCATTTTCAGGGGTTTTCGTACGAAAATGTACTTTTTAGTAACATGATTTAAGAACCAATTGTCATTTTACGACAAAATCTCTTTTTCAGGGGGTTTTGTCCAGAAATGTACTTTTTAGTACTATGAGTTAAGAACCAATTGCATTTTCCGACAAAATCTTTTTTCAGGGCTTCTCGTCCAGAAATTTAGTTTTTAGTAGCATGATTTAAGACCATTGCATTTTACGGACAAATCTCTTTTTCAGGGGGTTTTCGTCCAAGAAATTTAGCTTTTTTTAGTACATGATTTAAGAACCAATTGCATTTTAGCACAAATACTCTTTTTCAGGGGGTTTTCCGTCGCAGAAAATGTACTTTTTAGTACATAGATTTAAGAACCAATTGCCATTTTACGATGAAATGTCCTTTCATGGGGGTTTTCGGTCAGAAAATGTCTTTGTAGATGATTTAAGAAGGCCAATGCCATTTTACAGACAAAATTATTTTTCAGGGTTTTTTTGTCAGAATGTACTTTATAGTAATGATTTAAGAACCAATTTCATTTTCGTACAAAATCTCTTTTTCAGGGGCTTCGTCCAGAAAATGTAGCTTTTTTAGAAGCTGATTTAGAGACGAATTGCATTGTACGAAAATCTCTTTTAGGGAGGTTTTGCTGCTACGAAATGCTACTTTTTGAGTAATGACTTTAAGAATCAAATTGCGATTGGGTAGCGACAAATCTCTTTTTTCAGTTGGGGTTTTCGTCCAGAAATGTACTTTTTTAGTAGGTATGATTTTAGAAAGCCAATTGCATTTTAGCGACAGAACTCTTTTTCAGGGATTTTGTGCAGAATGTACTGTTTGTAGGCAGTGATTTTAGAGCACGAATTGCCTATTTTCGACAATTCCATTTTCGGGGGCTTTCGTTCATTATGTATTTTTAGTACTGGATTTAAGAACCAATTGATTTTCCGAGCAGAAATGTCTTTATTCAAGGATGTTTCGTCAGAAAATGTAACTTTTTAGTAACTGATTTAAGACGAATGCCATTTTCCGCGCTGGACAAATCTGTTTTTCAGGGGGTTTTCGTGGGCGAGAAATGTAACTTTTTAGCTTACTGATTTATAGAACAGCAATTTCGCATTTGTAATGACAAATCTCTTTTCGAGGGGGGTTTTCCGTCTAGACAAATGTACTTTTCTAGTACATGATTATAAGAACCATTGGCCTTTTTCCCGACATAACCTCTTTTCAGGGGGTTTTCGTTCAAAAAATATACTTTTTTAATATGATTTAGACAATATCATTTTAGCGACAAAATCTCTTTTTTCGGGTTTTTTTTAATAACAGAAAATGTACTTGTTATGACTAAGGCATTTAAGACAGATGGCTGCATTTAAGACGAGACAAAATTCTTTTCTGCAGTGGGTTTTCGTCTTAGAAATGGACTTTTTAGTAAATGATTTGAGAATAATTGCCATTTTTCCGACAAAATCATCTTTTTCAGGAGGTTTCGCTCAAGGACTGTTGTACTTTTTAGTACATAGATTTAGAAGACGCAATTGCCATTGTACGACAAAATCTATTTCAGGGTTTTTTTTCACGAAAATGGACTTTTTATTACATGATTTAACACCAATTGACATTTTAGAACACAAATTCTTTTGCATGGGTTTTCGTCCAGATATATATTTTTTATACTATGATTTAAAGACAATTGCATTTTACGAACAAAATCGTCTTTTTCAGTGGTTTTTTTTTTTCAGAAATGTACTTTTTGTACTGATTTAGACCGAATTGTTATTTTCCGATGACAAATATCTGTTTTTCAGGGGTTTCGTAGAAAATGTACTTTTTTAAACATGATTTTATAGAAACCAAATTGCCATTGTGAGGGCGACAAAATCATCTTTTCTGGGGGTTCCGTCAGAAATGTCTTTTTATAGCATGATTTAGAACAGATTGTCATTTTACGACAAATCTCATTTAGTAGTTTTTTTGTTCCCAGAAAATTTACTTTTGTACTATGATTAGAACTAATTTCCGTTTTACGACAAATATTCATTTTTCAGGGGGTTATGTCTGGCAGAAATGTACTTTTTTAGTACATGATATTTAAGAACCAATTGCCTATTTTCTACAAAATGCTCTGTTCAGGGTGGTTTGCGTCTCAGAAAATGTACTTTTTAGAACATTGATTTAAGAACCAGATTGCAATTTTCGCGAGAAAATCTGCTTTTCAGGGGTTTTTCGTCAGAAAATGTAGCTTTTTATTCAAATTTAAGGAACCAATTGACTTTTACGGACAAATCTGTTTAGTGCAGGGGTTTTCTTCGGAATATATATTTTTTTTATACATGATTTAAGAAGCGCGATTGCCATTTTAAGACGATCAACATCTCTTTTTGTCAGGGGTTTCGTCCAGCAATAATGTAACTTTTCTAGTAACTGAATTTAAGAAAATTGCCAATTTTCGCCGACAATTTCTTTTCAGGGGGTTTTCGTCCAGACAATATACTTTTCTAGTAGCATGATTTAAGAAACAATTGCATTTGCCGACATAAATCGATTTCAGGGGGTTTTTCGTCAGAAATATTACTTTTTATATATGATTTTAAGACTAATATCATTTTAACGACAAATTTTTTTCAGGGGTTTTTTTTCCTGAAAATGTAATGCTTTTTAAGTAAGTAGGCAATATAAACATTTGCATTTTCCCGACAAATTCTCATTTTCAGGGCTTTCGTTCAGGAATGTAACTTTAGTAAGATGATTTAAGAGAACCTAATTGGCATTGTTCCGACAACATCTCTTTTTCAGGGGGTTTTCGTCGCAGAAATGTACTTTTAGACCTGGATTTAAGAACCAATTGCTCATTCCGAAAAATTCTGTTTTGCAGGGGTTTTTACGTCAGACAGTTACTTGTTATGACAAGATTGTACAGAAGCGGAATTGCATTTTACGACAAAATTCTCTTTTTCAGGCGGGGTTTCGGTCCAGAAAATCGGACTTTTTAGGTATGATTTAGAAGCTAATTTGCATTTTCCGACAAATCTCTTTGTCAGTGGGTTTTTGTCAAGAGACTTGTACTTTGTTACATGTATATTAAGACGATTTGCATTTGTACGTGACAAAATCTCTTTTTCAGGTTTTTTTTTTCGCAGATAATGTAGCCTTTTTATTAGCATCGTATTTAAGAATCCAATTGACATTTATGATATAGACAAAATCTCTTTTTCAGGGTGGTTTTCGTCCCAGAAATATTATATTTTTACATGATTTAAGAATCAATGTTGCCAATTTTAGACAAATCTCTTTTTTACATAGTGGATTTTTTTCAGAAATGTACTTTTTAGTTAATGCTTTAAGAACTTAATTGCGTATTTGCAAAAAATCTCTTTTCCAGTGGTGTTACGTGTCAGAAAATATATTTTTTAGTAAGTGATTTAAGAAACATTGGCATTTTTCCAGAATAAATCTGGTTTTTCAGGGGGTTTCGTCAGAATGTCTTTTTTGAACATGATTTTAAGAACCATATTGCCAATTGTTACGACTAGAATCATCTTTTCAGGGGGTTTTCGTTCAGAAATGTAGCTTTTATATAACATGATTTAGAGGCATTGCATTTAGCGGATACAGAAAGTCTGCATTTTCAGATTTTTTTCTGCGCCAGAAAATTTACATTTTAGTACAATGATATTAAGATACTATTGGTCATTTTTAACGAACGACAAAATCTCATTTCAGGGGTTTTCGTCCATTATAGAATGTAGCTTTTCTTATTAGAGTAATTTAAGAACCGATTGACATATTTACGACCAAAATCTGTTTTTAGGGGGTTTTCGTCGGCCGAAAATGTATTTATTAGTACGATGATTTAGACGCAAATGGCTCATTTCGCGAGTCAAAATCTCTTTTTGCAAGGGGGTTTTCGTCCAAGACAATAGTACTTTTTAGTACTGTTTAGAAAGCATTGCCGATTTGTCCGAAAAATCTCATTTTCGGGGGTTTTCGTCAGAATATAACTTTTTAATATATGAATTATAAGAACTCAATATAGACTTTCGACGAACAAAATGCTCTTTTAGGGTTTTTTTGTGCCCAGAAATGTACTTTTTTAGTACATGATATATAAAAAAGTAACAATTATCGATTATTCGCGACAATATTGCTCATTTTCTAGGGCTTTCGTCAGAAATGTAGGCTTTTTATGTAGATGATTTAAGAACGCAATTGGCATTTTCGAAAATCTCTTTTTCAGGGCGGTTTTGGTCGAAAATGGTATTTTTAGAAGACATGATTTAGAACCGATATTGCCATTTTCGCCGACAAATTTCTTTTTTAGGGGTTTTCGTCAGACAATGGTACTTGTTATGAAAGATTTAGACAACAATTGGCATTTTACGAGCAAAATCTTTTTTTAGGGGGTTTTCGTCCAGAAATGGACTTTTAGTAATGTTTTAAGACATAATTGCCATTTTCCGAGCAAAATCTTTCTTCAGGGGGTTATTCGTCAACATTGTAGCTTTTAGTACATGATTAAGAAGCGCAATTGCCTGTATTGACATCAAATTCTCTTTTCAAGGGTCTTTTTTTTTCCAGAAAATGTACTTTTTATTCATGATTTAGACGGCATTGCTATTTACCGCAAATCTCTTTTTTCGATGGGGGTTTTCGTCAGTATATATTTTTTTTATAGCATGTTTAAGACACATTGCCAATTTTGTGAACAAATCTTTTTTCAGGGATTTTTTTTCTAAGAATGTATTTTTAGTAGGCATGATTTAAGAAGGCAATTGCCATTGTTGCAACAAAATCTCTTTTTCAGGGTGTTTACGCGACAGAAATAGATGACTTTTTTAGTACATGATTTTAAGATACCAATTGCTTCCGATAAAATCTTTCAGGGTTTTGTCGAAAGCTTTTAAACATGTAAGCCTGCAATGTACGATATTTTCAGGGGGTTTCGTCTAGAAAATGTACTTTTTAATAAACATGATTTAAGAAAAAGCGCAGTATGCATTGNAACAAAGTGACACTGAAATTTAATGGACCGGGGACGAACTTATTATAGGAGCACTAACAAACAGCAATCATTTCCAGCCTATGAAAGTTCCACCACCACCTCTCTTTTCTCATCTATCTATAAAGACAACTCCCATTGCCACTAAGTCACGTCGATATACACAAAAAAAGAATGGTAATCGATTACAGCGATACCATAAATAGATTTACGGAACTAGATGCTTATCCAATGCCGAATATTTCAAAAATGGTGGAAGATATAGCCCAATACAACGTCTTTACTACACTTGACCTTAAATCCGCATATCATCAGATACCTATCAGCGACAAAGATCGTAAATACACTGCAATTGAGGTATGTGGTAAACTATACCAATTTACACGTCTCCCCTTTGGTATTACTAATGGAGTAAGTGCTTTCCAGAGAAACATTGACAGCATTATAGACAAGGAAGAATTAACTGACATATTCGTCTTTGTAGATAATGTCACCTATGTGTGGAAAACCCAAGAACAACACGACTACAACCTTCAAAAATTCTACGAAATAGCTAGAAAGTATAATATTACACTTAACGATAGTAAAAGCATTATTTCAACTAATTCAATTACATTACTTGGGTACACTATCCAAAACAATCAAATATCGCCCGACTATAATAGACTGAAACCTCTACTCGAAATGCCCCACCTATGAATCAAAAATCTCAAAGGCGAATAATAGGAATGTTTTCATACTATAGTAAATTCATCGAAAACTTCTCAAAAAAGATACTTCTACTGAACCACAACGAAAAATTCCCACTGCCTCCACCAGTGCTACACTCCTTTGAAATGCTGAAAAATGACTTAAAAGATGCTACCCTTGTGACTGTCGATCCCGATAAGGAATTCGAAGTGGAAACAGATGCTAGCCATTATTGCATAGCAGCCACTTTAAATCAACAAGGCTGACCGGTAGCATTCTTTTCTCGAACCTTACACGCTAATGAAATCAAGCACCATGCCGTTGAAAAAGAGGCTGCTGCCATAGTTGAGGCTCTACGAAATGCGTCATTTCTTACTTGGCAGATCATTCAAAATCATTACAGACCAAAAGAGCATTAGCTACATGTTCGACAACACGAGAAAATCAAAATTAAAAACGATAAAATATGCCGTTGGCGCATTGAACTGTCCCAATTCAAATTCAGCATCACCTATCGTCAGGAACGGAAAATCCTGTTGCCGATGCATTTTCTCGTATCTCTGCTCTCACTCACACTTGCAAGATCTTCGCGATCTACATGCCCAGCTCTGCACCCTGGAGTTACACGTCTCTTCCACTTTACCAGTACAAGAAATCTTCCTTTCTCATGGATCAAATAAAAGGTATAACCAACTCCTGCACGTCCTGTCAGTATTTGAAACCAAAATTCATAACTGGTGGAAAAGGGACACTCATAAAAGACCTTTTCAACGACTGAATATCGACTTCAAAGGCCCACTACCAACATCTATACATGGTAACAAATATCTACTTACAATTATAGATGAATTCTCTCGCTTCCCATTTGCCTTCCTTGTAAAGATAGACAAGTAAAACTGTCACCCACTGTCTAAACCAACTTTTCGATCTTTGGTATGCCTGATATGATACACACTGATAGGGCGACAGATTTCCTTTCGGAGGAAACTACAAACTATTTACATAAAAACGGCATTGCCACATCGAAAACAAGCAGATACCATCCGGAAGGTAACGGACAAGTAGAGAAACTAAATGGCACCATATGGAAAGCTATTCAAGTAACCCTACACTCCGTAACATGAAGCCCTATCACTGGGAAAATGTCCTACCTGACACACTCCATTCAATTAGATCCTATATCTGTACTACAACGAATACAACTCCTCACGACAGATTGTTCAAATATAGCCGCAAATCTACTTATGGGACTTCGATTCCCTCCTGGGCTAAACCGGGACCTATATATGTCAGAAATCACACCAAATCAAGTAAAAATGACCCTCCGGTAACTCCTGCTACTCTTTTAGAAATCAATCCTCAATATGCCCATGTTCGCCTACCATCTGGCATCGAAACTACTGTCAATGTGCGAGATATAGCCCCTAAATCTACCGACGAAGAAGACACAGGCACCAGCGACAGTATTACAAACCCTGCTGACATCCAAGAATCACCTGTATTCAATCATAAAGACACAACCTGTGAAAAGGAAAGAATCCTGTTTCCAGAAACAAAAGACACTGATAGTCCTTGTTAGAATTGATACTGAGTCTGTGAGACCTTCTAGAATTAGAAAATTCCTAGTAAATATAGAGACTTTGTGACTTAATGAAGTCACCCCTAAACTTTAATATTTCTTGAAGGGGAAAATGTTATAAATTAAATAGTTACTTCCCTTGACTACCTAAAATTTAATTCTGAATTATCTTGCCTTTCCCGCTAGGGGACAAGGTAAACATTAATACAGACGATATTTGTATAAGCAGATGCACATTATTGTTTGGTATTAAAACCTATTTAAACGGTTAATCTTTCTCGTATTTCTTGCTTCTATTCTCGTTACTTTTCACAACAAGATGTAGAACAATAGGAGAGGAATCAATTTGTTTTTGTCTTTTTCCTTCTACTACACTACTTTTAGGTTTCTGAATGGCAGCTTTATCCACAGGTCCAGCTAAAACTACCTTGGGTCCTATTTTGGCCCTCTGGTCTTTTAGATACTCTCTGTCTTCCATTGGTACCTGAAATATTAGATGTAATTTATGTTGAATAAATACATCTAACCAACTGAAATCTCAAAATATTATATCACATAGAAAGAAAACTTTTCTAACTTATTTACATAAATTATCATCATAGAAATTCAATTGAATTAAAATGTTTATGATATTGGGATGATATTTGAATTCATTAAAAAAGAAAGAATAGAAAAATAACTTTACCTTATCTTTGAGAGGACAAATACAGACTATGTGCCTAGTTTGTGTATAACGGTATGAAATGAAATGAAGAGAGAATAATTTTCTTTTTTGCATTTCACATTTTTGTCTTCACAACTTAAAATTGGCAATTGATGTCAAACAATGTATCCAATTTTTTTACCATAATTTTCTTTTGCACTGAAGAAATAGATTTTCTATTTATCTGATACGCTTTTTCGAAACATGTCCTTTTCAGTTTAATTATAATAGACCTTTCGCTTAACAGAGGCAAACGGGGAATAACCGCATTCCAAATATCAATTATATTTTTTGCCATTAATTTTAAAATATTGAAGTTTGTTAAATTTGAACAAGTATTTTTTAGAAAAGAACTATATTGAATTATTTGTCTAAATGTTGGCGGTTCTGTCTTATTTAATGGAGAAGGTGGCCCTCCAAAATTTGTAGAAGAAGCACTACGAGTTCGTTTTCCAACCATTTTTTTAGAAAACTATCTGAAAAAAAATGTATTTGTTGTTATAAAAAATATATTTTTTGTTATAAGAAATAGAACAAATTGAATTATATGTTCAAGAGTGAAATTTAAAGAAATGGAAAATATAGAAAAAGATAAAATATGTACTTACTTACCATATGTTACGTGGCGGGTACCAATTAGTAATATTTGACGTTACGGGTTGTTCGTAATACGTTACGTTACGGGACCACTTCGTAATGTTCGTACCGTACGGTGTTCGTTTGTTTACAAGCACGAATCTAGCAGTCGCAGTCAGTCTCTTCTTAGCCCCAAAATCCTTCTCCCACTTCTTTTGGTCAAGGGAAGATATTACTTTACGCACGCCGTCGCGTGCCCTTCGTTACGGCCAATTTGACTTGTTGACAAGTATACACTCTAATGGCTTTCATTCATGAGTACGATTTCTTGGCGTGTAGTAAATAAAGATGTGGACAGTATTTCTTGCTTTACGTAAATTTATTTTCTCAATGAAAGTTATTGAGAGAGGGAGATAGTCGACTTCCTTAAATATGTTTTTAATGATGCTCTTAACTTCGTTCCAACGGTCAGTACCAATTATCAGGCTTAGGTATGTTTTTACTTCGTGCAGTGTACAATATTACATCTCGGATTTCACACATCAGCGACCTCAGTTCATCAACTGCCAACTGCCACGCACGGCCTCCTGGCTCTGACTGCCTCTGACTCTCTCCGGCCGCCGATTCTAACTGATCTGATCGCAGACTCCAACTCATCGTGATTCTATTCACGGGTCTCTTAAATAGCATTTCTAAATAATCTTCCAGAAGATTCTACTTTTAGAAATTTCGAGCTCTTCCTCGAACGAATCGAATGTTCGATTCGTTCTATTCTCACTGGTCAACCAGAGTTCACTAACCTAAAGATCAAAGACTTATTGGAGTCACTCATCCTAATTTTTCGTTAAATCTAGACTTATCGTCTCCTTTCTCTCGTTAAAAAGATGTTATCTTTCCTAACTACTTTTTCGGTGATTCCACAAAGACCACCCAGTAATATAAGATAATCGGTAGTACATTTTTCTAAGTCTGGCACAAGGCCACAAATATAGGTGCTGGGCGGCGATTACATAACACATATAAATAAAGGCAAATCGCTTGGTAGCACGCAAAAAAACTTGCGAATGAAAAATAATGTCTTCAAAAATAAAAAAAAATAAAAATTATCTATCACAGGGAATATAAAGCTATTTATTTCTTTTTTCTAATAATTAAGTTTGTTAAAATAAAAAGGAAAAGATTTAATTATTTTTCTGTTTTAAATCAGCTCAAATGAAATTCAAATGTAAACAACAAAACGTGTTGATACGGTAGTTTCCGTTTAAAACGAGGCCGAATTTGGTTAATAAACTTTCTTAAATTAAATTAATTTTATTTAATCTACTAAGAATTGCATGCTATTGAATGAAATAAAATATTTTATTAAGCCTATTTTTTACATGTTTTCAAAACTACGATTTAATCTGACCTACTTATTTTTCGGTAACTGAGCGAAATTCAAAACATTCGATTTTGTGTGTATTTAAATGCGATTGCTCAAACAATGGTAAAGTTTTATCGAAAAATATTTGGTACAATTATTCTTTATGTTAATTAGCAACTTTCTCCGTTTGAAACTAAGGTTGGTATGAAAATCGACTTACCCTATTGTACAAGGTTGCGTGTTCGTCGGGGTCACCAATTTATAGGGGTTTGTGTATAACGGTATGAAATGAAATGAAGAGAGAATAACAAACAACTGGTTAGCTGTATAGATGGAGACTTTATTGATTCGACCGTTAACTCTGGACGCTAGAGTCCAGACGCTCAGAACTTTTTATTTATTTATTTAATTTTTATTTAATTTAATTTTATTTAAATTCCCCCACACTGCTGCCTTCGTCTGTGTCCTAGAGGAGTCTCTCCACCACCTACCACAGTGTTGCTCTGCCCAGCAATATTGGGATGGCCTACTGACCACCAACCATAACACGACAGTTTTTGGCAAAAGAGTGCGTAGGTCTAATGACTGGTTCAAAGCCAATGCCTCTCTGTATTGACACCAATCTTGGAAGAAAAAATATCGCTTCCATTATTTACATATCTGTGCCGAATGACAAGACTTTATATGCCCTTAGTGCTTCAAGGAAGAAGCTACAACAAACTGCACGTCACTGTGCTAACAGTTACTTGCTACAGCTTTGTAGCAGCATTCAATACTCTGTTGAGTCTGGTAATATCGAAGGCATGTACGACGGCATAAAAAAGGCGCTTGAACCATCACATCGCAAAATCGCTCCTCTGAAATCAGCCTCAGGAGAAATCATCGATCTCGAAAGATCGATCTAAACAACTTGATCGCTGGGTAGAACATTACTCATAACTTTACGCCATCGACAACACCGTTTCAGATGCAGCCCAATGTCATGTAGAGCGACAACCAGTAGCAGAAGAGCTAGATACGAAACCTACAACTGAAGAACTTTGCATAGCACTTGCGGCAAGTCACCTGGCAGTGACGGAATCACAACTGAAATTCTAAAGTGTGGGAAGCCTGTTCTCATAGAAAAACTCCGCAAGCTCCTCTGCCTATGCTGGAGTGAAGGGGTTATCCCACAAGTCATGAGAAATGCTACTGTAAGGTTGGTGCAAAGTTATTAGATACTTTGCATACAAATAACTCCGATGAAGGTTAACGGACAAAGACATTTAATATAAACAGCACATGGATATGAAGATACGAAGTACATAGTAAAAGAGTACATATAAAAAGGGGTACACAAATAAAGATAAAGACACATTCATGAATGGTACATTATAACATAAAAGAGTACAGACATGAGACTAGCGATAGTCCATGCTGTAAGGAACTTACAGTAATGTAAGGGGGCGAGCCCCAACGAGAGGGGTTAGATAAAATCTACCCCATGTGGCTCGTAGTTGCTGAAACAGGAAAAAGAGATAGAAAGGGTTTGAACCCGGCGCTTAAATACTATGGTGCCCTAGCGGGCACCCAGCAAACTAAAAGGGGCAGACAACTCACCAGGCAAATACAAACTAACGCTACAAATACTCCCCCCTGAATTTTTAGCGGGGCAAAAAAATTTATAGACAAGCATGACAAACAAAAAAAAAATATTCCTTTAAGGAAAAGAACAGAGTTTCGAATGTTCAAAGTTCAAAGTTCCAAAAACAGAGAAATAAAATTTGCACATACATATTCCCGCAAACTACAAAATAAAAGCATGAAAAAACAGGAATGTAATTTAAATTACAAACAAGAGAATTTTCATGTTAAAGTCCAGTGTGAGAAGGTTCCTATGGTTGTTGACAATTTAAAGAAATCACCTTGGGAGTGGCGAATTTCTTCCAAATTCCTTAGTCGAAATAAGGACTGCTTTTATCCTTGTGGAATAATTTTTCTCCTGGAACAAAATGGTAGGCACAAAATGCCAAGTCAAAGTACTTTTACGGGCCATGGTGGGTCCGACTTTGGCCAGGAATTTGGTGAATTCCTGGTAAAATTTGTTAGGCACAAAATGCCAAAAAACGACGGGGATCGTTAAAGGGTGTTTCAAAAGAAACAAATGTTAAAAGATTTTTACGAACATTATTTCAGGTTCAACTTTTAGCAAAAAAAAATTTTTGTACAGGTGTACAATTTTCAAAAGTTTGAGGAAAAAATATGGAGCAAATGTCTCTGTGTGGTGTGGATAAAAAACTTGAAATTCAACGTCTCTTCGTTCCATTCTTCAATGCTGACCTGGTTAAATGTCTTCTTAGACGCCAAGGTCGAGTTGAAATTTTCAAAGTCGGTACTTTGAGTCTGGGAGGCACAAATACCGCAGTCCTGAAATGGACATTTTAGATGAACATCTCACTTTCTGATGGGTTGCAAAAAAAAAATTTTGCTGTGTAGCCCTGCGGTTGGAATCCAGGTCACATGGTGTGACCATGTCCGTATCCTTAGTAGTAGTCGCCGAACTGAAGATGTCAGTATCCCTGGGGTGGGGGAACGTGTCAAACTGTCCCTGGCTGATGGCTGAACTATTTCCTCTCGGTAAAAAAGATAATTCTTGGTGTGGAATCTTTTTTTTAATTTTTTTAGAAGATATCCAGCGCTGTAAAAAAATGTGTCCATAACTGTCGGAGAAAAAAGAAATAATTTCTTTGAGGGGGTCACCGTTTTTCTTTTTTTTTTTTAAAGTTCGTGTTGAAAGTCCCGAGTACTTTTACGACCATTTTTATGGTCGACTTGGGCCAAAAGGGTTGCGTGTTCATATCACGTCGGGGTCACCAGTTGTAAGGTTGGTGCAAAGTTATTAGATACTTTGCATACAAATAACTCCGACGAAGGTTAACGGACAAAGACATTTAATATAAACAGCACATGGATATGAAGATACGAAGTACATAGTAAAAGAGTACATATAAAAAGGGGTACACAAATAAAGATAAAGACACATTCATGAATGGTACATTATAACATAAAAGAGTACAGACATGAGACTAGCGATAGTCCATGCTGTAAGGAACTTACAGTAATGTAAGGGGGCGGAGCCCCAACGAGAGGGGTTAGATAAAATCTACTCCATGTGGCTCGTAGTTGCTGAAACAGGAAAAAGAGATAGAAAGGGTTTGAACCCGGTGCTTAAATACTATGGTGCCCTAGCGGGCACCCTACAAACTAAAAGGGGCAGACAACTCCACCAGGCAAATACAAACAAACGCTACACTACCATCGTAACTCTGTATAAGAACAAGGGAGACAGGAGCGATTGCAATAATTACCGTAGTATCTCTTTACTCAGAAATACAGGTAAACTCTTTGCTAGAGTTGCACTATATAGACACCAGATTCTCACAGAAAAGACCTAACCTGAATCACAGGCCGGTTTCAGAGCAGGAAGGTCCACTACTGACACGATTTTTTCTCTGGGCAGCTTCAGGAGAAACGTGGAGAATAGAGAAGACCACTTTACTAGGGATACCCAAAATGAAATTAAATTGCATTTTTGACAAAATGACTTTAGCCCCCGCTAGAGAAAATAATTTACCAAAAATCAGGGAATTATCGGATTTTAATGAAATTTTCAGTGTTTATTTATCAAAGAATGATCTTTATAATGCATTGCTTATTTTATTTCAAGACTTTCTCATTTTTTTCAGGTCACTTAATTTTGACACCCCCCGTTTTCTAATTACAGTAAATAAAGCGATAAAAGACCGAAGTTATGAATAGAAACAAAAAAAAATTTACGGTGGCTTTTCTGAGAAAATAAGTACCGAAAAATAATAAATAATTAATTTTTTGGAGATTTCATTTTTACTCATTTCGATAATTATTTAATTGGCTATTATATAATAAAAGAAAAAATTATACATCGATATTTTTTCTGCTTAAAAGGGGAAGGGGTACATTTTCAATGGAGTTTTTCTTCAAAAAATATACTTTGTTTGACTAAAATAAGGTTTGCATTAAATAGATATTTATTTTTAGAATCTAAAAATATAACATTTTAAACTTAAAATAAGGCTTTTCATATTTTAAATGAATTTTATATATTAATTTTTCATAGCAAAAATACTAAATTAAAGTTTTGAAATAAAATAACTAATGCATTATAAAATTCATTAATTGATAAATCAATACTGAAAATTTCATTAAAATCGGTTAATTACCTGATTTTGGTAATTTTTTTCCATTCCAAATGTTACGTTAAAATTGTAAACAAGCGCCTAAAACTATTGAAAAACAGCCGAAATGGCGGATCGCGTCGAAATTGACCAAAACAAATCGTTTTAAATCTTTTAAAAATAAACTGCATATGTAATTATATTTTTCTTTTTTTAATGATGGTCATTATGTTACTACTTATCATTTTAGACAAAAGTTTGACCTTAAATAATAGATTTAATTAATTTTAATTTGGTTTTAAAAAGCTAGCAGCCGACAAATTTGGGTATATATATACTTTACATAGCATTTATTGACCTCACAAAAGCCTTCGACCTTATAAGCAGGAGTGGTATCTTCCAGTTGATAGAACGAATAGGCTGCAAACTCACTATTCGTACAAAGGTACAAGTGTATAGGGCATGTGTTATCAGCACCCTCATGTGTGGAAGTGAAACATGGACCAAGAGCGGCGGCTAAATAACTTCTACTTTCGCTGCCTCAGACGTATACTGGGCATTACCTGGGGGTACAGGATCACTAACACAGCAGTTCTAGAGAGCTCAACTCCCCAGCTTGTGTTCTCTACTGAGGCAACTTCGATGGCTGGGTCATGTATGTCGAATAGATGATGGACGAATCCTGAAAGATATCCTTTATGCAGTGGCTTTCGTCTGGTAAGAGACAGAGTGGTCGTCCCCAGCAGTGTTTCAAGGATGTCTGCAAGAATGATCTCAGGTGCTTTGGAATTGCCCTTTCCATCAGGGAAAATTTGGCCCAGGACCGCCCTCAGTGGCGGCAGAATCTCCCTAGAGGACTGTTCATGTCAGAAGTCACCCTGACGCAACACCATGAAGCTAAGAGGTCTAGAAGAAAGCAGCGGCAACAAAGCACCGGAACATCAACATCTTCAGGGACAGCCTTCAAATGCAAAATCTGTGGACGAGAATGTTTTTCAAACATTGAACTTCACAGTTACAGGAGGCGATGTAACTTCAGGGGCACAAAAACTTTATTATAGTCTTCCGAGACTGAAATGACAATACAATGCACCATTTAATGTTGACGTTTTCATTTCAGCAACTCAATTATTCAAACTCTTGGATAAATAGAAGTCCGAAACGAAACAGGCCAAGAAAGCTCGTCTGAGAAGTCATACTGAATGGAGAGCCGCTGGCAAGGAGGATATTCCCACAAAACGCCCCCCCCCCCCCCGTTGTCAGGTCTGGTTTCAATACCGTCACAACACTCATGCAATAGAAATAAGCTCTATTGGTTATCATTGCTCATGATGTTGACCCCATTGAGGTTAGGACTTTTTTTAATTCAAGTAAAAAGTCGGTAGTTAGTAGATATTCTAATGTTTGTGTCAATATATATATATTTATTTTTAAAATCTAAAAGAAAAAGGAAAGAAAAAAAAATTAAGTGAAATAATTTTAACCATGATCAGTCGAATCTGCCGTGTCAAATTTATCCCCTCCTATTGTGTTAAATACACAATGAAACTTGAATAAATGTTAATATTATCTTCAAAGTTTTTTAACCATTCAAAATGTAAAAGCAAATAAATAACTCCGAAGATATCAATCCAGTGGGAAATAATATTTATTCAATCAGACTAGTTGCTCGCCGGAATATTTTCTCTGTTAAAAACTGCCCGTTAAAAGTTAGGACGCTCTTTCTATTTGAGTGTAAGGGAAGCAACTCTGATGGATTAACAATTCTTCCTTTCTTTTCTTTCTTTTCCAGTATCTAAAAAAGAGATTTAAAAGAAAAGAATTTATCAAACAAATGACTACTTAGGCTCTGATATAAAGCCAAGTATTTTAAACGATGGTACTCCTTTCTTTGTTAAGGAGTTCGCAATTTGCCTTTTGGTTGGGACCCAAGAAAATTCGAGATCTCTTTCCTGTCAATCATCTGTCTTAATATGGCCATCTCGATGCGAAGTCTCTGGTCCAAAATCTGTGTTGATGAATATACCGAGTCATAGAAATAGTAATTCTCCGTTTTGCATTGGATATTAATGTTCTCAGTTTTATCTTCTAGCTTCAGTAGTTCCAACGGGAGTTTTCTGTAACCATGGCTAGTGTTTCAGTAGCTAATGTACTTTTGACCACCCTCCTAATCCACTGAGATTGCCAAGCAATGGACATATATTTATTGTTTCCTACTAAAAGCCTCATTGGGAACTCTCATCGGTTAAATTAGCAAAAGAAGCATCGCAATATGCAACCATTCTTAAATGATCATGATTTCTTGAATTGTTTGTTTCCAAAATGCCATGTAAATATTGCCTGATCCTATTTTGAAGATACTGCTCCAGACTTCATTAACTCCCTCTTGAGTGTTAGGTACCAGGGCATAGGGGCGTCAGTCATGCCATAGATACATTTGGACAGTCTCCAAATATACCAACGAGGTATATGAGCTTCTTTAGGAGGATCGATATAAACTAATCGATCCAACTGTTTGCTCTGCATGTTACATATTATGTGGTGTCATGGGTTGTTGACAAGACCCTTTAGTTAGTTTTAAATAGGTTCGTTGGAGTTAAAAGCGTGGGTGGGTAGATTTCCGTTGGATGACCCCAAATGACCCCTAGAGAGGCGCAAATCTTGCGCGCCATGAGAAAAACGTAACTAGTTAGATTTAGTTTCAACCTCAGATTGACGAAGAGTAGACGAGCTACTGCAAGGTTGATTCTTCCGTGCATCGAATAAGAATGGGTTGAATAAATCGAAATAAATCACTAAATAAAGTGAGTTGATTAATTGCATGTGAGTTGATTAATTGCATGACTAAAAACTAACCCAGGAAAATGAAGTCCTTAGTAAGAAGATAGAAGACGACAAGTTGATGACCGGCCAGAGAAGAAGAGGAAATATGGCGACTAGACGTAGCAAAAAAAATGAAGAACAAGTCTCTTTCTCTCTCTCTCTCTCTCTCTCGTCTCCTCTCTCGTCTCCTCTCTCATGTATATACACCCGGTGTATGATGTACAATGTTGGGTATATATGGCTATACAACATGCAGGAATGTCGTCTTTATGTCCAGTGCTTTACACATCCAACGATTGGCTGCCATTATTGTTAATGCTATGCATAAACCTTCTTTAGAGCAAGAGGCTACAGTCCCAGAGACAAAAAGTGCTTTACTTTTTAAAATCCGTCGGACGTTAAAGATGACTCAATAATTTTTACGTAATGATTAAAATAAAATTACAAAAAGAGTAGACTTACTTTTTACAAATAGGTTTCTTGGTTTCATAATTAATTAATTAATTTTTAAATGAGTAAAATACGTAAAAAAAACTACTTAGCCCCGAAATAAAAAATTAGCCAATGAGATTAGTGATTTTATCTGCCATTTTACAATCAGCCAATCAGAACTGTGGTTATGAAACAAGCAGACGAAACTAAAATCCGTTTAACTTTAAGATATGAACTAGTAAAAATATATCTAGTTTAATATTTTTGAAAAATCATAATATTTCAAAACTTGCTGGTGTAATTCAAATTTATTAGAAAATCTTAATAGAAATTGAAAGGAAAACAAAAGTTCAAAATATTTATGTTTCTTCCTTCAATATATATATATATATATATATATATATATATATATATATATATATATATGTACACACACATATAAAT